>JAJLRJ010000007.1:12246827-12829327 GCA_024195265.1 Dendrophyllia cribrosa | reverse complement strand
CATTTTTGAATAAAGAATTAACTAGGTCAATTCTTGAATAATAATAGTCATACTTTAGATGCTCTGTTGCATGCCATGGCAACTGCCTCTACCAAAATAGTTACAACTGATGAATGAGCATAAAATAATTATTATAAATTATGTTAGCATCCTAACTGGTAAATCTCATGAGGCAAAAAAATAAGGCATTATTTTGTAACTCATGATAATTAGTGTAGGTGCTTTTGGTAAAACTCTGTGGTGGCTTTTTTGGAATTTTGGATGCATTCATGTATGGCAAACTTTGGGTCATAACTTTTTTGTCTTTGTTTGGGAAAACTTATACATGTAGCTATCATCTGGGGCAGTGCATGATAATAATGAAAGAATTCAATTTAACAGCAGGAAAATATTTAAGTGATATTATAAGCACTCAATAAGTGTATCCCACTTTTTGAATAAAATCGCACCCAGTGAAAAATGTTGCTATCATATTTGGGATAAATTGTTGGGCAGGAATCGGTTTATTCAGCCTGTTTTCAAGCATTATACATTATTTACAGAACTAGTAAAAATAATAATACTTTTTTAATTATATGCATGATTGACTTGGCTTGGCACACAGATTAGCAAGAATTGGAAAGGCTTAATTCTTCCAGAAATTTTGGGTTTGTACACACCTGTAGCTTGTTTTGTTAAAGGACGTCATGTATAGAAAATTTCAAGAGATTTCAGAGCTGAATTTAGGTGGCCTTGATATCCCCGCATGACTTCTGCTCCACTGATTTTGCTAAAACTTGGTTAATGTTATGTATTAAGTCAATATAAACTGATTCCATAAAATTAATATATTATAACATTCAATATAACAGCAACTTTTTAGTGTGTGCATTTTTTTCTCAAAAAGTGGATCTACTTAAACTCTAATATTACTAAAAATATTTTCCCCAGTTACATGTAAATGGGATTCCTTTATATCATTGCTGAATGATACAATGTAGCTGTACGTTTTTCCATAGTTTTAATGCCATTGCAATATTAAGCCAAAAAAGTTATGACCCAAAGTTAAATGTCATAAATCCACCCACACAAGCCTCCCCGGTCTCACTCTGTAAGTTGTTATTGATATACATGTACATGTACCATGACATCAATGGACAGCATTATGGCAGCTACTCGCCCATGAGTACGCCCACATGTGTATTAGAGAGCTGTACATGTATGTGCAATGTCTTGTAAGAAACAAAAATTAACACTCATTCTATAACCAGATTTCTATAGATGTGCAGTTACTACATTATGTATTTTATGTTATATTCAGTGCAGGTTTGGGTCTACGGTACAGCGGACAGCGGTTTTGGTAAAATGGAGGACTATGAAAATGGTAAGGTTCTATATATCGTTGTTCAATTTTATCCTTGGTTCAATTGTCATTTTCGTTTGTTTTAATATTGTTCATATATTAATACAGCAAAAGAAGAAAGGAAAATGAAAATTGAACCAAGGATAAAATTGAACCACAACTTATATATCAATAATAAATAATAAAGGTGTCTTACCTTGTTGATTGCATGTATCATTCAATTTTATCCAGAATCCAGACTGAAAATGTCCGAAATTTGAATATTTAAATTAACCACGATGTACTGAGTTGGTCATCCAGTCTTGCTATATAGACATAATGAATAGAGAAAAAAAGGTTCTAAATCAACCAGTAAATCATAGTTAGTCATCCAGTCTTGCTATAGAGACACAATGAATAGAGAAAGAAAGGTTCCAAATCAATCAGTTAGTCATAATCCAGTCTTGCTACAGCTGTATATAGACATAATGACTAGAGAAAGAAAGGTTTTAAATCAATCAGTAAATCATCATGTCATCCTAATGCTGTCTATAGGTACAGTTGAACAGGAGGACTAAGTGCAGTGGATTGGGATGGCAGCTGTAGCACCATCGCCCCTGGCCAGCTCAGAAGAGAAGACAAATGGAGCAAAGCTGAGCAGACTTCTAATCGATGGTGGCACAACAGTTTTAAGGCGTGTTTTTGATCATCGTCACCCTCCTGCAAACTTGGCCGCTGATCTCAATACCAATTTTTCCACTCTTAACAACCTCTTGAGACGGAGAGTTCTAAATGGCCATCAATGGGACAAACTGTTCCCTCCTGGTGGAGCCGCCCCAGACTCCAACACATTTGACATCACTCTCCTATTCCTCCTTTTGACCAACATTTGTGGACTGTCCCCTCCCTCCACAGGGTGGCACGCTAAGCCACCCCCTAGTGACACCTCTCATGAGGCAAACCTTGCCCGCATTAAGTTGTTCCGTAACGTCTTGTATGGTCATGTTACCACCACTGGTGTTGATACACATTCCTTCTCTGCTTTGTGGCAGGAAATCAGTGCTGTTCTTGTGGCTCTTGGGTTGCATCAGTCAGAAATTGACAGACTGAAGGCAGAGCGAGGTGGCGAGAAAGATTATCTTGACGCGTTACGCGAGTGGGCTGTCAGTGAAGAGGATGTCAAGACACAACTGAATGACATGCATCAAGCTCAGACCAAAACTCAACAGACTGTCCAGAAGTCTTATGAAACACTTCAGGAACACACATCCAAGCTGGATGAAGTTCTGTATATCGGAAAGAATATGCAACAAGTTGTTACAGAAATTCATCAGTCCCAACTCAACACAGACCAAGAAGAGGAAATTTTAACCAAGCTTGCCAAGGTGAACACCCAAAACAACATCAAGTATTACGCTGAAAGATATTTAGAAGGAACCCGTGAATCGATCTTTGCAAAAGTCACGAACTGGTTGGATGACAGAAACTCGCCCAATCGTGTGATGATAATTTGTGGGAATGCAGGAATGGGGAAATCTGTCATTGCAGCTGAGATGTGCAAAAGAATGCAAGAAAATGGAAAATTGTCAGGGAGCCATTTTTGTCAACATGACAAGGCACGCCACAGGAATCCCAAGGTGATGCTGCAGTCCTTAGCCTATCATCTGTCGTGTTCTCTGCCAGAATACAAGAACGCTCTTGCGGAACAACTGTCTGGAAATTTGGGTTTGGAGATTAATGACATGGAAGTGGGTGATCTGTTTGAATTGCTTTTCGAAGAACCACTGAGCAGATTAAGTGATCCTGGTTTCATCTCTCTTGTGGTGATTGATGCCTTAGACGAAAGTGAATACCAAGGACGGAATGAGTTACTAGACGTGATTGCCAAGTATTTTAACAAGCTTCCACTTTGGGTACGATTTCTTTTGACAACACGACCAGAAATTAACATTTGTGACAGTCTAAAAAGTCTGCAACCACTGCTGCTGGAACCAGGCGATGAAGAGAACTTGAAGGACATTCGCCTTTTCTTTAAACAGCAGCTAAGGTATGTTTTAGAATCTAAAAACCAAGAAGTGATCTTGGAAGAACTCGTTGAAATGTCAGAAGGTATCATTTTATGTGCTCATTTTTTGGTAGATTTCTTGAAGAAGAACGTTTCCGTTCTCACCTTGGAGCACCTCGAGAGCACTGTACCCTCAGGGATTTCTTCTGTTTACCAGTCTTATTTCAGGCGTCTGGAGAACGAACTTGGCAAGGAAGTAAACATTACGGAAGACCAGTTTTTCAGTTTCCTAAATGCCATCACGGCTGCAAGAGAACCACTGCCACTCGGTTTTGTTTTTAAGTTGTTGTTCTCAGACACATTGTCATCAGCAGTTCAACGGAGACTGAATAAGACCATTGCTTGTATATCGTCGCTTCTTCCTGTTCAAGATGGCTGTATTCACTTCTTTCACAAGTCAGTCAAAGATTGGTTGGTTGATAAGTCACGTTACGGACAACACAATTACAGTGTGGATGAAAACGAAGGCCATCGCATCCTTTCTAGACTTTGCATTTACGAATTCGACGAGATGAAAAGGAAAGGTGTTGGTAGCTCAGAGCAGTTCAGTGACACAACAAAGTATGCTCTGCAACATGGTGTTCAACACATGCTGGAGTTAGATGAGGATACGAGACAATGCAGCCTTGAACAACTTGTAAAGATGTATGTCCTAGACGTAGAGCTTGTGTATGCAAAGCTGTGTGTGAACAATGCAACAGCCTCTGAAGATATCATTTATGTCAAGAATCAAGATGGATTGAAAGGAGTGAAATCTCTTGGAACTTTGTTGTTCCTTTTAAGAAAGCATAATAGGGCATTAAAAGAACTTCCTCATGTTATCTTTCAAATGTTGTTGAATGAAGGAGGACCAGAACTGTCTACTGAGGCATCAAATCTTTTGGAGAATAAGTATTCTGACATACCATACATGGAATACTTGGACAAAAATGGTCTGCAAGGAGCTGTTCAAACCACATTTTATTGCTCATCTCAAGTGGCTTGTTTTGATGTTTCACCACAGTCGGACTACATGGTTTGTGAATGTCGCGATGGAACGATTCAGCTTTGGTCACTTCATACTGGAAACCTAATTTGGAAACGTCCTGTTGTCGAAGTAAAACGTTACCACTCTTTTTGTGGTGCACTGAGGACATCTGAACTATCTTTCAGGTTTTATGATACAAATGCCTTGTGTTGTTTTCGTTCCGTTACCTTTCATCCTATTAAGGATGCCATCTTACCAGGAGTCCTTAGCCATGCCTATAATTTTAAAGGAGACCTGAACCGTCTTTTTCCCGAATCCAAGTGTGTTTTCTCTGTTTGTTCAATTTCTGGTGACACAATACTTACTGACTGTCCAGATGATGCGAAATGCCTTATCCTGTGGAGTCTGAAGAATGGCACAGAGATAACTCGCACAACCAGAGATAAAAATGTTTTGTCTTTTGCGAGGTCTCAAGATGGGACGCTGCTAGCTATTTCTCATTCTACGGGTACAATTTGTTTGCTTGATGTTATGAATGGTTTTAAGACACTAACAGAAACATCCATTTCAAACGTATGCGGAATTGTAAAGTTCTCCGCTGACCATCGATACCTTTTTTGTTGGCATTATTTACCACGTGGCTTTGGTCACCTTTTCTGTTTAAAGGTTATCGTGGAGAATCATGAAACGTTTTCGTTAGACGTTTCTGCTGACACTGTTTCCTACAAACCATGGGAATTTGAATCACGTAGCGAGGGTGGTTTTTTGTTAGGAGATCCCTTCTATTGTTTTATTGAAAGAAGGTCTGATCTCTCGCAAATCGTGAAGTGGCCATTTGTGTTTGTGCTAGATAAGCACTCTGCTTTAAGGAGTCACCCTTGTGCTCATTCTATAGACATGGTGTCTCTCGATGAATTAACGAAAGGCAGTGATGGTACAAACACTATAGTGCACAAGCTTGAATTCTCTTTGGATGGCGAGACTGTTTATCTTGTGAGCAGTAAGGCAGGAAAAGCGGGAGTTACAGCTTGGGACGTTTCAAGTGGGGAGCTCAAGGCAGAGAACTTTCCTGATAGAGAAAAGAAATCCCTTACAATTGACAGTGAATGCTGCCTTGTACTTGTTAGAGAAGGTGTTCTATTCACGACTTGTGAAGACACTATTGAATTGTGGAATTGTGAGTTGTCTGAGTGCATCAGACGTTGGACTGTCCCTTGGGAAATCAAAAAAATAATCCCGATTTCAGACGAACGCGTGGTATGTGCAGGGTGGAGAGTCAGTGAAGTAATAATTCTGAGTACTTCAAGTGGAGACAGACTGTCGACAATCAAATTTCTCGGGGAGCAATTTCTTGCATGTAACAGGAAGTGCCAACTGATAACTACAGCAGACCAGCAGTTGCAGTTGAGCTACGATCAAACAGTACTCTGGAGAAAACATTGGCCTTTTGGTCAATACTTTTTTTTAACAACAATGTTTTCCCCTACGGACCAGTTTTTGGTCATTTCGGTACTAAGGAAAGGCATGTACGTCCTCGATGCATATTCAGGAGACATGCTTCACATGTTATGGAAAGGCGACCGTGTTTCTGCCTGTAAGTTTGTCAGTGATGAAGAATGCGTTATTCTCACCCGTGACAAGTCGAGTGATATCTGTCGGCTTTTTAACGTGAGGTCTGGGCACCAGTTAAGTGCATTGGATGTCGGGAGGGAAATATACTGTTTGGCAAGTTGCCCTGGGAAAGGTCTCATCGCCATTGCAGTAGTACTCTTCAAACAGAAGCTCAAAATTATCAAGGTGAAGTTGCCAGGAGAGTATAAAGACAACAGGAAGAACAAAAGGTATGTTTTTTTATAAATAAATCAAATGATTATCATTATGTATCAGTACAAAGGGTACACATGCCTTCCGTAAAATGCTCAGTCTTGTTTCACTTTCTGAATTTTTAGATGGTGGTTGTGTGAAAATAATTTGCTTATGTTATCGTCGTTTTACATTTAAGTATTATACTTTTGAGGATGAGTTTTTTACTGGTAAAAGGAAAGTAGGTAATGTACGTGTACGGGGCTAGGATCTTGATACTTTCAACGTGCGTTCTATTCTCGAACGTAATTCACGTTTGCTTTGGTATTGCATTGTCAAACAGTTAGAAGTAAAACCAAAAAAACCAATCGTTTCTACCACGGGTACGAGAGTGTATTGTTCGCAGCACGCTTTCACCCAGGGGAAATTCGTGGCTATCTCATGCACGTTTCCCCGCTGGGCATGGGTTGCATGTGTTTCGATTGGTTCATAGCGATGTTTTTTTTCGCCATTGGCCAGAATAATTAAGGTGGCGTCCCTTTTATACAATCCAATTTCAGATTTAGGTGACCCAGATTGTTTGGATTTTCATGTTTATAGCTGGATCAAAAATCCGAAAGAAGATGATCCGTTCCGTTCATCATTCCCTGGCCCCTTTGCAAAGGGCCTCTGATTGTTTGTTTGTTTGCTGGTTATGAACGACCACGTGCTATTGATCTAAAACTAGTTCGCTAAAATGGAACGCGCGATCTGAAATCAGATTCTGATGCCAATCTGAACGATCTACCTCTGGACGTGGATCGTTCAGATTGGTATCTGAACAATTCACCTCCGGACGTGGATCATTCAGATTGCAGTCTAAGATTGGTTTGTCCCTAAATGGAACGGAAATCGAATTTTCGTCGCACAATGCGGATTTAGATTGGTTTAAAAGAACCCAACCTTAATTATCTTGGTTTTGGTTTTGCTAGACTCAACTGAAAGTCACTGTTTACCGACGTGTTTTGCGGGAATAAGCTATTCATTCGTCTTTCTATACAGCATTCTATATAGAGAGAAAAAACTGCGTGCATTTATCAGAGTTTTCTAAAACAGTACAGCCTGAAAAAGGAAAATTAACATTCGATTCCTTGTCCACATTCGTTTTGATTTTTAACAAAACGTCTACGAGTCTACGAGAATTTAATGTAAAAATATACAGTTAAACCTGTATTAAGCAGACATCTTATTAAGCGGACACCTTTAATTAAGTGGACAGTAGCTAAAGTCCCAAACTTTTGCTGTTCCCATGTTTACTGTAAACGAACACCTACATTACGCGGACGCAAACAACTAAACGTTGACTGAAAATGATTGTTTCTTTTGTTCAAAACCTGAACAAAATTTAGTATAGACTCAAGTCATTAAAGACAAAATCACATTTTTCTGGTATATTCGACTAGTTGGTCCTAATGGGCCTTCATCACGCCCCGCCATTTTGTATAAAAACAAAAGGTTTACCCCCCAAGCCTCGCAGTGAAAATGTTGAGAACGAGGTTAAGCAGGGGAAAACAAAGCATTTTATTCTCCTGGGAATCAACATGGCCGCCGTGTGATAAAGGCCCATTGGAGAGAAAAGAATGTGCATGCTGAACGGAAGAATATCAAAAGCTCCCATGAGCCAGCTCATGGATGAATTGGATTAGTGTAGTGATAGCTGAATAATATATATAGATAGGCTGAGCCTAACAGCGTCGCTCTCTGAACAGAAATTAAAGCCGATGAAAAGATTAGCTTAACTAAGGTGAAAGGTCGGAAGCACAATTAGAATAAAATTGACGACCGGGCTATTTTTTAATTTTAGCAATTCTCAAAAACAGACTTACGCAACCGTTTGCACAGTACATTTAGACCGTACAAAAGTTCACAAAAACAACTTTTTCTTCGTCTAGAATAACTAGTACGACTAATTTCCGAATAAAATACACCTGTTGCTTATAAAAAATTGTCCGCGAAACTGATTTGGAAATCAAAATTGCAAAAAAGACCCAAACATATTTGCATAAGACCACGCGAGTGAAGTTTAGAACTGTAAAATCCAAGTCTTGTTTTGTTTACATAAAATCGCTTTTCAACCTATGTAATGAATGAACAAACACATAAAAATGGACAACACAATCTTCTTTCTAAAAATTTTATTCAAATCTCCATAAGTTTGTGTTGAAAAGCAAAACGCGAACCATTTATAGCTCATCGAGGCCGAGATGTCTCCGATGAAAGAAATCAAAACAACTGGCTACGTTTTAATTTTAGCAATTCTCAAAAACAGACTTACGCGATCGTTTCCACAGTACATTTAGACCGTACAAAAGTTCACAAAAACAACTTTTTCTCCATCTAGAATAACTAGTACGACAATACATCTGTTGCTTATAAAAAATTGTCCGAGCAACTGATTTGGAAATCAAAATTGCAAAAAATACACAAACATATTTGCATAAGACCATGCACGCGAGTGAAGTTTAGAACTATAAAATCCAAGTTTTGTTTTGTTTACATAAAATCGCTTTTCAACCT
Source organism: Dendrophyllia cribrosa (assembly GCA_024195265.1). Taxonomy (NCBI): domain Eukaryota; kingdom Metazoa; phylum Cnidaria; class Anthozoa; order Scleractinia; family Dendrophylliidae; genus Dendrophyllia; species Dendrophyllia cribrosa. Next base: position 12,820,615 of record JAJLRJ010000007.1, on the reverse strand, counting down.
ATGTAATGAATGAACAAACACATGAAAATGGACAACACAATCTTATTTCGAAAAATTTTATTTAAATCTCCATAAGTTTATGTTGAAAAGCAAAACGCGAACCATTTATAGCTCATCGAGGCCGAGATGTCTCCGATGAAAGAAATCAAAACAACTGAATTTAATTGAGCACGTTTTTTAAACAATTCTCCAAAACTAGCGAGAACACAAAGAAAAAGTCAATCACAGATTGATATCAACATAAATTCCCATCGAAAAATGTAATCTGTTTTACCTTTAAGTCCCTCGCTTGCTTGGAAATTCGTTAATAAATCTCCGCTTGATCTTTGGTTGTGAAATCCGTAATGAAAACAAACATCTCGGATGTTGTGTGGCTTTATACGCGCATGTTTTGCGACGTCATACGCGCCCGCGAAATAGCCCTGTCCAACACGGGCGGGCCGCGGCGGGCCGCACACGCACGCGCCCGCGAAACATTCCGCTAGCCATGACCATGAAAAATGATGGACATAGGTTCTAGGTTCTATGAGTATGGGGCTACACGCGGGCCTTCGGCCCGCAGAGCTCCGCTAAAAAGGAGAAGAGGAATTGGTGGCATTGTTTAAAATATGTAGTGTTTTGCTTGCTTATCAAATGCACATTTACATTTACATCTGCTATCAAAGACAACCCTCCGTGCGTGTCATATTTCAGAATATTTCAATGCAAAATTTGCAGTTGATTTTCCTTTGCGATTTAACCTTATACATACACATATTTACATTAAAAAGCCGCTAACACAAAATTTAATCTCAGGTTCTTCGATTCTAGCAGGCATATAAAACCAAATGATACAGAATAAATTCCCTGATGCATTCTTCCTTCGATCCGAGAGACCCCGTCCAAATAATAATTAACCACAGTCGATATTTGTCAACGTCGCTTTATTAATTCGATGACCATTTTTCGCAGCCAGTGTTCTTTCGCTTATTAGCTTTCCATTGAACGACAACCCATCTTGAGGCCGCGACAGATCTTCACACTCGATCGCATCTACTCCATGGGCAAAATGTAGGCAATTCGTCCAAATAATAATGAACCACGGTCGATATTTGTCAACATCGCTTTAAAAATTCAATGTCCATTTTTCGCAGCTAGTGTTCTTTGGCTTATTAGCAAGTGTTCTTTGGTGTATTAGCTTTCCATTGAATGAAAACCCAGCTTCAGGCCACGATAGATCTTCACACTCCACCGCATCTACTCCGTGTTATTGCATGGGCAAAAATGTACGCAATTCGTCCAAATAACAACGAACTACGGTCGATATTTGTCAACGTCGCTTTAACAATTCGATGCCCATTTTTCGCAGCTAGTGTTCTTTGTCTTACAAGCTCTCCATTGAACGAAAACCCATCTTCCATCCCCGATAGATCCTAACACTCGATCGCATCTACTCCATGTTATCACATCGGGCAAAAATGTACGCCTTTCTAGTACCCTCTAAAATGTGCCAAACATATGCGCATAAGACTCTTGGGACAAAACCAATACTTAGTAGGGGAGGTAGGAGAAAAATGTTTAATCCAAGTTTAATGAATAAATTAATGAGAATCGAGTTAGTGAGTGTGTGAGTGCCATTCGACTGCCTCCGAAAGCTCATTGAATGACTACGTCATCCATGAGCTAAAAATCAGTCAGAAGAAGAGCATTATCCATTTAAGGAGCCAGTCTTAACCTTATCAATTGGTTGAGTTGTTGTTGGACTATTCTTGTTACTATGGATGGGAGAATTTCTCGTTGTCATAAAACTGCGAAGTTAGTAACTTGCACCAAACAAATGAGGCTGCAGAAACTGAAGTGATACGAATCTGTTCAAATTAATGTGGGCCCCGCCCCTTCATGTTCTTGAACTGCAGTGAAATAGGAGACTGTCTTGATGTGTTTTGGTTGTCAAAACTGACTGATTTATTTATCTTGTTTGGTTGTGCGAAATATCTTTTTACATAATAATTTATCATATTTTCACTTTCAATAAAAAGGAATGAACAGAAACTCACTGTTTAAATCATTTAACGATAACTTACAACGTTCATTAGAATGATATTTGGCATCAATTATGACGTTTTCTATTGCGGGGATTCGTATTAAACAAGGACACTGACTTTAAAAGGGATAGCTCCGCCCCCTCTTTGTCACATCATCACTGCTTCAACGGCTAATCAAAGATGGCTGACTGCGAGCAACACGGAGGAAGACCGTTGCCCCAAGAAATAGGTCTAATTCTACCTTTACTAGTTCAATCTTGTATAGGATTTATCTTTCACGAAAATAAAACTAAAAACATTATTTGAATTTATGCGCCTTTTAGCATGAATATAATATTTTAGCTTTCCAAATTTGAATTTTGCGCGGTATAAACGGTTCTCCATTGGCGAGCGGATGCACGTGATGTTGACAGTTCGGTGTCAAGTGTGAAATGACTGGCGGCTTGGCCTGGCCAAGGTTCCTTTTATAGTCAGTGTCCTTGTTTAAGCGGACAGGCTGTATTAATCGGACACAAGAACATTCCCCGAGAGTATCCGCTTAATACAGGTTTGACTGTATATGTTTTTTTAATTACAATGTTTGTTAAATAATGCTGTCTTGTGTTATTATTTTAAGGGGCAGGATAAAGTTTCAGGAGTGAAAGTGACGACTGACACCTCCGGGCCATTTTCACGTGAATCTGATTATCAGACAGGACTTGCCAAGCGTGACAGAAGCAGTCGTTTCCGGGTTATTTGTAGCAAGTGTGACTGAAGCAGTCGATATTGAAGCAAGCCTGACAGAAGCAGTCGGTATTGTAGCAAGCGTGACGGAAGCGTCGTTGCCGTGTCATTTGTAGCAAGCGTGACAGAAGCAGTCATTACCTGGTTATTTGTGGCATTTTCAATTGATTTTTAGATATTCGGTGAAATACTTATAAGGTCGTTAGATATCTCGGTTATTAGAGTTCAAAATAATAGGAAAGTTTCACGTCCGCTGAAAAGAGATCAAAGACTTTCTATTACAGAATGTAGTGTAAACTGAAAAGATAAATAGAGTCAAACCTCTACTAAGCGGTCACTCTCGGGGAATAGCCAACTGACTGCTAAATGGAGGTGACCGCTTAAAAGAGGTCGTTTACAGTAAATATGGGGAGCCATTTAATTCCAGGGATTTGTTAAGTGGCCGCTAAAGGACGTTCACGCGAAAATCTTCTACAAGACAGATTTTTTTTCAAACTTATGCTACGGTCTGATAATGAGTTACTGATGTCAGAAATGCAAAAAAAAAAATTGGGGGTCACCGAATTGATTTAAGAGATATAGTGTGTAGAAATATACCCTGTTTTTGAAAAATTAGTCCTCGTAACATGACATGGTGTCCATGGCTTTTAGTTAAAAAATATCAAAGGTGAATCGCTGGGGAGAAACTATTATATTCAAATGTTATCTAAGTGGGCCTGATTCGTAAATAATTCGAACTGTTTTCAACCTTTAAATGAGTTAACCCTCTAAAGAGGGCATTCGGAAACAACATACAGCTGAGATATGAGTGCAATTCGACGTCGCGTGGATAAAAAATGAAAAAAAATCAAACTTCTACAAGACAGATTTTCCTTTTTTCACAAACTGTAGATAATCGGTAAAGAAAGTGATACGTGAAGAAAAAAATAGGGGTCACCGAGCATCCAAGCGAGTAAAATCTAAGTGAAGTTAACGCAACGGCTACCAGCCCTTTATCTGTTTAGATTTCTTGCTTTGCGCGCGCGCTCGTGCATGACGTAGCATGGCGTTGCAATACGAATTGCGTGCGCAGTAAAGATGCGCATAAACAATTAGCGCGAACGTCCTTAATAAAGGGTGACCGCTTAATAGAGGTTTGACTGTATTGTGTAAATAAGAATTGAAGAAATTTAACCCAGTGCAAATATTTAAATGATCGAACAAATCGTTTTTCTTTTAATACGGTAGCCAATCACCATTGTGTCGTAGCGTTTGTGGTCTATACTTTTTACTCCACAACATTTCTGTAATTAGGTGTAAATAAAATACCTACTAATCATACTGTATATGCATTATCATATTCATCACTTCACCGGTATAATAGAAGGTAGAGTCCAAATGCTATAGCTCGGAAGGAGGTCGGACACCTTTATGAGAATATATAATGTAAGAACCAGATTAACTACCCATGACCCTAAGCCTGGCTGGTTAGCTATTTGAATATTGTCTTTTAAAATAGACAATATTCGTATTGAACTGGAACTAGCTTGCAGTCGAGGTTAATACGGGGGAATCTCATTAAAAATATTTGCATGTGAAAAGATTCCCCCGCACGAGCCTCGACTGCAAGCTAGCTCCAGTTCAATACCGTGAATACGAATATTGTCTATTAGGGTTGGGGTTAGCAGGTAATATAGACCCTTTTAATAAATACCAGAATGCATCACATTCCGCTATCGATGTCAAATGTATTCTTTTGAATTGCAAGAGAATTCAAAAGAATATGTTTGACGTCATTAGCGGAAAATGATGCATCGTGGTATTTATTAAAAGTGTCTATAGTTCAATTTAAACCGATTTGACGCAAGCAGCTCGATAGTGTTGTGGTCGTGTAGGCTCTCTAACAATCTAGATACTGCCTGAGGTCACAGTTAAAAATTTATTGAAGATAAAATTCCAAGTGTGGATATTACGTCATATAACTCTCAATAAGGTGTCCGACCTCCTTCTGAGCTATAGCAGGCAGACTCTATCATAATAGAACTCGCAATTTGACCAAGTTCCCATCTGGCCATCACAGCTCCCATTACGTCATATAACTTTCAATAAGGTGTCCGACCTCCTTCTGAGCAGCAGGCAGACTCTACCATAATAGAACTCGCAATTGACCCAAGCTCCCATCTGGCCATCACAGCTCCCATCAACCAACAAACAAAAATTGTTTTTTTTTATCTCGTGAATACGCGAAGCGTTGAGCGAGTTCAAGTATACGGGAACATATTCACTCGTTCCACTTGCATTATTATTTGTAAACTTTTTTAATTCCCCAGTGTATTAGGCGCTAAAAGATGATTGCTGTATTTTAATTCCCCCAATGTATTACGTCATTCGGTTGTCTAGACAGTCGCCATTCACACAATGCATATATTATGTCGCGCTAAGATGTTTTGGCCGTTTTAAATCTGTATTACTCTTCAATTCTTTGACTTCAAACTCATTATGGAAAATTTAAACCGATCTGAGGACTTACGTTGTTTCGTACTCTCGAGATGCCCCCCCCCCTCCCCCCCCTCCCGGTATGCAGACAATAGAGTGGCAGATGCATTGGAGGGGCCCGTCCCCCTCCCCCCTTCGCTATGCAGACAATACATTGGCAGATGCAGGGGAGGGGCCCTCTTTCCCCCTTTCATTCTTCTACGGGCTATTACTGCGCACCTTACAAGGCTAAACCGTAACGAATGCCTTTCCACGGAAATAGTATAGATAGATAGATAGATAGATAGATAATCTTTATTTAAACACGGTAAAAATTCGTCAGCTAAAAATCATTATAATACTAACACAAAGCAATAAACTAATACTAATAGAAGCAAAGACCGATACAACGTAGATACAAATTTAAAAGGTGTACTATATTTCGGCTGGCCAAACCAGCCTTAAAATTTACATTGGTTTGTTTTATAAGTAGCTATAGGTGGTTTGCACGTTACGTCATGGCGGCCATGTTGGCACCTACAAAATAATTTTAATGAACCTCTTTTGTTATGTGCTCCAACATGGCCGCCATGGCCTTTGTCATTTGAGTCCCACAGGACTGAAGGTCACATGAGTGAAAACCATCTATAAGTGACATGAGGTTTACGTTACAACGGAAATGCGTAGGGCTCCACCTAGAAAAATAACGATGATAGACGGAAATAAAACATAAGCTGATAACGAAAACTATACAGAAAACAATGAAAGGAAACTAAATAATACGAAAATGAATAATTAGTATGTTTCCTCGCGAATGTTGAGGCCATGAGGTACACGGAGAGTTTTTCGCATTTTGCTGTTTGAAGTCATTGTTAGCACTATAATTACTAAAGAGAAACATGATAATTACTATAGACCCATCCCGACTTTATGCCCGGGAACGTATTGCCTGGGCAGTACCACTAAGTATGGTACCCATGTTCCGTTGTATGGAACGAACATTTGTCTGCCCACAACGTTTGAACTCGAAAGTCTTCGATTCTTCAAACAATTCGTTTCGATGATAATTACTAGAGTGCGACACGCTGATGAGTCCTGACAATGACGAAACAGCTGTCCATGGCTGCTACTGCTCGGGTGATATGGCTGTGCGCATGCGTAAGGTACTGGCCAGACCGCGGGGTTGGTGTTCGAGTGCGTCACTTGCTTTTTTCATGTTTTACGATATCACCAGCTAATTCTTGTAATAGTTTTCGTAACTGCGGATACGTGTAGTAAAGTGAATAAAATCTTCGTATTTTTTAACTAACTTTACACTCCTGTGATAAACACGAAGCGAAAAGATTACATTCCATCATGCTCAACTTTGCGATGAAGGTGTGCCCGTCAATTGAATTCCCGCTCTTTGATTGGCTACCTTTGCGAGGAGGCGTGCCTGTCAATTGAATTTGCGCTCTCTGATTGGCTAACTTGTGAAAAAGTTTGTTGGGTGCTCACGGTAAGGCGCGTCGCACTGTAACATTTACATACTATCGGTGAAGTACCACACACCACACCTTTATAAAGGCGTAATATGTCTATTACTGGTTGATACGTAAAAAAGCAGGGAAACAAATCAGTACTCAGTCATCCGCACTTCCACGTACCACCAAACGATCTGTGGATTGGACCCGTATTTACGCAACCCTCCCCAAACCACATTCCTTGATTTTGCCTTAAAATTCCTGAGGAATCGGGTTCAAATATCACGTGAAGCTTTCGAAATCGTTCGCCCTGTGCAGACCGTACCATATTTTACCCTATTTATATATTTACGCTGGCAATCAATCGGAAAAAAAGCTTCCCAGACAAACACCCGTGACCTAAGACGCTATTCTCTAAAAGGGGACGGAGGGAGGAGGGGGGGGGGGGCAAAAAAGGGGAGGGGGAGAAGGGGAGGAACGTCTGCAATAATAACCGGGTTATTCGCATTACACCCACCGATTTCCATGTAATCGAATTACGTCAACTGTCAATAAGTTCACTAATCAGAAACTGGCACGCACTTTTACGCATGGATGACTTCACGCTGGAATATACTATGTTTACCGCCCAGCGCGAATTAGCCAATCAGAATTTTGCGGCCGCCAGCGTCCGCAGAAATGAACAAATGAGGGTCTTTATTGCAGGCGTCCTTTCCTTCTCTCCCCAGTTGCCTTCTCCCCGACGCCTGCTTCGCAGGCTAGCAACACCTTAATCTGCATGCTTTGTTTCAGCTACAAGAAGAGGGGCCGTTACACCAGGCAACGGTTCGTGAAACGTGTTTCGCAACGTCGACTGCCAAGGAGGGAGGCATATGTACGCATGTGCAGTGGGTCGCCTCGTAATGAAAATTGCGAGACATATTACAGATGGGGATGCTACAAAGTAAAAGGTTCTTAACCTGGTTTCTGTACTCATGAAACATAGTTTCATATCAAGTTTTAGTTTTATATTAAATTGTTAATGCCTGATGTATTTACCGTGTTTTTAAATAAAGATGATGATGATGATGATGACCCCTGTATGGGATGGTACCCGTGGGAGGGGGGGGGGGGGGGGGGGAGGGGGGCGGACTCCGATATAAAAAATGACGGGGGTGCTCGAAAGACACCCTAAAAGGTATTAGAATTATTTCGTTTGACGGGCGTGACTCAAATGGATTTTTACCCCTACAAGGTACCAAATCTAACAGTTCCTGTCATATTTACTGCTCAATACTCTTAAAGGTACCGCGATTATTCAAACGGGGTCCATTTTAGATTTTAGCACCCTAAGCGGTATTAATCTACAAACTGTGACCCCTAAAAGGTACGACGAGCATTCCGTCATTTTTATATGGGAGTCTCCACCCCACTAGTCCCCCAGGGGAGGAGCGTTGCGTGACGAGCCCTAACAACGGCTGCGTAGGAGACTACCACCCCACAGGACATAGCAATCCATCGCAGGGATAAAAGAGACGATGTGGAGCAAAGTTTCTTGTCTAAAGGCCCGTTTACACAGGCGATTTTTCTGTGCAATTTTTGTCGCACTTGTCGATGCAATTTTTCTCGCGCGCAAGTTGCATCTTCAAATCGCGTGTGTAAATTAGGGGCGATTTCAGTGCGATTTGGAGGCGATTTGTCGCGCGATGTCGCAGAAGTTTCGAGCATGTTCGAAACCTGATTCAACTTGGCGGCGATTTTTGAGAAATCACAGCAAATCCAAGCAAATGTCGCACCCGAATCGGACAGGAAATCGCCACTAGTTTACACTTGAGACATAAGCTGCATTGGAGAGCGTGACAAAAATCGCATGTGTAAACGGACCTTAAGGAAACAACATGACGGTAGAGACCTGGGCTTGAGCCATCGGCCTTCAGATCTGAAGTGCAACCCGCTGACCACTACATCACCGCGCCTCCAGTACACCAACGCGCCTCCAGGAGGAGGCTGCCTGTGACTTTCAAACTATACCTTGGATAATTTTTCTTCGCAAGTCAATCTCATCTTAGGGCCAATCTTCACGTGTGGTAGACTGTGCCATGGCACTGAACACGCACAAAGTAAGTTGGGAATTTAATGTTCTCAGTATCAGCGAAAGGGGGCGGCGCAGTGGGTCTGATTTGGTGGTTTTCGTAGTATTGAAGCAAACTCACTTTAGTCGTTTAAAAATATTTCGTTCGCATTTCCCGAATGAGGAATTGTGTAGGATCTGGCTTAGCCTGCGTGGCCAGGCTTTTCCGAAAGCGAACTTCCTCCAACTTCGCCCCATGCCCACTCCTCTCGCGGCTTCTTGATTTCACTTGCTTTCGTTGGAAAAGCCTGGCCACGCAGGCTAAGCCAGATCGCATGTAACCTCGCCAATATCTTGAAAGTAAATTTGCGGCGTCTGGTCCTGTGTCCGAAAATTCTGAACACGTGTTGCCGTGAGTTTCCAAAAACGTTCCTAGCTGGCGCGGATTTCAAGCATGCGAAGGTGACAACTGAACCAAAGAGAAGCGAAGATTTCCGACGTAGCGCCGCTGACACGGTTACTTTTTATTTCCGTCCAAGTCTCTTCACCGGATATTATCCCTTGCTTGTTGTTTAGTGCGCACGTTTGGGCAGTACGCATGGTCATCAAGGCAACTGACAGGAAACATTGCGCAGTGTATAACACCCTCTCTAGTTTGGACTGCAAGCAGTCTCATATTTTTCTTTTCGTTAGTCGAGCAAGCGCGTGCGCGAGCGGCCTAGCCGCGAGGAACGAGGGCGTCAGGCGAGGAAAACTAAACGTGAGACTCGCATTTTTACTTTTCCTCTAGCTGGCGCCCTCGTTCCTCTCGGCTTCGCCGCTCGCGCGCGCTTGACTAAATAAAAGAAAAATAAGAGACTGCTCACAGTCTACCTTTAGTTAAGCCTTGTCTCATCTGTATATGGAAACCTTACGTGCAATTATTACTCAAAAATCTCTTTATTTATCATAACTAAATAATATTTCGCATCAGTCTATAAAATACTCTAATCAACAAGAAAATATGCATAAATAAAAAACTTTACAAAAAAGTAAAATAGACATACAATGGAACCTGTGCATAACGGCACCGAACGAAGCGGTCACCCTCTATAAAGCGGCCAACTTGGCTAGCTTTTACCAGCAACTAACCCTTTGAAAAAAAAAAGTTTAACTGTTAAGTTTTTAAAATTTAACTCACAAATATATACAAAAGATACAGCACCTGACCCTTCAAGAAACTTCCGCTAAATGGAATCAACAGACAAACACTGTGCCTTAAACAAATAGAAGTATCTCTGCTGGGTATACATAAGGGTAAAGTTTAAAAATTGATATGTGAAGTAAATCGACCTCATTATCATCAATATGCATGACTATTATATGCATGCATCCGCTGTTATATTCATGCATGACTGTTATATGCATGCCTAATGAAATATTGTCACTTAAAAACCTCGAACGAGGAGTGCTTAATAATGTAATGTAATGTAATGTAATGTAATGTAATGTAATGTAATGTAATGTAATGTAATGTAATGTAATGTAATGTAATGTAATGTAATGTAATGTAATGTAATGTAATGTAATGTAATGTAATGTAATGTAATGTAATGTAAAACCTTTATTTAGACACGATTAGGGATTAAAGCTGTACAGCTTGTGGGGTCGTGTATAACTGAACTATGAAAGTATAACAAAAAGATACAATATGTAAATATGTGTTAAAATTTATACCTAGCTATAGAAAAATAAAAATATTTGTTTAAAAGTTAAAATTAAATACAATGTAGTTAAAAAATTTAATACAATGTAGTTAAAAAAGTTAAGAAAATTCGACTGATATTCATATAGCATTAGTAATTTTTATAATAGCAAAGTATTGTTAGAAATATACAAAGTCATCATTGACTTCACGATAACGGTACAATAACGGTACAATTAGAGCGGTATTCAATTGGGTGTCGTAAAACCAAATCCAAAGTAATTACTGTGGCCAATCACAACAGACGCAGACAATCCAATGAACTAATCAGCAAATACATGTTGCCGGCGCCAAGCGCGGGAAAACGCGTGCAAACATGTCACTATTGGTTTTAATTTGACTTCTGATTGGTTGAGAAAGTGAAACGAGATCACAAAGCGTTGCACGAATATGAGCTGATATATATAACCAACGAGGCGCCGCGCCGAGTTGGTTATATATCAGCTCATATTCGGTGAGGCCGAGATGAATAACTGTTTTAGTAAATTTTCAAACACTCAAATAACCGGAAATTGGACAAAGTTATTTCCGCTCCAAAAAATACATGACTGAACAAGTGAACAAGTGTCACATGACCGCTTCGCAAATCGAAAGCGAGTAAATGCTAACAAGCGGCGAGATCGAGAAGAATGTTTCTTTCAAAAGTAGTTTCCTTCAAAAATAGGTTTTAATCGGACTAGCCGAAATGGTTATGGATTTGAACATCAGAATTGTGAAAATTATATTGCGGACGCGGAAAGATTTGCCCGCCACGTGCACGTGCTCCCCGAACGTCGCCATTTTTTTCGCGTAATTCGTCATCATTTTTCCATATTTGGGCAAATTAACTAATAACGACTCAGATCGGTAGACGTTGGACCAATCAGAAATCTAGAAAATCATTATCGAGAGGTAAAAATTTACTAATTCAAATTATCAGTTAGTTCTAGCAGGCCCATCCGCTCTCCTCCTTCCCGGCCCTAGGTATAAGTTTCGTATCTGCTCACGTTTGCAAATTGTAACCCCAAAAGGTCGGAATTTTAGTCTACAAGACTACAACACAAAAAGACTGACTTAATTTCCGGAAAAGAGGAGAAATTTGTGGCCAACAAGCTTTAAAAAGATCACAGAAGGATTGGTTACTACAGAAATACTAAAAAATAGTACTTCTCCAATTTCGGACGATTCCAAAGTTGTTTTGTGCGGCAATACAGTTGAACTTCTCGTAAGTGATCACCCACAATGCAAAGCGAAGGTGGTCGCTTACGAGACGCACATTGAGGCTCGACTGTACTAACTCCCGAAGGTTGGTCTGAGGGGACGGGCATTGCTAAAATTCACTGATCTGTTAAACTCTCATTAGATTCACTGATACTTATTATCCAAGTATTACAATGTAAAACGATCCTATCCAAAAATTTCGTAATATATCAAACACGAGAAAGAGTGCCATGAGAGTGTTCATCAGCATTTGCAAACACCAAAAATTGGGTTGAAAATCGGGGCGCAACCGAGTTTTTGTTAACCCGGCACTTCTAGAAGTTTGGATATCCTAATAAAAGACCATAAAACACTCTTTCGAGTGTTTGGTATAGCTTCCCAAACTGATCATAATTGCGAAGAAAGTGAAGGAATAATATCGCCAAAGTCTGCAAATTAAGACCGGGTATCCAAGCCTCCTTCACGGTGGTGATTTTCCTTGGTGTTCTCGTCATGAATTACAAATGAGTTTAGAAGTCAAGTTGTCAATTACTTATCAGACGCAACACTTTCACTTATTTTGTCTCTTTCTTATCTATTTAAAAATTTACAAGTCTTTTGAGAGTCCAACCACGTCTCTTGAAATACATACGAATTGACGACAAGACTCCTACTGAAATAAGCCACCTCTTACACTCCTGACGCTTGATTCTGCACTCCTAAAACATGACCAGAAAACACAAAAAAATTAATAACCACAAAAAAGATATGAATACATTTACAGACTCATTTACAGTGCACAAAATGCCCGGTCAAAGGGACACTGTCCCGCCGAAATAACTATATTTTGTTTACTTTATTTCCATGTTATATCGCCAAATGACCCTAAATATACAACTAAATTGGACAAAAAGATTCTTTTGAGCAAAACAGAGGCATTACTTTGGAGGTAAATTGCAGGATTGCAAGGATAGAAGTGGATTGCAGTTAATCAAATTTGATTTCGCGAGAAGCGGTCAAGAAATCAAAATTCAGTGCTTTTCTGGTGGAATTTTGAGGTTTTTTAGCCATTATTGGCTCTTTACTTCATATTTCTTTGCATTCATCACTTTTGCATAGTGATAATGTTTTTCTTTATATTTCAAGATAATAAAGTGAACTTAAAGCTAGCTCCTGGCCATAATCATGAAAACACAATATTTCAGCCCGGACAATAACAATGACAATAATTAACAGTTATTCATCTCGGCCTCGCCGAATATGAGCTGATATATATAACCAACGAGGCGCCGCGCCGAGTTGGTTATATATCAGCTCATATTCGGCGAGGCCGAGATGAATAACTGTTTTAGTAAATTTTCAAACACTCAAATAACCGGAAATTGGACAAAGTTATTTCCGCTCCAAAAAATACATGACTGAACAAGTGAACAAGTGTCACATGACCGCTTCGCAAATCGAAAGCGAGTAAATGCTAACAAGCGGCGAGATCGAGAAGAATGTTTCTTTCAAAAGTAGTTTCCTTCAAAAATAGGTTTTAATCGGACTAGCCGAAATGGTTATGGATTTGAACATTAGAATTGTGGAAATTATATTGCGGACGAGGAAAGATTTGCCCGCCACGTGCACGTGCTCCCCGAACGTCGCCATTTTTTTTCGCGTAATTCGTCATCATTTTTTCATATTTGGGCAAATTAACTAATATAGAGGTTGGACCAATCAGAAATCTTGAAAATCATTATCGAGAGGTAAAAATTTACTAATTAACAATAACAATAATTTTAAACAGTAAATCTACTTAATGGATAGTTATGAGTTCTTCGCGATTTGCACCTACATTCATACGTTATGATGTAGTAATGCCCAGTATCTACCCGCAGCATTTCACTTACAATTTGTAGCATCTAGTTTCAAACGTAGTTTCGTAGCGAATGCGAAGTTTGGAGCACAGTGCGAGAACCCAGCAAGTGGCAGTTCAGTGGCGAGTACCGCTCGATTGATTGTCGCATTGCACTTACAACTTCGTCCTCACTGCTTGATACCTCCCTTCAAATAAAAACAAGAAAGTCTTGAGACGGCATGTGTACCTGTTAAACCTTTACCTAAATTAGTGTATTAATTAATTTATCGATCTATTAATTAATTAATTACTGATTAAACAACACCACTTCAACAGCTAACCTTTCTATTTTCCTGCTCTCTTTGCTCTCTCTCGGTAATTTCACTTGGATAACTCTGAACTTGTGTTTGGAGTGCATTAGACCGAAGGCGACGAGACCCCTCCCAGGACAACTTGCCAAACAACTTGCCCGATTCTCAATATCCAACACACTCAACTGCTGCCCAGACCTGACGTTAAACAGTCGGAGACAGTTACCACTTGGCGCCTCATAGGTGTGGATAACACATTCCTCGTCGCTGATAAATTTACAATAATCAGCATTGCCTTTCCATAACATGTGAAGCGTGTTTCCTGACAATCCATCCAGGACGTACAAACCTTGCTCTACGCCCGAAATGATAAAAAACTTGTCCGCGGGAGAGAAAATTCCTGGTAGAGAAAAGGAAGTCTGGTATCCAGAGGAAGGCCAGTATTTTTTCCAGAGAATTACTGGCCTTATCGAAACAGGCATTACTGTTTGGCCTTGCCACAACAGAATTGAATGAGGGTGGTCAAACAAGGTGGTTATAAGCTGAAATTTACTGTTGCATGCAATAAATTGACCAGGAAATTTGAGTTTTGAATCGTCTCTACTCAAGGTATCCAGAATGGTCACTTCACCGACTCCCGACTGTGAACATACCACGCGTTCGTTTGAAATTGCAGTAATCGCCAGTGATGTATGAAAACCCGATAATGCTATGCCATCAGTCCAACGTCGGATGCACTTAGAAAACCCCAAATTCCACAACTCAATATCGCCATAATCTTTCACGAGTACATAACCATCTCTGACAGCTGCAATACAGCGAGGAACATCAAGTCTCGTATTTGTTCCCACTACCTCCCCACTTGTAACATTCCAAGCTGTCATCTGCCCGAAGCTAAAAGCACAAACGGCCTCGCCATTCAAAGATAATACAAGTTTAGTCACCACTCTTCCCCCTTCAGTATAACTGTATTTTGCTACTTTATCAAGAGACATCATTAATACAGAATCACTTCTAGGAATGCTCCTTAAAATGGATTGTTTTTTCAGCACAAATGCAAATGACCCCAAACAAACAGACGAAATTCCATATCTACAACAGAGTGGATCTCCAAACATGAAACCACCCTCACTACGCAACTCCGATTCCCAGGGCTCATAGAAAACACTCTCATCACTCTTGACGTCAAGTGAGACGTTTCTATGGTTCTCAATATTGACATTCACACAAAAACAGTGCGGGTCTTGACCACGCAATGGACAATGCCAACAGTAGAGGAATTGATGGTCAGGCGAGAACTTTATCATTCCACATACGTTTGGGATGGCCGTTTCTGCAAGTGTTTGAAAACCATTCATCACATCAACCAAACAAACTGAAGCCGTACAATGGGAAATTGCGAGCAGCCTTCCATCTCGAGACCATGCAAAAGTCAACACATCTTCATCTCTGGTGGTACGAGCTATCTCTTCGCCATTCTCCAGACTCCACACGATGAGGCATTTCGCATCATTGGGACAGTCAGTGAGGATCTTGTCACCAGATATTGAACAAACAGAGAAACTGCAGTCGCTTTCAGGAAAAAGTCGGTTCAGATCTCCGTTAAAAGTATAGGCATGGCTAAGGACTCCTGGTAAGATGACCTCCTTAGTTGGATGAAAAACAACACTGCGAAAACAAGACAAGGCAAATGTACACAACTGATGTAGCGGTAAGGAGAGGAAATGTGGCGAGAACGAGACAGGTGCTGACGTTCTAAAAGCTTGAAAATAAGGAGAGTAACGTTTTTCTTGGCCTTCGATGACAGGACGTTCCCAGATGAGGTTACCAGTATGAAGTGACCAAAGCAGAATCGTCCCATCGCGACATTCGCACACCATGTAGTCCGACCGAGGCGAAACATCAAAACAAGCCACTTGAGATGAACAATGAAATGTGGTTTGAACCGATCCTTGCAAATCGTTCTTGTGCAAGTATTCCATGTACGTTATGTCCGAATACTTAGTCTCTAAAAGGTTGGATGCTTCAGAACACAACCCAGGTCCTCCTTCATTCAAGAGCGTTTGAAAGATAACATGAGGAAGTTCTTTTAATTCCCTACTATGCTTCCTTAAAAGAAACAACAAAGATGCAAGAACACTGTGCATTACTTCGCAATACTTGTTTACGCAAACAATATCTTCAGAAGCGGCTGTAACGTTCACACACAGCTTTGCATAAACAAGCTCTACGTCTACGACATACTTCTTTATAATTTCCTCTAGGCGGCATGGTCTCTTTTCCTCATCTAACTCTAGCATGTGTTGAACACCATGTTGAAGGGCATACTTTGTAGTATCATTGAGCTGCTGTGAGCTATCAACACCATTTCTTTTTACCTCATTAAATTCATCAATGCAAAGACTAGAAAGGACGCGATGGCCTTCCTGTTCGTCCACACTGTAATTGTGTTGTCCGTAACGTGACTTGTCAGACAACCAGTCCTTGACTGACTTGTGAAAGAAGTGAATACAGCCATCTTGAACAGGTAGAAGCGACGATATACAAGCAATGGCCTTGTTCACTTTTCGCTGAACAGTTGAGGACAACGAGCTCGGGAAGAACAGTTTAGAAACAAAACCAAGTGGCAGTGGATCTCTTGCAGCCGCGATAACACCCAGGAGACTCAAAAACTGGTCTTCAGTAACCTTCAGTTCCTTACAAAGTTCAGTCTCCAGACGCTTAAAATAAGACTGGTAAACGGACGAAATACCCGAGGGTACGGTACTGTCGAGGTGTTCCAATGTGAGAATAGGAAAGTTCTCCTTGATAAAATCTACCAAAAGTTGAGCCCATAACATTAATCCTTCTGATTTTTTAACAAGTTCTTCTACGATCAACTCGAGATTCTGATCTTGCAACACATGACTTAACCGCTGTTCAAAGATATGGTGAATGTCCTTCAAGTTCTCTTCATCGTTTGGTTTCAGCTGCAGGGGTTCCAGATTTTTCAGGCTGTCCCATATGTTAATTTCTGGACGTGTCGTGATGAGAAATCGTATCCAAAGTGGAAGCTTATTAAAATACTTGGCAATCACGTCTAGTAACTCATTCCGTCCTTGGTATTCACTTTCATCTAACGCATCGATCACCACAAGAGAGGTGAAACCGGGGTCACTTAATCTGCTCAGTGGTTCTTCGAAAAGTAATTCAAACAGATCGCCTACTTCCATGTCATTGATCTCGAAACCCAAATTTCTGGACAGCTGTTCCACAAGAGCTTTCTTGTATTCTGGCAGAGAATACGACAGGTGACAGGCTAAGGATTGCAGCATCACTTTGGGATCCCTGTGGCGCCTCTTGTTATGCTGACAAAAATGGCTCCCTGACAACCTTCCATCTTCTTGCATTTTTTTGCACATCTCAGCTGCAATAACCGATTTTCCCATTCCTGCGTTTCCAATGATCACCATCACACGACTGGGCGAGCTCCTGTCATCCAACCAATTCTTAACGTGTGCAAAGATAGTTTCACGGGTTCCCTCTAAATATCTTTCAGCGTAATACTTGATGTTGTTTTGCGTGTCCACCTTGGCAAGCTTCTTTAAGATTTCCTCTTCTTGGTATGTGTTGAGTTGGGACTGACGAATTTCCGTAACAACTTGATGTACTTCTTCTAGCTTGGACTTGTTGTCCTGCACAGTCTGTTGCGTTTTGGTCTCAGCTTGACTCAGACCTTGGTCTGTGTTGAGTTGGGTCTGACGAATGTCTGTAACAACTTGATGCACTTCTTCCAGCTTGGACTTGTTTGCCTCAAGTGTTTCATGAGACTTCTGAACAGCGTGTTGAGTTTGGATCTGAGCTTGATGCATGTCCTTCAGCTGAGACTTGATGTGTTCTTCACTGTCAGTCCACTCAAGTAACGCGTCAAGATAATCGTCCTCGCCACCTCGCTCTGCCTTCAGTCTATCAATTTCTGACTGCTGTAACCCAAGAGCCACAAGAACAGAACTGATTTCCTGCCACAGAGCAGAGAAGGAATGTGTTTCAACACCAGTAGTAGTGACATGACCATACAGCGCATTACGGAAAAACTTAATGCGAGCAAGGTTTGCTTCATGAGAGGTGTCACTTGGGGGTGGCTTAGTGTGCCAACTGCCTGAGAGGGGCGGGGACAGTCCACAAATGTTGATCAGAAGCAGGAATAGGAGAGTGATGTCAAATGTGTTGGAGTCTGGGGCGGCTCCACTAGAAGGAAAAAGTTTGTCCCACTGCTGTCTATTTAGAATTCTTCGCCGCAAGAGGTTGTTAAGGGTGGAATAATTAGCACTGAGATCGGCGGCCAAGTTTGCAGGAGGGTGATGATGATTGAAAACATTCCTCAGAACTGTTGTTCCACCATCAATGAGAAGTCTGCTCAACTTTGCTCCATTTGTCTTCTCTTCTGAGCTGGCCAGGGGCGATGGTGTTCCCATTCTAATCCACAACACTTAGTCCTCCTGTCCAACGGTACCTACAGACACCATTAGGAGGTCACAATTGACTGATTGATTAAGAGCCCGTTTTTCTTTTGTCATTAGCGACCTTCAGATTGGACTACGAGTACGAGATTGAGTACGAGTACGAGTTTTCAAACCAAATTCGTGTGCCTCATATACTTAATTATCACACCAATCTTATCCCTAACGTTTATTTACGTGTTAGTCAGCAACAGGAAGGAGTTACAGTTCGGTGGATACAATTATCTCGAAATTCCAAAGTCGTACTCGTACTCGATTTCGTACTCGTAGTCAAATCTGAAGGTCGCTATTATGTCTATATAGTTGCAATATTAGCGCCAAAAATAGCTGAGAAACTTTGAAAAAAAGATTTTTTTCACTTATTTTCTTACTTCTTCTACAACTATTTGTTTAAAACATCACCTCCCTCCCCCCTCCTTTCCCGCCCTACACAATGTTGTACCACTGGTTAGGTAGTCTGTGGGGAACAATATGGAACAATGATTAGAGGAGGTAGGGGGAGAATGGGTGGCTGTTTGTCCATGACACCCAAAATTCAACTTAAAATGAAAGTGCCTCAACAGTTGTGTCGCCGATTGTAGATAAAATAACTAACTACATCATTTGTAAATGTTACTACAGTGGAACCCCGTTAGTACGGTCACCAACGGGCCATGAAAATTTGGCCGTATTAACGGGGTGGCCGCATTAACGGGGTTTCATTATAAGAAAATGTATGGGTGCGCGTTTCGCCGGAACAAAAAAAAGTGACCGTAATAACGAGGTGGCCGTATTAACGAGGTGACCGTAAGGCGGGGTTCCACTGTATTCAGAATTTCACAATAAAATGTTTTTTTTGGACTTCGAGCTAAAATTGAACCCTACATGTAGAATAATCTGATAGAAGCCTCGAACCAAGGTTTTAATGTAAAAAGCAAGTGAAACATGATATGGAGGATTGAAAGGGACCACAGTGATAATGATAATTTTCACCATACATTACATATAATAGTTCATTATTTCAAAATATATGTTTTGGTTCAAATTTTTCTTTGGTTTGAAAATTTTCTAACCATTTTTTAACTATTTTCTCTTGTCTCAATTTATAGTAATGCGTCTGAGAAAAAGGAAAATAAAGCCAAACCAAAGAAAAAATTGAACCACAACATAAAATTATATACTAAAGCTAAAAATATTGAGTTTAACTGTTATTATAGAACTTACCACTTTCATAGTCCTCCATTTCACCAAACTGCTGTCCCTTATACTATAGACCCAAACCTGCCGTGAAATATAAGCAATCATGACAACTTTAATGAGATTTAAAGTAAATGCGCATTTATAGAAACCTGGTTATAGAATGAGTATTTGTTCTACTTGCAATACAATTTACACAGAGAGCTCTTTAATATACATGTCTGCATACTCAGGGGTGATTTGCTGCTTATGCTGTCCAGTGATGACACACTGACATCAAATTATAACAATTTATAATGGAGTGAGACTGGGGAGGCTTGTGGGCAAGGTTGGCACTTTGCATCTCCCTTTAAAGTGGTTTCCTAGAGTTTTACCAAAAGCACCTACATGTGTACACCAACAGTATCACAAGTTACAAAATAATTTTAACTTTCTTATCTTACAATTAATTTTGGCTCACAGGATTTACCAGTGAGGATGCCTGCAAAATGTACATATTTATGCTTATTTATCAGTTGTTATTTTTTTGTAGTGGCCATTGTCATGGCAACAGAACACCTAATAAAGAAAGATTTAATTAGTATTAAATGCAAATCTACAAAATTACAATCTGAATTACTTGTAATCCATTACACAGGTAGCTCTTTTTAAACAGATTTAAGCCATATGTGGGCATTCTCAGGGGTGATTTTACTCCCCTCCTATCATTGTCGAGTGCCTTATAACAGGAAGGCTGGCATAACAGATTAAAGCCATCTTAATGGGGTGGGGGGGGGGGGGGGGAGACCAATCTGGGTGACGTAGCTCAAGCTTGAAATGTATTTGACCCCGAAAAAGATACCATTCTGGAAAAGACAGACAAAGAAGTCAGTTATAGTGACTTATGACAATAAAGACTTTGTCATCAGATGCTTTTCGTCTTCAATAGATTTTAAAAGCATTACCATGAATATTTTTTAATTCTTTGCCTGCCACCCTAAACAATACTTTGACACCTAATAATAATGGCATTCATTCCTGAACACCCTAAGTGATACCAAACATTCCGTAATTTACATCCCAAACGAGACGACAAGCATCCCCATACCATTCATATAGTAGTCACCCCCAGGATACACTGTATGTTCATTATCTGATGGCATTACTACATGCCACTTCAGTTTAAGGTACCATTTACCTCACTCCACCCCAACCCACCCCCAAACAAAAAATAAATAAAAAGTTAAAACTGGTCATACAGTTATTGAACCCCATTTTGCATGCTTCTCCAGAAATGTGAAAGATGATGGGTGCATTATTTAAAAGTAATTGTACACTTTATTAATGTGGACTTAAAAGATTCTGTAATTCATAAAACTATTACAACCTTCTCATGTTTCCACAGCAACTCTCATTCCTCTTAGAATTCCAAGACTTGTAACAGTCAACTCCCTTGTTAAATCTCTCTAAAAAATATAAAATGTGACTTGCTTAGAGTGAGTGTCATTCCTTTTATTCAGCCCAAAACTTACATGCAACTCCTTTAAATAATTATGACAAACACCAAGAGAGCATTTGATTGGCCTTATTCTGAATAAGTAGGGAAATTGTTGCAAAAGTTCCAATTATGATTTTTTTGACATCCTTAAAAAGTTTCACATGAGCACATGAGCCACAGGTGGCCAACTCCTCTGGAGTTTAACAGCACATTAGCACATGAGCCACAGGTGGCCCACTCCTCAGCACATGAGCCACAGGTAGCCCACTCTTCTGGAGCTTAGCACATTAGTACAGGTGGCCCACTCCTCAGCAGATGAACCACAGGTGGCCAACTCTGCTGGGAGGAGCTTAACCCAGTTTCACATGAGTACATGAGCAACAGGTGGCCCACTCCTCTGGAGCTTAACCCAGTTTCACATGAGCACATGAGCCACAGGTGACCAACTCTGCTGGAGCTTAACCCAGTTTCACATGAGCACATGAGCCACAGGTGGCCCACTCCTCTGGAGCTTAACCCAGTTTCACATGAGCGCATGAGCCACAGGTGGCCCACTCCTCTGGAGCTTAACAGCACATGAGCCACAGATGGCCCACACCTCAGCACATGAGCCACAGGTGGCCAACTCTGCTGGAGCTTGACCCAGTTTCCGTAGCACTAAGCTAAGCATCTACTAGGAGTATTGGTACTCTCCCCTGGATGATATGCTAGGTTTGATTGCAGAGTTTAAGCCCCAGCATTTTTGTCACTGGTACCCATTTATACACCTGGGTGGAGAGAGACAATGTGGAGTAAAGTTTCTTGTCTAAAGAAACAACATGACATCTGAGCAAACCACCTTACTTTGGATCTGGAGCCCAACACACTGACCACAACACCTCCACACCCCAGCAGTGTACATGTATACTAAACCCATATGATAGGCAAGAACTAGAGATTACACCAGCTTTATTGGCAGGAACCAGGGTTTTTGTTAAAGTTTGCAATAACAGGGACCATTATTGGCATGCAGTCCCAATAGAGCTCCGCATAGATGATGTCACGATTTTAGACCCCCCAGGTAGAAGCGGACAAACAAACCTGCTCTCGACTCTCTGTTAGTAACGACAGACTGGGACATGGCCGACTTTGCCAGTTCTTCGGTCCATCCGCTCACAATTCTTACCGAAAATGACGATGTTCCGGGATCAAAATTTGATAGAGAAGCGGAAAATTATACAGTGGATCAGATAAAACGATGGCTAAAATGCAGAGGTCTCAAACAAGGAGGAAAAAGAGCTAAACTTATCACTTGTGTTAACAATTGTAGTAAGGCTGGAACTCACCACATCTTAGATGCTAGCATTGACGATGGGAAATGGTTCGTAGCTAAAGTAGGCCATGAAAGCAGTAAAGTTCAGTCTGCAAGTAAATTGAGTTTGTAAGTGTTCCATTCATCCCAAAGACAGGATGGCATGCTTTTCCGTCGAAGGATATTCCCTTTTTATTTAACTATGGTCATATTTATTTCTACGCTCTGGAGTCTGTTCGCACAGTTCCCACTCAACAAACTATTAAATGATGAATACGACGAGGGCTTAGGACACATGACTGACAAACCTCTTAAAATGGTAGGAGATATGTGGTGTAATAAAGAGTGACAAGCCTACGCGACTCCCTCACGAGTGTTTTAGCCATTTCATAGTTTAGCTCGCAAAATGATGCTTCTTGTATTTGTGGCGGGTATATGGAGATTTCGAGGTGACTGAATTAAAAGCCTTCTAAACTCGCAAAATGATACTGACTTTAGTCTCGAGGTCATTTGTGTTTTTAAGCTGTCTGCTAGTTTTGACCTCTCTGTTTTATAATAATGATGGCAGTTTGTGTCGGCTTTTATCTGATGCCATCATGGCATTTGTTTGAATAGCTCTGCAGTAAAACCTTTTAACATTGCATGTACAGTAGGCTTTGAGCAAGCTTCAATTTGGAGGTCATTTTGAAATTATACTGTATTCTCAGCAGTATAAT
Organism: Dendrophyllia cribrosa; assembly: GCA_024195265.1. Lineage (NCBI taxonomy): Eukaryota > Metazoa > Cnidaria > Anthozoa > Scleractinia > Dendrophylliidae > Dendrophyllia > Dendrophyllia cribrosa. The sequence continues at coordinate 12,797,668 of JAJLRJ010000007.1, read as the reverse complement.
TTCAGTATAATTTCAGTGTATTCTCATTCAGTTCTGCCGGTTCTGGAGCTCTGTTCAATCGGCGGCATTCTTCAGTTTTGTTTGACCTCTTGCTGTGCTCATGTAGCCATTTTCTAGTACAAGTTTACAAACAATGTAAGGTTCTTCACTCTCTCTGAATCTCTCAGGTAGTCGGATCTTAAGTTTGAAATTATAGACCGTCAATGGTTTCTTGCAATTAGTTTTTTTTTTTGCTGGTCCCAGCAGTGTTTTAATTGCAAGCCTAGGTCGTATTTTCATGGGATAATTGCAGCCTTTTATAAAGCTATGCAATGTTTCGCAGAGAGTATAAATCAAGTGCATTTCAGTCACTGCTCCGCTTTGTAGTTGAGAATTGTTTTTCCGGAGCTCTAATCTGTTTTTCTCCATACTTTACGCCCTGAGCCAAGCATCTCTCTCAATGATTTATGAAGATTTCCTGGATATCTAGAATTGCTTTTACATTCACCCCAGCAGCAGTGCCTCACGCACGTGGAAATATTTCGTTCGGTTTTGTATTATAGATTATTCACTTCAAAATATATGAAATCCTACACGTTCGCTATTGAAGTCTTTGTGAATGAGTGCAATGTTTGTCCACATCACGCTGGGGGGTCTAATATGACGCGTCTATCTTTAGAATCTGTGCAGAGCGCTATTCGAAACGCGAAACGGGGGGGGGGGGGGGGGGGGGGGGGGGTTGGGAGTGCAAAAAAGGAGAGGGGAGAAGGGAAGGAACGCCTGCTATAAGAACCGGGCTATTCGCATTATGCCCACCGATTTCCTTGTAATCAAATTACGTCAACTGTCAATACGTTCATCAATCAGAAACTGGAAAACGCTTTTATGCATGGATGACTTCACACGGGAATTTACTATGTTTACCGCCCAGAGTGAATTAGCCAATCAGAATTTTGCGGCCACCAGCGTCCGCAGAAATGAACAAATGGGGGTCGTTATCGCAGCTGTCCCTTCCCTCTCTCCCCAGTTCCCTTCTCCCCTCCACCTGCTACACAGGCTAATTCTGGGTAGGTGTGGGAGAGGGTATGGGGGGCCTCCCCCAGGAATGTTTTGAAACTTTGATGTCTCAAGTGTATATTTTCTGACCAAATTTATGAAAGAGGCATTAGTAACCAAGCACAGTTTTATTTCACTCGTAATAAAGAACAAATAGCCCATTAACTTTAGGAGTTCTTTATTCAAATACATGTATCTTAGCACATTTTCCTGAGAAATAGCTGGGACAAGAATTGAAATAGTCAATTTAAGGTCCCGGCGTCCCTGCTCTAACATACATGTACATGTAAACCCTGAGGGATACAAATGAAAAACCTTAGGCCAAAACAGTCCACCGACTGCCAGCTAACTGTTGGTAAACTGTCAAACGACAGTTGGTTGACAGTCGGACATCTGTCTGCTGTCTGTTGACCAATTGTTGGCCAACAGGTTACTGACAGTCAGTGCATGGGAGCTGTTCTTCACTCTAACTTAAAGTTGAAGAAAGTTTATGAATAAGCAAAACCAATTATCACTTGGTAAAAGAGAGTGAGAGAAGATTTCAAAGTTTGCTGCCATACACAGGGTTTTTGTGAAGGATTGCAATAACAGGGACCAAATTGCAAATAACAGGGACCATTGATTGGCACGCAGTCCCAATTCGGAATAAGTGTGGTAGGGGGATGCATTTTTGTGACACTGGGTAAACCATTTCTGAACGAAACGAAACATAGAGTCTGATCTTAATGTTCCATGCAACATCTTTTATCTCCTTTTTTGATTGATTGACATTTGTCAAATTAATTCCGGTGATTGATATGTGGAAGTGTATTCAAATTTTCCATAAAAAATGGTAATTTGAAACTGCCAAACCTGTACCCTGTACAAACCTTGGTTATAAAGAAAATAGAAATCCACTAATCTTATATTAAATTTTTCATCGAGGAGAGACATGACTGTTGACAAGTTTTGCAAATGTGAAGGCTCGTGCTCTTTCTAATCATGTGTATGGTTTCTCTGTCCAAGACAAAAATCAAAATTTTGAAAAACTGCAAGATGGTTTGTTATGTATTTGTCAGTGGTTGTTGTTATTTCTTAATGCGCATTAAAGCAGGGCTGTACAGACCGTACCTGCCATGTTGGAAAATGGCTTGTTGTGTTCCTTCTAGTTTAATCGGACCGTGTTAGAAACCATAGACTGATTTCTCCATATTTAACAGTGGCAACAAGGATGGGATGGACAAAATTAAATCACACTCAAATAGCAAATAAGGGCAGTTAATATTGAAATCCAAGGGATAAGCCCATTTGATTGCAAAGGTAATTGTCAACGCTGCGACACCACATTGGAAGAAAATTAATGGCTTCAATCTTTTCAATACTTTCTTGTAGCCAAAAGAGTGGTGAAAGATGCACAAAAGAGGGCTTTGCTACATGTACACTGTAGCCACAAAAGACCTTAGAAAAGCATTGGTCATGTACTATTTTGGCATGACATGATGAGTAATGTCCAGGATTGGCGAAGGTCAACAAAAAAGGAAAAAAAAAAACAGTAATTTCCATTTCCATAAAAAAAAGTCTTGGACGAGTCTTGAACATTGGCTCCAGCACTCCCTTTGGTTCAATTGTCCGTCCGATCCTCAAGGCACTGTGCCACGTAGGATTTGGCTAATAAGTATGGTCAAATTTTGTTATCTTAACGTAAATAATTATGCGAAAAACGTTTGCATATCAGTGATCGAGTGAGTGAATTTGCCGTCATCTCCAATAACCCATTCATTGCGCTTCCTGTGTTCACGGGTTAAAAACAAAGTATACATGCGTGTACAGGACTTGTTTGTTGTCGTGTGTTAATTCTTGTTTGTTGCCGCGTGTTAATTTGCGTGTCCAGCTTGGTGTAAATGTATTTTTATGGCACGTTTAAATCAAAGGCTCCTGTGAGCCAACCCGTGAATACGAAATTTTAAAGGGGGGAACGCAATATTGCATTGTTTAGGAAATTAACAAAAATCAACAAATCAACAAAAAAAGGAAAAAAACCCCAGTAATTTCCATTTCCATAAAAAAAAGTCTTGGACGAGTCTTATTAAACCCATTCATTACACTTCCTGTGTTCACGGGTTAAAAACAAAGAAAACATGCGTGTACAGGACATGTTTGTTGTGGTGTGTAAAGTTGCGTGTCCAGCTTCGTGTATTTTTATCGGCACACGTTTTAAGAACAAAGTATACATGCACGTGTCATACTCGTTTATTATATTGTTGTGTGTTGAATTGCGTGTCCAGCTTAATTGGTGTATTCACGGTCTTTTTTTATCCACACAATTGTGTCTATATTTTGCTTTGGGAAGCGATGAATAGGCAAAATAACGCAAGCTGGTAGTGTGCGGTTGTGAGGTAATTAGCATCACAAAGAAACATAAAATTTCGCAACACAGTGCCGAAAAATCATCGAGCTAGCGATTTTTCGCAAATTTTGTAAAATCCGCAAGCTGGTAGTGTGGGGTTGTGAGTTCATTAGCATCTCAAAAAAGTGCAAAATTTCGCAATACACCACCGAAAAATCGTGGAGCTAGCGATTTTTTCGCAATTTTCGCAAATTTTGTAAAATCCGCAAGCTGGTTGTGGGGTTGTGAGTTAATTAGCATCACACACTACCGAAAAATCGTTGAGCTAGCGATTTTTCGTAATTTTCGCAAATTTTGTAAAATTCGCAAGCTGTAACGAAAAATTGTAAATTTTGTAATTTTCACAAGCTGTAACGAAAAATCGCAAAAATAGTAAATTTCGTAGCTGCGTGCAATCCTGGACATAAGTGTTCATTTTCAAAAACAACATTCATTCATTCATTCATAAGTTTATTAATGTGTCAACAAGATTTAGCATTGCTGCTAATTGGGGACACCTAAAACAAGTTACAATATATCAAAACTGTGTACAAGATAAATTAAGATAACAGCTATTTACAAGATAGTTAAAATTTCCCTAAAAAATAAAGAGTTTTGCTCTAAACTGCCACGACATAACCCGATTTAACTACGACGCTAGTCTCTTGGGAATTATGAAGTTTTGCCAAAGATTAAAAGTTACTGAGGTTGGGGCCATTCCATTTTTTTTCCAACCTCCCCCCCCATGGAAGAGGTAAGTAAAAAATAATTGTCCCCCTCAGGTAAAAAAAAATATTAAAGTGCCTCGCGACATGTCCCCCCTCCCCCCCCCCCCCCCCCCTCCCCCGCTCAGAAATAACCAATTTTTCTTTTCCCCCTCAGAAATATTCAAAAGATCAAAGGCGCCGACACAGCCACCCCGTCAGAAATGACTTTTGAAGACCCTCTCAGAAAATCTCATCCGTAGGGGGGAGTGTGGATAAAAAATGGAATGGCTCTCGATTACAGAATCCTTGGAATTTCGAATTCCCCGTTATTTCGAACTCAAACCCATTTCCCATGGATTTTGTTTTCAGTCATTTACTACCGGCTATTTTGAACCAGCGCTATTTTTATGTATGTTTTCGTTTCTCCTGAGTGTAAGAATGCAAGGTTCTAGATTACTGAACTCAGCTGAACTCGGCGGCGGGGATAGGATACTGGGTGGATGATAACCCATCCTTAAAAATATAATGGCCCTATATTCTGTAGTTTAGCTGCTTAATGGAATGCTTACCTGCAAAAATATGAAGTTATACTTGATAGCTCACATCCTGGATTTGATTTCACAGTTTTAGAACCACATGGATAATTTACAACATCGCACAATGAACCGAATCTACTGTAAAATCAAAAGCGGAAGTCAGCTTACACAGTGTATCTGCACAAATCTTGGTCATCTTGCTGAACAGAAATGTATTTCTCATCAAAGGAAAAGCGTAAATTATTGCTTCCAAACTAACCTTTTTGCTGAAATCAAATCTGTTTCTCTCAAAAGTTGGATAGATTCACCAGATACATCAACCAAACGTCAGATCATCTGCAGAGCCACAGAAATCTGGGAACCACCCAGTATTCGACTGCTGGGGATTCTGGGATTTAACTTTCACAGATTGGGGTTTTCTGCAGTCGAAATATAAACTTCCGTTTTCAGTTTATAAACTGAAGTTTATATAGCTTATCGATATCAGCGAGTGCTGTGGATAAAAGAATCAAGTCAAGATGTGAGAGGTGAGTGTTCTAGAAACGAAATTTATTCATATAAATGAGCGCTGTGTTTACACTTTGTTGTGCAAAGATGAGGGGTTTGACTTAAGCTTACATGTATCTGACATCAAGTGACATCTTGTAATACACTTATAAGCTCTTCGCTCTGGATCTTCAAACAACCTTATCCAAGATATGTTGTACCCGAAAGTAAAACAACAACCTATTATAATAACTAAAGATCCCTGCTTGTACTGTGGGTCATTAGGACTTGGAATATTCTGGCTGACGAACTTAAATTTATGCATGGACAATCTGAACTCTTTTAAAACTGTAATCAAGTGAGCTTAGCTTTATAAGCTTACATTGTATTTTCATTAGCAACAACCTACATGTATGATTCGGACAAACCTAGGACTTTCAAGACTAGTTGCTGCAAATGTAACTCCCTGCGAAGTCTGCGAAGTCCAGTCTGGGAGCAAGCTCTCGTGCTTGGGGTTTGGAGGAGGGGGAAGGGGGTGGCAGCGCTCCATTAGCTGCGACCATTTTGGTCGCCATGGCGAGTGAAAAAATATTGGCGACTGAATTATCGGCGAAGGTCGTCATTTGGCGACCAAAGGATTTAAGCTCAAAACAATAAAGTTGACTTTACGTTTTATTGATTTTTAATTGAATCTTCCTTAAATCAAAGAAATATTACCATGCTTTTCTCCTGTATAAGGTCAATGATGAATCTGTTTTGCTTGCATCACAAGACATGTGTACTGGCATAAGGATCTGTGTAACGTAGCTTTGAATTCATTGAGCGGCCATTTTGAAAACGTTCAGCAGTAGTGTCTTCATGTAAAGTAGCATGAAGTGTCTTGCGTTAATGAAACGACAATTTTTGGCGACCGAAATTTTCCAATGGCGACCATTTTAAAAATGTAGGTCGCCAAAAGGCGACTTATTTAAAAAATGAGCTTGGAGCGCTGGGTAGGGGAGGCGAAAGCTTGCTCACAGGCAATGTAGCCTGCAAAACAGACATATTTGGGGGGCGAACAAGCGCTGTGTTATAAAAACTGCAGACTGAGGCAAGTCAAAAGATGCGACCAAGGGGTGGGAGTCAGGCTGGAAGGCGAAGGAGGGGGGAGAGGGAGAGGAAGGAAAGATACGCCTGCCCGCACCCATTGTTCCTTTAGGAAACTCAACGGAGTTCCTGATGGTGCGGTAGGTTGCATATTGATTGATGCCTGTCAGTGTATGGCGTGGTTTTCCTCCATGCAGATTCAAGGATGCCCTGGCTCCAGAGTATCAAGAGTGAAATTAACCGCATAAACATTTGTCGCAAAAAAAAAATAGCATGTGAAGTGAAGTTGTTTGTGTTGCTGGCTAGAATGGCGTATTCTCAAGACTGCCACAGTACTGAAACAACTGCCAGCTTCGTTTGATCCTTGTATTTGCATCACAGGTGATGTTTCTTCGTTGTTTTACCCTGCGGCAAGCTTGATTTATTGAGGTCAGACGGCGCCTGGACAACGCTTTACAAAACAAATCGATTTTAGCACATTTTTAATGTTGCGATAAGAGTTTCAATATAAAATGATCAATATTAGGCTGTGTTTGATCGGCACTCATGGGGAGACCACACGCCCGAATTCTACTCTTCAATACATGTAGCAGCCTTTATGATTCTCCCTTGGTGATAACCTTCAAAGTTACGACTGTATGAAAACTCCAGTAATCTATTGACAAGCATGCTTGTATTGAATGCAATTTTGTCAATTTTTTTTCTCTGCCTGGAATACTCCCACTGTCAGATGTTTGTCTGGCTTTCCACGTAATTGTGCAAATACATGTACAGTGTAGGTTGATAATTACAATGGACTACAAATTAGTGTCATGGCAAAGCACATTTTTCTTCTTTGACAATATAGAGTCAATTCATATAATTTTATAAAGAGGGCAGCAATGAAATAGAAAGCTTGAAAGCTTGAAATTAAACAGTAAAAAAATCAAATGCAGCGGTTTTAAATGCAGTAGTTAAGCGTGAATTATGCATCCCTGGGGATAAAGCGCAGTATGTGATCACATAAATTATATAAGAAGGGGTGTTTCCTGATATCACAGGCCTTGTGGGCAGGTGTTTTTTCTTTCTCTCCTCCTCCTCCTCCCCACCCCCTCTCACTCCTGCCACTCATGCCCCCAACGTTGTGTAAAACCAAAATGGCAACCAAACACTAAATTCAGCACTCGCTCACCCAAAAAACGAAACGCCTGCACTGCAGGCTACAGGCAATGCAAAGTCTTATGTGCCCTATCACGTACAAGTAACTTGTTGCTTTAGCTTTCATAGTGTATATTTTAATTTATTTGTTATTATTAATGCCAAGCTGCCCGATTTCATAAAAATTAATATGCTTTCTCCAGGACAAGATTTCAACAATAAGCATTGGCGGGTTCATGCTGGACAGTACATGTACATGTAAGTCCGCTCTTATGTTTCTAGAAAGTTCTCACTCTTAAGGTGGCTCCGTTGTTATTTCGGGTGCACTCGTCTATGACAAACTTTGTCTCATAACTTTTCTGGCTCTAAGGCAATGCTTCTAAAACTTTGCAAAAACTTACAGCTACAGCTGTACATGTATTATTTAGTAATAATATGATAGAATTAGATTTTAATGGGAAAAAATATATTTAGTGATAATCGGGCTTAAATGAACCCCACTTTTTGAACAAAATCGCACCCTGTGAAACATTTTGCTGTTAAATTTCTGAAATCAGCTTACATTAATTTACATGTAATACATACCCTTACCAAGTTTCAGCAAAATCGTTGGAGCAGAAATGCGGAAGAATTGACGCCATCAAAATTTAGCCCTAAAATTCTCTTAAAATTTTAAATACTTCATGCTCTTTGACTAAACAATCTACGAACCCAGATTTCTGGGAGAAGCCTTCCCAATGCTTGCTAAATCTGAATTATGAGCTGATTGCAAATTGTGCAAACCGTTAAAAAGTTTTCACTAGTTCTGTAAATATCATAAAATGCTCCAAAACCTGCTCAAATCTCCAATGCTGCGTTTTCCATCATTTAATTTTTTCGAAAATTATCCTGCAGTTTGGTGTCAAACACCTTCCACATGAATTTCAAGGTACTGCAATACTTTTACATCGATTGTTTTTTGTGTATAAGGGCTTGCAATTGGAGAAATAGTTGTTGGGATTATAAGCTACTCCGCATCTGAGCTCAGGCGGAGCTGACAAGCAGTTTTCAGAATTTTGTTTATGAATAAGAAATGAGCACGTGTGGAATTTATTCTAAGAATTTGCACCTTAGTTAGGGGGGGCATACATGTACGTGATATGCACGCAAAGTCAGCGTAGTCCCTGCATTTAAAAACATTGCACCCCATGGAAACTTCTAATTGAGCGTACACTGCTCCCTCCCCTCCTGGGGTAACTAGCACGCATATTTCGTTCGCCCCCTTTATAAAGGTGCAAATTCTTATAATAAAAAACACATGTGCTCATTTCATATTCATAAACAAAACTCTCTGAAAACTGCTTGTCAGCTTCGCCTGAGCTCAGATGCGGAGCAGCTTATAATCCCAACAACTATTTCTTCAATTGGAAGCCCTTCTAAGCAAGAAACGATCGATGTAAAAGTATTGCAGTACATGTACCTTAAATTGATTCATGAAACAGTCATTTTTCCCTCCAAGGCTTGCTTAAAATGGCTCCCTGTAGTTTTTTTATGCAAGTTTTAGATTTTGCATGTGCTCATAATATTTATGTGAAAATGTAGGTTTTTCGATATTTAATGACATCAGCCTCTTATTAAGCAAAAGAAAGGCAAACTTATGTAAAGCAGCTGTCATGGTAATGTTAAGGTTTTTTAGACCAAACCTAAAAAACTAAGTATCTTTGTCATACAAAAAATGTGAACACTAAGAGGAAGATACATGTACATGTATGGAAGTGAATTTTCGAGGAGAAAATAGACTAAAATCAGAGTTTTAGTGAGTTTTCCAAGACAGAAGCAATAAACTTGGAAAAATAGCCTAATTTGTCAAAGATGCAATCCATTTCCATCCTGGCCATCTACAGCCCAAGACACTCTTTTTTACTCTAAGAGCACAGTCTACATGAAGTAGTGGAGAATAATTTTAAACAAAACTGGATCCTTATTTTTGGATTTTCGTTGATATAAAGATGTATTAATTTTTCATGGCTTTTTAAAGTAACACTAAAAATGGTGACAATTAGCCATTTTAACTGCTGATTAACCATATATCTGCAAGATAAAAGCTTAATTAAAAAGAAAAATTCACTGAGGGGGTAAACTCCATCGGAACTTTTATTCCCTATTAAAGAACCAAGGTCAATTCTTGAATAATTATTGGCATACTTTAATGCTCTGTTGCCATGGCAACTGCTTCTACCAAAATAGATACAACTGATGAATGAGCTTAAAAAATTATTATATGTTTAAATAAGCATCCTTAGTGGTAAATCTCATGAGTCAGAATTGCAAGACAAAAAAAAAAAAATAAGGCATTTTTTAACTCATGATAATAAGTGTAGGTGCTTTTGGTAAACCTCTAACATAAGGGTGGCTCTGTTGGAATTTTGGAATTCCATGCACTCGTCTGTTATAAACTTTGGGTCATAACTTTTTTGGCTTTAAAACTTTGAAAACTTTGGGAAAACTTATAGCTATCATTAGGGGCAATGATAATAATGAAAGAATTTGATTTAACAGCAGGAAAATATTTTTAGTGATAAGTAATAGTAATTGGACTGAGTGGAGTACAATTCAGGGAGTAATTGGACATCGAGTAATTTCAAATCGCGCTCGGCCGATTTGAAATTACGAGCACAATTACCCCTGAATCGTACGACACGAAGTTCAATTATTAATTAATCGAATCAATAACAAAATTCGAGATTGAAAAGTCTGTGTGGAGTTTTTGTACATGTACTCAAAACGTTAAGGATATTTTCTATCAGTTTGAAAGCAGGAGGAAACAGTGAGAAAAAGAACCAATTTAAGTGCACCTGATTGACGCGCGCGCAACATAGGTGTCCAATTACAGCTATCCAATTTCAAAAAGTTGTAATTGGATAGCTGTAATTGGACACCCACATGACCGCACACCAATTGCATAAGAAATAGGCGCGTGGATGACCAATCACAATCGAGAATTTTGTTATTGATACGATTATTATTATTAGCGCTTATAAGTGTATCCCACTTTTTGAATATAATCGCACCCAGTTAAAAATTTTGCTGTCATTGTTTGTGATAAATTCCTGGGCAGGAATCAGTTTATTCAGCCTGTTTTTATAAGCATTTTAAAATGTTTACAGAACTAGGAAATACTTTTTAACGATATGCATTATTGACTTGGCTTGGCACTCAGATTAGCAAGAATTGGAAAGGCTTCTCCTAGAAATTTATTTTGGGTTTGTAGCTTGTTTTGTTAAAAACATCATGTTTTGAAAATTTCAAGAGATGGCCTCAATTCACGGCACTTCTGCTCCACTGATTTTGCTGAAATCTATTAAGTTTAAGTTTACTATTGGATAAACTGATGTTAATGAGACCTGAGACAGTTGAACTAAGCCACTCGCTGTCAGCATGTAACATTTTATTCCATAGTCCACTTGTTAATTGTATGGTCTATTGTCACACAAATCTCACAGGGTAAAACAACTTCTGTACTTCTGTTTTCTGTACTCTTTCAAGGCCCAAGTCCAAGCCTATTTTTCTGTAATTTCTCAATGCCAAGGTCAAGCCTGATATTGATAATCATAGTCACCTCATTTACAATGTGTCTATCAGTTTCAAGGCAGTCTAATGTAAGGCAATCTTTGTAACTAAGATGTTATCAAACGAAGGTCCCGGTCAGTTCTGTCATATTTTATTCTCCCACTTTGTCATTCTTCCATTGCTTTGCACCAAGCTCAATAATTCCCCCCCCCCCCCCACCCTCCCATGACTGGTACTTTTGTCTTTTTAAGTTTACCGGCCACAAGGTTTTTTATAGGAGAATTGTTTATTAATGAATATGGCGGCAGAGAGTGCAACCCTTGGCTGCACTTTACCCCACAGTAAGGCTTAGCCCTTGGAGACAGGTCCAGAGAAATATCCATTCCAGGGTGGGTGTAGTTCCCCAGTTCCCCGTGACTAGGGATATTGGCCTCACCCTACTGGAGACAGAGCTGGACCACATCCAGGGTGGCTACCCCCAGTGCCACCTGATCTGCTCTCCTCCCAGGAGAGCACTCCTTCCTGGTCCCTGGGGGGTTCCCTAGCAGCACTTCCCTGCCAACCCAATTTTACCCATCATCTGTGCGTTGTTGTCCGTAATTACCATAGATACCAACCAGCCTGCCTGGCAAGAGGATCATTAAGTCAATATAAACTAATTCCATAAATATAATTTAACAAATATTAATAACAGCAAAATTTTTCAGTGGGTGCAATTTTATTTAAAAAGTGGATCTACTTAATTCTCTAATATTACTAAAAATATTTTCTCCTGTTGAATCGAATTCCTTCATATCATTGCTGGATGATACAGTAGCTGTATGTTTTTCCAATTTTTTTATGCCATCACAATAAAGCCAAAAAAGTTATGACCCAAAGTTTGTCATACATGTAGCTCCTTCCACACAACCACCCCCCCCAGTCTCATTCCGTTAGATTATTATTGATTTTCCATGACATCAATGGACAGAATTGTGGCATCTTATCATTCCTGAGTATGCCCAGGCCACATGTGTATGTAAAGAGCTGTCTGTGTACATGTAATGTCTAGCAGCTAATCACCCCTGAGTAAGCCCACATGTGTATTAGAGAGCTGTCTGTGTAATGCATTGCAGCTAATCACTGGACCTGAGTATGCCCATGTGTATTAGAGTGCTGTCTGTGTAATGCCTAGCAGCTAATCACCCCTGGGTAAGCCCACATGTGTATTAGAGTGCTGTACTGTACATGTATGTATGTGTAATGTTTTGTAGCTTTCCCCTGAGTATGCCCACATGTGTATTAAAGAGCTTTCTGTGTGATTTCTACATGTAGCAGCTAATCACCCCTGAGTATGCCCACATGTGTATTAAAGAGCTGTACAGGAGCAAGACTATTTTTTCCAAATTCCTTCCCTTCATTGTTCAAAATCTTTGTTTACTTTTATCCCACTTTTGGTGAATGGATGCTGTATGTCAGTTATGTGTTTCTTTTTTTAATGCTTAAAATTTAATGTTAAATGTTCATGTTAACCTAGTCCATGGTAACACTGAAGTGTTATACAATTAGTACCTCTCTGCTAAGTAGAGATTATCAATTTGTAATTGCAATATATATTTATGAATATTGAGTTTTATTACTCTTGGGATTCCACTGTAGCTAACTAAATGGCTCCTCCTGTATCTTGCCCCCGACAGTGTGACAGTGGTGCACTTGTCATCAGAAGTCAACGAACGTTACCTAAAAGCTGTTCAATAAAAAGGGGATTACAGTTATACAGCAGTAGCAATTTGAAATTGTTGTAAAGTAAAGTACAGTACCCCCTGAAATCATATGCACATCGGCACGCGTGAACCGCAAGGGCAGAACGCGTGAAGTGCACGCGGGAGGAACGAGACGAAACCGTGCGGTTCACGAACGAAACCCGCGCGGTTCACGAACGAAAACCTAGGTTGAAAATTTACCTCGGTCAAATGGACGAAAGGCCGACACAATAGGATCTAATAGCCTATTGTTTTTTATTGTTTCCCTTTGAATAGATTTTTTTCACACATTTACAACTGACTATTAAACAGCGTTCGCTAAAAACATCAATCCGGCTGCGTGTGAACGGTTAAAGAATTATTTGGAACGGCTCATGGCCAAACGGCTGAAGAAAAATTTCGAACCGCTGGCTGTAAACGTAACATATAAGTAAATTGCACGCTAATTGTTAACCTTTACCGAGTACCTTACATTGTAAGGACGATGAAACCGTTTACCGCTTTGACTTGCATTGAAGGCCACGGTTGTAAACAAGCGGCCCCGAGTCCCAAGTGCATTTATAAGTCACGCAAAATTCGTGTGTATGTTTGAAATGAAACTGGTGACTTGAAAAGAACACAGGTTGATCTAGTTGTTCCTGTCTACCTCAATTAAAATATCACTGTATGCTTCATTCCTGTTTTTGTTTGTGCATTCTGTACCAGGGCTACCTTGTTTGGTTCTTTGATGAAACACACTATAGCACTGCGAGACCCAGGCCAAAACAAAAAATTATCTGTTCCCTGATGAGAAATGCTTACCCCACCTCTCACTTGTTGTCAATATAATGATATTATTTTACATTCAAGGGTCTATTGATGGTTTGCACGTGACGTCACGGCGGCCATGTTGGTGGTCAAGAACAAAAGCGTTTCTCTCCGCTGGGAACTAAACTCTATTTTCATGCAAATTATGCGACAAAAATTGTATTGTATTGACCACCAACATGGCCGCCTTGTCACGTGGTTGCAAACCAAGAATAGTATACAAAAGCAATAACATTATTTAATAAATTACAAATGAAAATTTCATGTGCTCTACCTGCATTTAGCTGGGGCTAACTAGCAAAGAGGATAAAACTTGTATTTTGCAGTTCCAGAAAAAAAAGTCTGCTGTAAATTTGTGGTATAAACTGACGTTTTAACAACCTGAGCTAAAGGTCATTTTCAGACTCCACTTAGGTCCTTGCAACATCTGTGAAAAATAATTATATTGACTTTTCCTTTGATTTGAGGGTAAGATAAAACATTTCAATAGCAGGACATTACCTCAAAACAATTATTTAAAATTAAGAAATGGAACATGAAAGTATTGTCCTGTGTAATGCAGCACCATGTTGTAATCAATGAAAGGTAACAACTTGTCCAGAGAATTTCAAACATAAGTTTCAGTTTGCAGTAGGCCACCTCTTTCAAATTATCCATTTTGGCCCTCCATGGCAGACAAAAGTGCTGACAGGCCCTTTTGGTATAGATCGATACCAAAGCTATCAGAATACTCAAGTGGATCGACTTCGTGAATGAGCTCCTGGAGTGCTGCATGTGGAAAGGGAACATCGACATCCTCAAGTTGTACAACACTAAGGTCATCATCACTTGGAGCTGGTGCATTAGGGTCATAGCCAAACCATTCAAGGTCATCACCATCTGCACTGTGGGCGATATCTGATACACCAGTAATCCCGTTATTTTGTATATCCACCATGCCATTTGTCCAGATTTGAAGCGGAGACCAATTTCGCTCAGTGCGAATTGGGTGATTATTCCAGGCTGAAGTAAGTCTCTCAAGTCCTCTATTGATTCTTGGTAGAAATACAAAATGAAGCACAAACAGGTGAATGTTGTTACTACGGTTTAAAATACCTGATTCTTCCATTGCCTGGAAGGTGTAGTAGAAAATGTAGCAGACCATGCAAAAAAACGTCTCTCCATAGACGTTCAATCCTCTGGTTATGGACTGACGATCCGGCCAGATAACTCCTCCGATTTGAACCTCTTACCTGTTCCATCAGCTCCCACACTTTGACATTCTCTCCACCATAGTCCGTTTTTACACGTGACGGCCAGCCAAAATTTTCTGTGGCAGAAAGGAATACATCCCTTACAGTGTCATTTCTGTTGTTAGTAGCACACTTCAGGTAAACGATGCATCTTGAAAAGCCATCTATTGCCCCATGCACAACAAATCCCCAGTTGATAAGACTGTGGTGAACATCTAAGTGCCATAAACTGTTTGGTCCTGGAACGGAGTAAGCCCTCCTGGACACCACTACAGCCCATCTCAATCTAACATTTACTGGATCTACACGTGCAATACTTGACCTTAGGCGATGTCTTTGTATCCGTATTCCAAGTGATCTTAGATAGCCATTTATAATAGAGCACCCAACCACAGAGCCATGCTCATGCATGAACTGTCGCACTAAGCTATCAATTTCGTTATTTGTCACATCGGAGAACCCAGTTATTTCCTGAATACCAAACTCAGCAACTCTTCTCCTTATGGTCCACCTCGATACTAGTAACATGTCAGCTATGTGCTTCCATTTAAGGTTACAGCGTACCTTCAGATCGAAAATTTATTGAAATTTTTTTTTTTGGCGTCAAAATAAAGTTTACAGAATGAACTTTCATCCAAAAAAAATGTTATCGAAAAATAGTGAAAATTGACGGAGAAATGACGGTATAACTTTTGTGGGCGGAGTTTGTTTATGATGCGATATGTTTTTCTAAGCGCTGTTTTCTCAAAGTTAATTTTTCGTTTGTAGGGGACACTTTAAAGAGCTACAACTCAAAGGAAATTTGTTCGATTTTCCTCAAATTTGGACACAAGCTAGGCTAACGTATAATCAACAAAAACGTGTCGGCGAATTTCTTATTTCCGAAAACTTTTTCGTCAAGAGCCATTTCCGTGCGATCACTCCAACTTTTTTTCTCCCTTTTTCGAAAATATTCTGTAACTTTTCACTGCAATTGAATATGGGAAATCGCCGACACGTTTTTTTAGCGCTTCGTGTCCGGAAACCCGAGAACAAATCAAATTAGCAAAATACAATAATCGCTTTGAGTTTTAGCGTTTTAAAGCTGATTCGGACGTTCGAATTTAGACGTCGTAAAAAATTCGACAATTCATTTTATTACCAAATGGTTTCCATATTTAGATAGCCAGCTCCATAAGCTTTAATTTGATATCTGGGTTTAGGTATATTAAGTGTAATCTTAAGACGCTAGAGCTGTTATACTGGAGACACCCCCGAAGGTACACTGTAACCTTAAATCCCAGGGACCGGAACTGGAGTAACACGTTTTCACTTACTTTAAACCTTTGCCTGCCAACAGAACCTGTGTGAATTACTGGAGGAGTTTCCAGGGAATAAATTGCCAGATTAGTGCACTGAGTTGAGTTGTCTTGTCTATTGTTCCATTCTATTGATAACAAAGTAAAGTTGTTTAAGAGCTCTCGCAAAAATATTCCACACTCTGATGCTCCCGGTACAAATGGTAAGATTTGCTGTAAAACAAGAACGGCATGTTCCAAACGCACTGCGACACTGTATATCTTCTCTATCAACACTATTATTAACTGTGGAAATGTCACATTCATTCAGAATATTCACAAGTGACTAAAAGAACTCTTCCCAATCATCTGTAGAATCGTATCGTCCGCCATCTTGGATCACTGCAAGCTCGGTCCCAGGGCCTTATCAGATATACCATATGTGCTGCAAGGATTCATAGGATTTGTTGATCAGTTATTTTGCGAGGCTCTTGGATGTGATCGTTTGCTGTTGAATGACATAAATATTCATCATTGAATGTGATTATGTTGAACTTGGGATTTGTTGATTAATTTTGCGAGACTCTTGGATGTGGTCGTTGCTGTTGAATGTCATGAATATTCATTATTGAATGTGATTGTGTCTTACATCTGTTGGATTATACTGTTTGGTATCGTCAAGTGTGATTGCATTTGTTAAATGTGATTGAAATATATATTTCTTGAATTTTGCAACATTTGGCTTACCATATACAGTTAATCACTCCTGAGTATGCCCACATGTGTCTTAGAGAGCTCTCTCAGTCTCTGTGTCATGTCTTGCAGCTAATCACCCCTGAGTATGCCCACATGTGTATTAGTGCGATGTCTGTGTAAAGTCTTGCAAGTAACAAAAAATCAATACTCATTCTGTGACCAGATTTCTGTAGATGTGAAGGTACTATATTATGTATTTTATTTTATTTTCACGGCAGGTTTGGGTCTACACCAGAAGAGACAGCGGTTTTGGTAAAATGGAGGACTATGAAAGTGGTAAGGTTCTATATATTTATTTTTAATTTTGTTCGATTTTATCCTTGGTTCAATTGTCATTTACCTTTGTTTTAAAGTGCCTATAACCCTTAAATACATATTTTCAGAATCAACTCTATGCACATTGAATAGTTAAATGGTGAAATATTTCTTGTTTGAACGATGTGTTATTGAGTTATGGAGATTTGAATTTGCAAAATGCTAATTAGATGACGTCAACCTAGGAATAATTTATTATAAAACTACTTGTTTTCACCGCCAAGTAATTATTTTATGAATCAATTGACTATCCACAGTTTATTTTTAGTATTTATCAAATTAGTTATCCTCAAGCTGTAAACTGCACATTGTAAATTGGTGTAGAAATAATGGCGAAGTCCCAGATTGACATCATCTAATTAGCATTTTGTGATCTCAACGTGACGTTCAAAACAAGATTTCACCATTTAACTATTCAATGTGCATAGAGTTGATTATGAAAAGACGTATTTAAGGGTTATAGGCACTTTAATATTGTTCATAATATTTAACCCTTTCACTCCTAAGAGTGCCAAACATCAAAATTCAAGAAAAGTCCCAAATTGCATTTTGTAAAATATTGAAAAACAAATGGTACCATGCAAAAGTACTGCTAAAGAGGTTTCATTTGAATGGTCACACCATACGTTTTCGTTCACAGAATCAAAAGTTAGAACTACAGTACATGTCTCCATAATTGACTCTGGGAGTGAAAGGGTTAATATAGAAAAGGAAGAAAGAAAAATGAAAATTGAACCACAACTTGTATATCAAAAATAAATAATAAAGGTGTCTTTTACTTTGTTGATTACATGTACAAATTTATCCAGAATCCAGACTGAAAATGTGCGAAAGTTGAATATTAAACATTAACCATGATGCACTGAGTTAGTCATTTAGTCTTGCTACATAGACATACATGTAATGACTAGAGAAAGAAAGGTTCTAAATCAATCAGTAAATCATAGTTAGTTATCCAGTCTTGCTACATAGACATACATGTAATGACTAGAGAAAGAAAGGTTTTAAATCAACCAGTAAATCATAGTTAGTTATCCAATCTTGCTATATAGACATACATGTAATGACTAGAGAAAGAAAGGTTTTAAATCAACCAGTAAATCATAGTTAGTTATCCAGTCTTGCTATATAGACATACATGTAATGACTAGAGAAAGAAAGGTTTTAAATCAACCAGTTATTTAATAGTTAGTCATTTAGTCTTGCTATTGAGACATAATGACTAGAGAAAGAAAGGTTCTAAATCAACCAGTTTATCATAGTAAGTTATCCAGTCTTGCTATATACTGCAGACATAATTATTAGAGAAACAAAGGTTCTAAATCACTCAGTAAATCATTATGTCATCCTAATGCTGTCTATAGGTACAGTTGGACAGGGGAACTAAGTGTAGTGGATTAGGATGGCAGCTGCAGCGCCATCGCCCCTGGCCAGCTCAGAAGAGAAGACAAATGGAACAAAGCTGAGCAGACTTCTCATTGATGGTGGAACAACAGTTTTAAGGAATGTTTTTGATCGTCATCACCCTCCTGGAAACTTGGCCGCTGATCTTAATACCAATTTTTCCACTCTTTTCAACCTCTTCAGACGGAGAGTTCTAAATGGCCATCAATGGGACAAACTGTTCCCTCCTGGTGGAGCCGCACCAGACTCCAACACATTTGACATAACTCTTCTTTTCCTCCTTTTGACCAACATTTGTGGACTGTCTCCTCCCCCCACAGGGTGGCACGCTAAGCCACCCCCTAGTGACACCTCTCCTGAGGCAAACCTTGCCCGCATTAAGTTTTTCCGTAACGTTTTGTATGGTCATGTTACCACTACTGGTGTTGATACACCTTCCTTTTCTACTCTGTGGCTGGAAATCAGTGCTGTTCTTGTGGCTCTTGGGTTGCATCAGTCAGAAATTGACAGACTGAAAGCAGAGCGAGGTGGCGAGGATGATTATCTTGATGCGTTGCGTGGGTGGGCTGACAGTGAGGAGGATATCAAGACACAGCTAAATGACATGCGTCAAACTCAGACCAAAACTCAACACACGGTCCAGGAAAACAAGTCCAAGCTGGAAGAAGTGCATCAAGTTGTTACAGAAATTCGTCAGTCCCAACTCAACACAGACCAAGGTCTGGGTCAAGCTCAGAGCAAAACACAACAGACTGTCCAGGAGGCTCATGAAACACTTCAGAAAAACAAGTCCAAGCTGGAAGAAGTTCAACAAGTTGTTACAGAAATTCGTCAGTCCCAACTCAACACAGATCAAGGGCTAAGTCAAGCTCAGACCAAAATGCAACAGACTGTCCAGGACAACAAGTCCAAGCTAGATAAAGTACTTCAAGTTGTCACGGAAATTCGTCAGACTCAACTCAACACAGACCAAGAGGTTGACGTCTTGAAGAAGCTTGCCAAGGTGGACACCCAAACCAACATCAAGTACTATGCTGAAAGATATTTAAAAGGAACCCGTGAATCGGTCTTTGCAAAAGTTGTGAACTGGTTGGATGACAGAAACTCGCCCAATCGTGTGATGATAATTAGTGGGAATGCAGGAATGGGAAAATCTGTCATTGCAGCCGAGATGTGCAAAAGAATGCAAGAAAATGGAAAGTTATCAGGGAGCCATTTTTGTCAGCATGACAAGGCACGCCACAGGAATCCCAAGGTGATGCTGCAGTCCTTAGCCTATCATCTGTCGTGTTCTCTGCCAGAATACAGGAACGCTCTAGCGGAACAACTGTCTAGAAATTTGGGTCTGGACATCAATGACATGGAAGTGGGTGATCTGTTTGAATCGCTTTTCGAAGAACCTCTGAGCAGATTAAGTGATCCTGGTTACACCTCCCTTGTGGTGATTGATGCGTTAGACGAAAGTGAATACCAAGGACGGAATGAGTTACTAGACGTGATTGCCAAGTATTTTAACAAGCTGCCATTGTGGATTCGATTTCTTATGACAACGCGACCAGAAATTAACATTTGTGACAGTCTGAAAAGTCTGCAACCCCTGCTGCTGGAACCAAGCGATGAAGAGAACTTAAAGGATATTCGCCTTTTCTTTGAACAGGAGCTAAGGTATGTGTTGGAAACTAAAAACCAAGAAGTGATCTTGGAAGAACTCGTTGAAATGTCAGAAGGTGTCATTTTATGTGCTCATTTTCTGGTAGATTTCTTGAAGAAGAATGTTTCCGTTCTCACCTTGGAGCATCTCGAGAGCACCGTACCCTCGGGGATTTCTTCTGTTTACCAGTCTTATTTCAGGCGTCTGGAGAACGAACTTGGCAAGGAACTAAAAATTACGGAAGACCAGTTTTTCAGTTTCCTAAATGCCATCACGGCTGCAAGAGAACCACTGCCACTCGGTTTTGTTTTTAAGTTGTTGTTCTCAGACACATTGTCGTCAGCAGTTCAACGGAAACTGAATAAGACCATTGCTTGTATATCGTCCCTACTTCCTGTTCAAGATGGCTGTATTCACTTCTTTCACAAGTCAGTCAAAGATTGGTTGGTTGATAAGTCATGCTACGGACAACACAATTACAGTGTGGATGAAAACGAAGGCCATCGCATCCTTTCTAGACTTTGCATTTACGAATTCGACGAGGTGAAAAGGAAAGGTGTTGGTAATTCAGAGCAGTTCAGTGACACTACAAAGTATGCTCTGCAACATGGTGTTCAACACATGCTAGAGTTAGATGAGGATGCGAGACCATGCAGCCTTGAACAACTTGTAAATATGTATGTCCTAGACGTAGAGCTTGTGTATGCAAAGCTGTGTGTGAACAATGCAACAGCCTCTGAAGATATCATTTATGTCAAGGATCAAGATGGATTGAAAAGAGTGAAATCTCTTGGAACTTTGTTGTTTCTTTTAAGAAAGCATAGTAGGGCATTAAACGAACTTCCACGTGTTATCTTTCAAACATTGTTGAATGAAGGAGGACCAGAGCTGTCTACTGAGGCATCAAATCTTTTGGAAAATAAGTATTCTGACATGCCATACATGGAATACTTGGACAAAAATGATCTGCAAGGATCGGTTCAAACCACATTTTATTGCTCATCTCAAGTGGCTTGTTTTGATGTTTCACCAATGACGCATCAAGTGGTTTCCGTCTTCAGCTGTTTAATGTCAGGTCAGGGCACCTGTTAAGTGTGATTAATCTTGACATGGACAATCCTGTATGCCGTTTGGCAAGTTGTCCTGGGAAGAGTCTCATCGCCATTGGCCTAAACCACTTCAAATTCAAAGTGATCCGGGTGAAATTGCACAAAGATGACATGAGGAGCAATAGGTAAGTCACGAATGCATAAAAGTGGTTTTGTTTAATTTTTTAACCAACTGAGGATAATTGTCCATTACTGTAGATAGTAAGCATGCCTCCCGTAAAATAGATTCTTTGCTCCGGCAAGGTGAGTTTAAAGAGACTTGGCTTTTCCCCGTCGTGGACTCGTGTTAGATGAAATATTCAACTTGCACTCGGGAAACGCTAAGTCCTTACATATTTCTTTACAGAGCTGTCCTTCTATACACAAAATATATATCTAAGTAATGCCCGCGGGCCGTACTCAAAACCTCTGTATACCATGAATTTTTTGGTGAAGAATCTTATATTAATTTCGAGTATTCATAGGAGCCTTTGATTCTACATGGCAGAAAAACTAGAAAGAAAACTTTGTAATTTTGTTTGTTACCATAGCTTATTAGAGATAAGCGTGCATGTATCAGTATCGCCTAACAAAACATGACTCAGAGGATAGAAAACTGACATTGTCTGTGTCAAAGTGGTAGATGATTAAGGAACAAGAATTTACCCAGTTGTTTTGATTTTTCACAAACGTCCACGAGTCTACCAAAAACGCGACCTCGTGAAAGAAGCTCGCAACTTCCTTGCGCGGTTTTCTAAATTGCAATGCATTGTGTTGTTGTAATCATAACTCGTGAATACGCGAAGCGTAAAACGAGTCATAGCGGTGCGACAAAATTTCACTCGATCCGTCGATTGGTTGTTAACATTGAGCCCGCGATATGTAATGGTCACCTGCCTTACCCATGGGGACGGCGTTGGAGGAGAGGGTGGGGTGAATGGTGGGGTGGGAAATTGGACGAAGGGGTTGGGGGGTCGGTGAAGCAAATCGTCTGGGAGAAGGGAGGGTGCGAACGTTTCATGTACATGAGTTGGCTCATAGGTGCCTTTGATTTGAAGTGCTTATTCAAATGTTTGTCTTGTTTGGTCTTGTTTTTAGGCGCAGCATCAAGCTTCAGGAATGAAAAGTAGACTGAATGTTCCTATTTCTGGATAAATCCGGTTGTTGAACAGCACAAATTTGAAAAAGCAGCAAGAACTGATCCTTCCACCCTGAAGCAAAGGCCCAGAATGTTTGCTGAATAATCAATTTAATCGGCTCTTAAAAGATATTTGATATTCTAATACGAAATGCTTGTAGCATTTTGATTATGAAGGCATTGCTGTTTAATAGGTTAGAAGAAGGTAAAACAAGTAATCATATAAAGGACATTCTTTTGCAGAATATAGAATATATTTTAAGGCAAAATTTGTTTTGATCACAATTTTAACGTAGTACAGAGAAAATAACGATAGAACACCCGAGTCATCATGCATTGTTTTTGGCACATTTTTTGGCTGGTGCTCGCATATAGCTTATTTTTTCCAAGGAATAAGTTACAGATAGTAGGATGCCAAGTCGAATAAGATAGGATTTTTAAACATAGGTACACAATACGTACATGAAGATATTTCTGACAAATGACTCTTTGCTTCACATAGCACAGAGTTAATTTTTTTAATTTTGTGGCGCGCGCTGAAATCGCCTGCCGCGAGGAGATGCGAGGTTGTGTCCAGTATTGTACAAGACATAAAATCATTTTGAAGAACTTTTAATGTTAATGTAAATGGTAAATGAATGCCATCGAGTAAAGAAGTTTTTCTTTTGGCTTGATTTAAGAGGATACCACAGCATGTATCAGAGAGTTGAATACATGCGTTTTATGTACATCAGGATAGTTAACTTCTTCAAAGCCACAAGACTGGAAAGGGTGGATTCAAATTCCACGAATCATATTGACATTCTAAGATATGTCTTAAGGTAAATCTAGGACTAAATCTTTTTTTTTTCAGATTATATAGAACATATACATGTATTAGTAAAGCAACTGCATAAACTAATTGCGATTCATAGATGCTATTGAACTAGCTTGTTCGTCCGTATTGGGGAAATTATATTGGCGTCCAGTTCTTTTTTGCAAGTTAATGTCCATATACGGTCACTTCCAAACACAGAACAAGACCAATATTTATCAACACGGACCGAACAAGCTAGTTCTTAGTTTTTATTATAATGGCTTTTGAAAATTTTGTTGACGCAGTAATGCATCCGTTCTCGTCAAACGCACGCGCCAAAGTTAAGCATATACTTGCATTTTTCAGGACACTTTGCGAAACGTTTAACCGAAATTGTCAGCCCGGCAGACATAGCGAAAAATGTTTTCACTTAATAGAAAATAGTTTTCTTTTGTTCATTGTTTCATAAAAGGAATTATCGGTGAAATGAGTCTGTGAACGGTCTTAGCATGGTCTTAGCGATCCGTATTGCAAAATTCAGACCACGCAGGGAACCAATCAGAATGCTAGTTTTCATCATGGATCATTTTGCAATATAATAATGCACTGTAGTTGTAAGAAAATATATTCCGTATTGGGCGGATTGTTTGTTATTGTTGTTGATCACCTGCATTTGCCCCGGGGTTCGATTTTTTTTTTACCAATCGTGTTGCCCCGGGAAGTAGAACTTCCACATTATTTTAAGGAAAATCTCAAAATCGCACCCTAGCTGAGGGGGGATCAACTGGAATTTTTCACTTAAAAATAGCCAGTGTATAGGACATTTTGAAATAATAAAAAAGAGCAAAAACTACAATGTACAACGTCGCTTGGTAACAATGGTTCAAGTTGTATTGCTCATTTATGCGTTACATGTCTTTTTAGGTGTCTCCCTTCATTCAAGGTAAACTGGTAGGGGAGGCTTATTAGTAGACCCATTGGTGTCGGAAATGATTTGCGCTATCTTTTCTTTTTGGCGATTTGCCTAGCTCAAGGGTTGGTATCCGTAAAACAGCTGTTTCGTGCATCGCTGTGTTTTGGAACCTGAATTAAAATTCGTCGACCGTGGTATCTTTGTTTTACTTGCCAAACCACTATCTGCTTTGGAGACACGACTCGTTTGCATAAAACAATAGGACTAAAAAAACTTGAAAAAAAAAAATGCAAGAATTTCTTGTTGCCATGAAGGGTGATATGTAATAGACAAAAAATGAAGTAAAAATAACACTATATCCAATATACTTAAGCCTAATGGCATGAACCGACGCGACGAAATTTAATCTTCCACATATTTATTGTTATAATCATTACTAACCGTTACGTGTTTATTAGCCTGCCATGTATCAGCATTTTATCTTAGCCCTTTTTAAGTATTGTACCCGTTTGTTTCCATCTTTACTTAGCTTTCTTAGCCCCTGATGAAGGTTAGTTTTGTCTAACCGAAACATTGGGCAAATATATATTATTAAAAGAAATCGAACGAATTCAGCTGTCTAATCATCCTTGCATTTTAAAGTTTTTTTATTTAGTTCATTGCAGATCCTGATCTGCACAAAGATCCAGCTACATTTTGCTACTGTTTGTTCAAGTGGTCCTTGCATCGTTACAGAAGTTTTTAAAAAATGAAGTGGGCGAACAAAAAAATATAAGTAAACAATTCAGGTCTGGGACACCCAACGAGCCAAGTTCACCAAAGGCTTTAGAAAGTTTAATTTTTATGTTTCCTTGTGATGATTTAATGCCATTTAAAGGGATATTTTGTATCACTTACCACTTTTCCGTCTCTTCCGATGTCAGCTGAAAATTCTTCATGCCGAGAGTATTAGAACTACAATCTCTACAAACAATTTCATGGGTTCCCCTGTCACATATTGGCAACAAAACTATAATGCGATGACCATAAAAACTATGATGCCAAAACTTGGATAACCCAAATATGACAAAACGGTAATATTAAACTTGATTTTTTATTCAGACCATTTATATATCAGGCACAAACCGCCAAAAATTACATGGTTTTCGCTGGTACCGTCATAACCTACGGCGAACACAGTCACCAGACAGCAAATGGTCTTTTGAGAAGAAGAAATCTCTAATACGGTTAAGAAATGAGTGTAAACAGAAGCTTATGAGCTTCTAGTATGAAGACATCTACATGAGCTTACATATAAGGAGCCCATAACGGTGATATGAATGATAACCTAAGTTAGTTTCTTAGTCGCTACCTCCTCCACAGGCTTTTATAAAAGACAAGCGGGAGGAAAATATTTTAGCATGAGCGCGAGGGAGCTGGGAACGAGCGCGAAGAGCGAGCGGAGGGTGATGGGAAGGCAAAAACTGTTTGACGAGCGAGTGGGGACGAGGCAGCGATTTTCATATGACCGTCAAAAACGGTTTCCGAGTGTTCGCATCTGTTGCATCCGCCACTTGCACTAGGATAAAAAATAAATGGATCTAAACAAGCTTTGCTCTTTTTTCCGCTAAAAATATCCCTTATGTTGATAGAGGCTTGTTCGATTGGTGACCGTATTAGAGAGGTGCAACTGTAGACCTTTTAACCGATACGGCGTCCACAATGATTTTGAACATTGAAATGGTCATTATGGGATGTCCAAGAGGCAAAATCAAAATGGCTACCATGTCGGTAAAAGGTCTGTTGGTTACCACTATTACAGAAGGAACGATTAGACGTACAACTTTGGAAGAAAGTAAAGTTACACAAGGGGCAATTTAAAACCCTTGCGTACAGACATTTGAACCTTCTATGAAACTTCTCCAGCGAATGCTCTTCAATGCACTTGCATTAAAGGTGCAAGAACCAATAAAGGCAAGTCGATAACAACAGTACACCACCCACCGCGATCAAATGTCTGAGCATGCGTCAAACTAAAGCCATGAAACCGGTTTTCCGGTTGTCACGCATTCAAACAGTAAACAAATGTACAGGGCACCGACCAGTCTTAACATACTTCGTGTTTAAAAGGCTTGAAACGTTTTTAGTAAATCGTAAAATGATTTAGTGTACTCACAGACTCAGGAAAAAGTTATGAGCTATGATTTCTCATAGTAAAAACGTTATTTTCAACGGACTTTACTTCTTACGTATTTCTGATGTTCTCGAAATTTTTATCGCGACACCGGGTTGTTGCAGTGGTTTGCTTCTTTGTTTTAAGCGGAAGATTTTTGCGGCCGGCCGACTTTGAATGAAGACATTACGCATGCTCGCAGATTGACCGGGGGTGTTAACCGCTGCTGCTTGCTCGGCTGAATTTGGGATAGTTAGAACCTATGCTCTCCAGAGAAAACAGCGCTTTGTATGCCTGTCCTTTGCACTGCTTCGCCAAGAAGTAGAATTTCATAGAAGATTTACGAGGATCACGTAAGCCTCATGTTGAGCGCGTCTTCCGATGGTTTGTCCAGAAAGGTTTCGGGCATATCGGAGATGTTAAACAGTGTTGAGGTCTGATGAGGTAAGAATGTGGAGTCGGTAATTCTCTTTTGGGAGAATATGGCTTTGTCAAGAACAGCATCATCACTGTATGGTGTCTCCAAACGCTTTAGAAGATTTTGTACCTACAAAACGATATAAGAGGACACAAAATTTACCTTGTATTCAATAGACAATATTCGTATCCTCGGTATTGAATTGGAACTAGCTTACAGTCGAGGCTAATGCGGGGGAATATCATTAAAAATATTTGCATGTGAAAGGAGTCCCCCGCATGAGCCTCGACAGCACGCTAGTTCCAGTTCAATACCGTGGATACGAATATTGTATATTGACTTGGAATCTAGTCTAGAGTGGAATGCGGCGAAATGCCGCCAGTGAAAAATAAGCCGGAAAATTTGTCAAGAATATCAGTGAAAATTATGGCAAACACAACAAGTAGAGCAAAACCCAATATCAATAATAAATGGTAAACAACTGTAATTTAGAATACTACCACTACTACTAAGTCGCCCTCAGACGCGGGGCCACGGTGAAGGTAGATGCTCCACTGCGTTCTGTTCTGTATGAGGGAGGATAGTTCGCCAGTCGTCTTCGCTAAAGTATCCTTCTCTAAGACGCCAGTGTATGAAATCTTGTGCCCGTCTCGACTCTTTCTCCCGTGTGTCGGAAGAGAAGGGACAAGGAAAAGATTGATGCTGGATTAAAACACTTTCCCTTACGTTTATTTGAGTTTCCCGCCCACCCTCCCGTCTTGCCTCTACGGTCCTGTACATCAAACGTCTTACCACAGAGAAATCTCCACTTTCCGCTGCTTGAATAGCACTCTGAGCGATGTAATTTCTTAAAACAAATCTGAAGAAGAATGGTTGCGTCAAGGAAGAGGCAAAGCAGTAAATGCTGTTGTTCTTATTTATTTTTTAAACTGATTATGCGATTTCATACTGAAAGCGCTTTTCATCAAAATTAGTGTGGGTGACCCTTAACATTCACATAATATACAGTGTTACATAGTTAACATGACCCTTGACTCACTCTGACAGCTACTCTACGTAGCGAGAAGCGACTAGAGGTACTGATCCCTTTAAATGGGATGCTCCGCCTTCACTAGTCATTGGTGCGCATTCATACACCTTGGGGGAGGGGTGGGGACATACTACATGGATACACCAAGAGAACAGTGACCGCAGCTCACACTAACGACATTATTCGTTCCGTTTTGGTCCATTAACACGTTCCGTTTTGGTCAGCACCAAGGAAGCTGGACAACAGAGTTTGGTGTCTAGTGGCCTAAAAAGCGCAAGCTATGGGAAGGAGATTCCCTAACCTCCATATAATCACATGATATATTAAACAATTATTCACCAAAGTGGAGGTGAGTAGTGAATACTATTTCGAGATTGAGGAGCCAATCAGACAAAGCAAAAAACACTATTCACTGGCTTGGTATATACAGTCAAACCTCAAACAATACGGACACCTCTATAATATGGACACCTCTACAATACGGACACCCCTATAATACGAGCACCTCTATAATACGGACACCTCTATAATACGAGCACCTCTATAATACGGACACCTCAATAATTCGGACACCTCTTTAATACGGACACCCTTCATACGGGCAATTTACTTAGTTCAGAAGGGACCAAAATTTGTATAAAAGCTATACCACTATGATACGGACACCTCCATAATAAAGACACTTGGGTCTGTCCCTTTGGCGTCCGTATTAAGGGGGTATACATTTATATCAACGTAGTTAGTACACCACTGACTGAAACAAACGTTAATGCTCAACTTTATCATACCTTGGGTTGTTAGAGTTCATTATTCTAACTCGCTCTTGGTTTATCTGTGAGGAATAAAAAAGACTGGCTTTGAACCACAAAAAAAAAACTTGATATAACAAGTGACAAGTAACTGATTCTGGTTTTCCGCTAAATGGGCTGAGAAGGTGACATCTAAGGTTTGTCTTTCTCTAGCAAATCATCGTACAAAACATTGAAGAATTGTCGATCGGCGAAGGGTAAAACACCGAACAAAATTCGTTGACTTGCTGTGCACTCTGCTGATCACCCTCTTTTTTAAACTTTATTGTTTACCTAAATAAATCAAGTGTACCCAACAAATTTTTTCTCCAAATAGCTGTTCGGAATGGTCATACTGCCCTCAGACTTTCGGCTTGCAATAGGCCTTTATCATGCCCCGCCATTTTGTATAAAAACAAAAGATTTACGCCGCTAAGTCTCGCAGTGAAAAAGTTGAAAACGAGGTTAGGCGGGCAAAAACAAAGCACTTAATTCTCCGGGGAGTCAACATGGCTGCCTTGTGATAAATGCCTATATGAGACGATTAAGGTTCTCAAACCGGAAATGGAAACTGATTTTTTTGAACCCAATAAAAACTACGTCTAATGTTTTCAAGTGGACAAAAAAATGCCATTTTTTGTTCTCAGAAAGTCCAGCTAAACATTTCGGCAGGTAAATAACTCCCTTAAAAAAATTCTTGGAAATCATATTTGAGGTAACTTATTCAGAGAAAAGGATTTTGTTCCTAAGACTTTCGGGCTGTTGAATTTTCAGCTCAGCCATCTGAACAGATCAAAAATTGGTAGATGATACAAACATCTGTTTAAACCGCATTAAATCATCAAAAAAAAAAATCAAAAAAAAAATGCGCATGACTTTCTGAAGCCTTTGGTGAACTTGGCTCATTGGGTGCCCTCGATAAATACAGACATAAGTTACAGAGGAAAAATAGTAAAGTTAAAGTGCAGTGAAGAATTGGGTGGAATTCCAAACGAAATTCGCTTACCTGATCTGCATTCTGCTGGTCGCCCTCCTGATCGAGCCGAGCTCTAAGTAAAAACAAAGACGTGAACTGTCGCAAGCCATAAACAATGCAAACGAATGACTCTTTGCACTGAAGAAAGAAATGTGTGAAACGCGTCAAAAGTCAGTAAAGACTGTACTGAGCAGTGGTAATTAGCTTTTTCTCTCGCCGGATTAGACACCATGCAGAGTAAAAGTTACAATCAGTGCATTACAACAGTTTTCAAACCAAAATCAAAGTAACCACTGACCAATCAGAGACGCAGACAATCCAATGAACCAACCAGAACTCAAAGCGAACGCATGAAATACTTGCAGCTGCGCCAAGCGCGGGAAAACGCGTGCGAACAACTGACGATTGTTTTTTTTTCTGGTTAGTTGAGTAAGTGGCGCGAGAATTTTTTAGCCAATCATAAAGCGTAGCAATGTAAAATCAAATCAATCGCTCTGGTAGCGAGAATACCGATCAGGATCACACTCACTTGTATTTCTGGATCCACTCCGTCCATAATTTCCTGTCATTTCTCTCCTTCTCTTCTTGAGTTAACATCTGAATACAGCGATAAGAAAATTAGGTTATATAATGTTCCTTGATTTAGCTCCCCATTAGCCTATCGTAATAACCCCTCGTGAAGTTTTCTTACTCAAATATTTTGAGGTTCCTTTAATCTGGAGACAATAATTTGAGTACAATCCAAAATATATCTAAAAAGAGCGAGTCATATTGTATTAAAATGAATACAAACCTTAAGTTTTCGCACTTTTTCCTTCCGTCTTTCGTCGTCCAATCGATGCATTTCAGCTTCCTTTTCTAAGTGAGATATAACATTTGGACTTGACCGCCACACGTCTCGAGACATTTCCATCATTTGACTGAAAACGAACAAAAGGAGGGATTAAACATTATACCATAAAGAGGAGAAAGTGGGTATATTATTTATCAAAATACAATGCCTCTCTCCACCACGCCAGGAGTGATTAAAACGGATACTGTCAAATTGTTGATGAAAAATAACAAATATACTGATAACAAATACTGATACATGACTGATAGATAACTGGTACATACTGTAGTTATGTATTCATAATAGATACAAATACTGATAAATATAATGCGCTTCACCCGTGGTTTAGTAGACCCTTTTTTAGGGAAGTACTTCGATGATACGACTACCAACGGGTGCTATTAACGGGGCTGAGTTAATTTAAAATATATAATACAAGCCTCTTTTATATCAATGTGCCATCAAACACTGTAAATTGAACCGCGCCAATCAGATATGAAGAATCTGATCATTCAACAATGTGAACAACGCAATTTGTAATCAAAATGCTTCATTTTTTGGCAATGTAACCAGTTTTTGCCGTGGATATCTCATTTTGTATATCTAGTGGTCGTATAAAAGGAGCAAATTTATAATAAAATAACGGTTGGGGACTCCAAAAGCCAGTCGTTGGTCGCACTATTAACGAGGTGGTAGGTTTAAAAGAGTGGTCGTATGGCGGGTTCTCAGTGGATAATTATGTAATGTGAAACTTAAACATGGAATTAAAACTCGCTTTGACACAAGAAAAACAAACTCCATGGTCAACTTTTAAACCCGAATTAGTGTCACTCCAAAAGGTAACCTGCGAAATCACCGCTGTGACAAACAACAAGCTAGCCCACAAGGAAGTTAATACAATATGTGTGCTGCTATTTCTTTTAGCGAAGATCTGACTTTCGTTTCTTTATTTGAGCGAGTTCTCAAGTTAATCTGTAATGAAACGATTTTAAAGATAGCTCATTAGCTTAGACTGTTTAATGACTAACCTCCATTCAACAACGTTTGAACAGGTTTTTATCATCCCTTGGAGCGAAACACACTGGGAGACCAAATATTCTATCATGTCTTCATCGCTAAAAATAATGGAAATCACAAAATTAAAGAGTTTATTGATGTTATTTGTGACTTATATGCCCGATTTTGTTTTTGTAAATATGTAAATGTAAGTTAAAAACAAAATTTCTATTACAGTAGAGGCCTTTAAGTAGTTTAACCATTTCACTCCCAGAGTCAATTATGGAGACATGAAGTGCAGTTTCAACTTTTGAGTCTGTTGACAAAATCCTATGGTGTGACCATTCAAATGAAACCTCTTCAGCAGTACTTTTGCATGGTACCATTTGTTCTAACTTTTGAGTCTGTGGATGAAATCCTATGGTGTGACCATTCAAATGAAACCTCTTCAGCAGTACTTTTGCATGGTACCATGCATTTGTTCGAACTTTTGAGTCTGTTGACGAAATCCTATAGTGTGACCATTCAAATGAAAACTCTTCAGCAGTGCTTTTGCAAGGTACCATTTGTTCTAACTTTTGAGTCTGTCGATGAACCATATGGTGTGACCATTCAAATGAAACCTCTTCAGCAGTACTTTTGCATGGTACCATTTGTTCTAACTTTTGAGTCTGTTGACGAAATCCTATGGTGTGACCATTCAAATGAAACCTCTTCAGCAGTACTTTTGCATGGTACCATTTGTTCTAACTTTTGACTTTGTTGACAAAATCCTATGGTGTGACCATTCAAATGAAACCTCTTCAGCAATACATTTGCATGGTACCATTTGTTTTTCAATATTTTGCCAAATGAAATTTGGAAGTTTTCTTGAATTTGGAATTTTGGCAGTCTTGGAAGATAAAGGGTTAAGACTTGGGCTGGAGGAAATTCACGATAAAACACCCCTACTCTTGTTTGTTTTTGGAAGAACTCTCGTCTTTGCGGAGAGAAAAATGCTCATCCAACAGCGAGAGACTGCAAGAGAAACAACAAACAACAAGAAGAGCCTCGAACCTTTCAGCTGCTTTGCAGTGTGTAGGCGTTACCCTACTAAGGCATCTGAAGGTGTTGGTGAAATCTGCCCCAGTTTGTTCCATGGTATCAAGAAGAGACGTGATCAGATTCCTGTCACAGCAAAACAGCGAGGTTAATAAACCAATATAATATCACTGAAATTAGACTACATTTACAGCTGTATAAAGAATTTTTAGTTTACATAAAGTAATGGCCCTGCTTTATCAGACTTGTCACGATTTTTGTTAAATGTTTACAATTAAATAGCAAAAGAAAGTACGTTATTTCAAACAAAATACTAATTAAAAAAGAAACGAAAGTCGTGAAAAGCTTTTAATCTTAAAACGGCTGATTGATAGATGAGTGGGCTTGGAAGACTGACATTCTGGACATTTTTTTATTTAACGTGCTACTGACTTCAGAAAACATCCAAAACTAGTTTAGACTACATATAAGTTAACGACGGACGAAAAACGCCAAGAATAAGACAATTTCAACGCAACATCACATAAAACAAATGGATAAAAACTGATCATTTTAATATAATTAAATATTAATTGTAGAGGTTGCATTGCTGGAAAAACGATTTTATTTTAATCAGGAAAATAATTTCACTTACTTATCTGTAGATAGTTCCTTCTTCAAAAGACCAAGCTGAAATAACAAAAACCAAAAATTCAGAAAATTGAGTGCCAAAGGTTTCTGGTAAAATGAATATATAAAAATCATACATGTGAGCTGCGGATAAACATGAAAGAAATTTGTGATCCTCGCAGTGTGCTATCAACTAAAGCAGTAAGAAAAGCAACTTGAAAAAAAATTCAGGGTTGAACGAGATTCGAACCCCTATGACATTGTGATACCGGTGTAATGCTCTATCCACTGAGCTACAAAGCAATATGGATAGATGGTCAATTGTGAGTTCCCGATAATAGTGAATATATATATGCATATGAATCTGATGAATATATGAATAATCATATGTGTGAACTGTGGTTAAACACGAGTGAAATATGTGATCCTTGCAGTGTGCTATCAATTAAGCTAAGCAGCTGAAAAAGCAACCTGAAAAAAATTCAGGCTTGAACGGGATTCGTTCCTGGTAATGTGACTAATAAATTAGACACAAAATTAAAGGCTTTATACTTTCAACTTCATCTTTGCCATAAAACACTTTTGAAACTCAGCATCGAATCTGAAATACAATCAGAAAATCAACCTCATTAAACAGATCCAACTGTGCGAGTCTTTCTGTGACTTATTTTTGTTACCTATGATCAACGTTTCTTAAAGTGCCTATCACCCCTAGAAAGTTATTTTCAGAATCAACTCTATGTACATTGAATAGTTGAATGGTAAAATATTTCTGGTTTTGAACGTCGCGTTTGCGAGTTACAGAGATTTGAATTTACAAAATGCTAATTAGATGACGTCAACCCGGGAATCATTTATTATACAACTACTTGTTTACACCTCCAAGTAATATTTTTTACGAATCAATCGACTATCCACAGTTTATTTTTAGCATTTATCAAATTAATTATCCTCAAGCTGTAAACTGCGCATTGTAAATTGGTGTAGAAATAATGGCAAATTCCCGGGTTGACGTCATCTAATTAGCATTTTTTAAATTCAAATCTCTATAACTCACAAACGCGACGTTCAAAACCAGAAATATTTTAGCATTCAACTATTCACTGTACATAGAGTTGATTCTGAAAATAACTTTCTAGGGGTGATAGGCACTTTAAGACACAGAGGGGGGAGGGGGTTCACCTTTCCCACCCATTTATCCACAAGACAGCTTGTTATTTCTTTAGCCTACTGGCTATAATCCACAAAATCGACCATTTTGCAATTTAAACCGTTACTTTAATATCGGACATACCAATACTGTTTTCAGTTTACAACAACCGGAAAAACTTAAAAGATTAAAAAAGCACATTACTTGAATCAGTGGACCAGAAGGAATGCCACGAAACCTTTGATTTTCCAGCTGGTATTTAAGCTTATAGCTTTCGACGACATTTGTCCTAACTGCTCAACGAATAATCACTAGGCTTCACTTTCACCTTGTGCCATAATTGAGCGGTTTTCAATTGAGTATCGAAAGTAATTTCACGATTGCTTTGGTTTTTCATTACTCCGCATTGTGATTGGCTGAAATATCTCGTGCCACTTTCTCAACCAATCAGAAGAAAAAACAAAACCAATCGTAACTTGCTCGCACGCGTTTTCCCGCGCTTGGCGCCGGCTACATGTATTTGCTTTGAGTTCTGATTGGTTCATTGGATTGTCTGCGTCTGTTGTGATTGACCAGAGTGATTAATTGGTTTTGTTTTCACGATGCTCAATTGAAAACCACGTTATTTTATTGTTGTGAAAATATATGATATACTTACAGTTCTTCTAAAGCAGAACTACATTTATGTAGTGATACTGCATCTTTAATGGCCGCTGCTAGTTTCAGTAAATTCCACTTTAACAGCTCAGGTTGGTTCTTAAATGAGTTCCGTCGCCTGGCATCTATGAGCAGAGTAACAAAATGTGAATGTTACAGAACAACTTGACCTGGATATATATCGCCAAATTGTTGATACACAGTAATCCTGTGATGAATAGACCATCACCTTGTAAATCTGAGTTTATACATTGCTTCAAAGTGGAGATATAGGTCGGTGAATTTTGAGATGTTTATATGGTGGTATTGAAATCTTGCAAACTGGGTATACATGTATGTGGAAAATTTGTGGAAAGAAAGCCACACCCATGCTACCCATGGGAGCACAAAATTGTGCCCTCATTCTCTAAGAGCCAGGATTTGAATGATTGGATCTCAGCAATCGGGATACGAAAACATGGCCATTGTAGAGAGAGTAAATATTTGACTGTGTTTACAAACTGACACTCACCAGATGACTGACTGAGGTAATCAGGGTCATAAAAATCCAGAAATCCATACGGCCCATAGTCAATAGTGACACCAATGATACTCATGTTATCTGAATTAAGAACCCTGCAAGGAGATTAAAGAACACACAGATGACATTTTAGGTGCCAATATATAACACCCACCCCCCCCCCCCCCCCCAACCCCGACCCCTTTATCTGAAGTTCACTCGTTTCTCTTGGCTGTGCCCACCAGTGCTGGGCAAGGAGTTCGTGAAAACTGCAGACTAGCCCCCTCAGAATTTGTTCTTGTCATCTATGTGTCAAAAATGTACTGATGTTGTAAAGAGAACAATAATT
This sequence comes from Dendrophyllia cribrosa, assembly GCA_024195265.1. Lineage (NCBI taxonomy): Eukaryota > Metazoa > Cnidaria > Anthozoa > Scleractinia > Dendrophylliidae > Dendrophyllia > Dendrophyllia cribrosa. The sequence continues at coordinate 12,762,151 of JAJLRJ010000007.1, read as the reverse complement.
TTCATTTCAATGACATTCTGTCTTACCCATGACAAAAACCCACACATTGCCAGTCAGCTGCAAGGCGTGCTGTTAGTAGAGTTACTTCATTGTAAAAGGAAAGGTAGCATTCATCCACACTGTGATATTCTCTGCTGAAAATCTAATTTAAAACAAAAGCAAGAATAAAAGTAAATATCTAGTTTAGGGTGTTTTTTAAGGTTCTCCATTAACCCCATGGGGGAGGGTGTTCTCCCTATAGTGGGGTGTATGAGGGGAGAGGGGAGGGGGCGGTGGGTGGCACCATTCAAACAGTGTACGTGTATGTCGATATACACTGTAAAGTATGATATTAGTGTTAAAAGGGGCTGAAGAATTTGGGCAGAAATTGTCACTAAGACAATGAAGTGACTGGTAATTTACCGTTTTGCCTATAATTATATTCGAGACAGGAAAAAGTGGTAGCAAAGCATACTTGTGTAATACTAATACATGTATCTTGAGGGACAACTTGAAAAGCACACACAAATACTAAAGGAATTATGTTTATTGCAACAGTAATATTTCAACGGGGCCTATATGTAATTAAATGTAGATTACATACTTGTGGGAAGAAGTTGCCAATTGTATAGCTTAGCAGCTGGTGAAGAATGTCCAATCGACCAGCACTTGGACCTTGGTAACTAGTCAAGGGATCAGCCGACTTAAAAATCTCAAATGAACCAAACCTAATTAAAACAAACAAAGTGACAATCAAGTTTTTGTTATTGGGCTGAGTGGAGTACAGTTCAGGGAGTAAGTAATTTCAAATCGCGAGAGGATGATTTGAAATTATGAGCACAATAGTTATTATCCCTGAATTGTAAGACATTAAAAATATCCAATAATTATTAATAATAAATTGCATCAATAACAAAATTCAAGATAAAAAATCTACATGTATTTGAACTTTATTGTACTAAAAGTGTCAGGGATACTTTCTATCAGTTTGGAACTGGTAAGGAAACAGCAAAAGAGAACCCATTTAAGTGCACCTGATTGATGCGCATGCAGCATGACTTGTGTGTATGTGTCCAATTACAGCTGTTCAATTATGAAAAGTTGTTAAGAAAAAACACCATACTGTACTGACCACAACTTGATCACATGTACAGCCACTTTATTGTATGACTGGTTACAGTCCTGTGAACCTTTCCTTAATGCAAAACCATTGATGAAAGTCCATTATGAGGGCCATAGGCATTTGCATGAGTGTGGCCAGAAAAAGCCATCCATGCAACCTCGCATGTTAAAATTTCAAGCATGTTAAAATTTCAAGCAATTAGTCATAAGATAAAATACTTTTTGACTAAGTGAGGTCGGGCTGGATGAGAAAATATTTGGCTCTTGATCATGGCACACAGACCTTGCTGCGCTTGGTCTGTACACCATGACCTTGAACCACTCCCACTCAGTCAGTAAGTAGAATTATTCCTTCAAATTGAACAATTGAACATCTGATGTACTGAATTCACTACACCAATGTATCTCCACAAACATAAAAGTTAAATTACAATTATTTACAGCCATACCGAAGGAAAGTTGGAGCAATTCTTAACACCAAGGAGGCTCTTTCCTTGGAAGTAGTCCCGGTGTAATTCTTGTCTCTATCAACCATGGTGTCTGATGTCACACAACAACCAGCTAAAAACAATAATTAACATTAAGAAATCAATAATTATTATGAGGTACAAAAAGACCTAAAAGCTAATTTACCTATTATTAAATATCTTCAATCATTTACAGAATTTTCTTTGAACCTAAAAAAGAAGATATAAATTGAATTCTTTAAGGGAGAACAAACCATTTTTATCAATTTTTCAAGAAGAACATAAAAAATGTAGCCAAAAATTTAAAACTTGCAATCCATTTCCAATGTGGAGTACAAATAAAGTTGTTGTTGTTGTTTGTTGTTTTTCCATCTTGACCATCCTGTTGCTAAAAACACACATTAATAAATATACATGTAGTTTTAGTGCGCTAATAATTAAGTAACTTTTAACATAACTAGACCATTATTTTTAGATTTCCTTTGGATTGATACATGACTGTACAAACATGTCTTGGCTTTTCATTTAGTGATACCAAAATCTGGTATACCTTTAAACAACAGCTTATATTTTAATTATTACTAAATTAATGTTAATGATTTAATAACCACTGAAAAAAAACAGTGGTTCATGTTTGAGTACCTCTTGTAGTTGGTATTCCAAGATGATACATGGCCTGTCACAAATAATAAAAAAATAATAAAAACTGTAACAACTTGAATGCATACACGTATAAGCTGTGCCTTTTTTCTTGAATTTTGAGCTCAAAAAATAGTGACTGCGGCTTTGTACATTTGCTATAGATTCATATGATTTAGAGACAGGTTTGTAAGAGTCAAAGTAAAGACCCTCTGTGGTCTGACCTCTTATAAGTGACCACCTCCCATAATCGACCACCTCCCATAAGCGACCACCTCCTGTAAGCGATCACCTCCTGTAAGCGACCACCTCCGGTAATCGACCACCTCCCATAAGCGACCACCTCCCATAAGCGACCACCTCCCCTAATCGACCACCTCCCATAAGCGACCACCTCCCGTAATTGACCACCTCCCATAAGCAACCACCTCTCATAAGCGACCACCTCTCGTAATCGACCACCTCCCATAAGCGACGACCTCCCATAAGCGACCACCTCCCATAAGCGACCACCTCCCATAAGCGACCACCTCTCATAAGCAACCACCTCCCATAAGCGACCACCTCCCATAAGCGACCACCTCCCATAAGCAACCACCTCCCATAAGCGACCACCTCTCATAAGCGACCACCTCCCATAAGCGACCACCTCTCATAAGCGACCACCTCCCATAAGCGACCACCTCCCATAAGCGACCACCTCTCAAAAGCGACCACCTCTTGTAAGCGACCACCTCCTGTAGGCGACCACCTCCTGTAAGTGACCACCTCCCGCAAGTGACCACCTCTCGTAAGCGACCACCTCCCGTAAACGACCATCTCCCGTAAGCGACAACCTCTTGTAAGCGTCACCACCTCTTGTAAGCGACCACCTCCCGTAAGCGACCACCTCTTGTAAGCGACCACCTCCTGTAAGCGACCACCTCTCGTAAGTGACCACCTCCCGTAAGCGACCACCTCTTGTAAGCGACCACCTCCCGCAAGTGACCACCTCCTGTAAGTGACCACCTCTCGTAAGCGACCACCTCCCGTAAGCGACCATCTCCCGTAAGCGACCACCTCCCGTAAGCAACCACCTCCCGTTAGCGACCACCTCCCGTAAGCGACCGCCCAAAATGCAAAGCCAAGGTGGTCAACTGTATTAATCAGTTTTGCTTCAAATACACGGCCACTGCTTAGTGATCAATGTTTTTTATTCTTGTTGGAATATGTACAAATGAAAAAAACAAGTCCCCCTTTTGATCAAATGCCCACTGCAACCCATGCCATAAAGCTTGCAGCAAATAGAACATACGATTAGCTCAAATTATTTTTAATTATTGATATAAGCTGCTTACCATGAAGTAATGTCAGCAAGAAACTTCAATACCTTTTTTAATTTTTTCTTTCTAAAACCAAGGTTCAAAGTTAGGAGTACAACTTATTAATAAGTTGAGTCCATTTAGTGAAAATCACTTCACAAAACTGACATCATGAATCAATAGATTACATGTATGTCTGCTGCACTCATCTACAGTCTGATTAATGGATTGATTGATCGATTGATTGAACAATTGAGTTAAACATTCAGACTGATTTATTGATTGTATAAGTTCCAGAAAATATCCAAACCTACCCAACAGAAGCAGTTGTTGTTTTAACCCACCTGACCCCTTTCGAAATTTCTAGTTTTTCCTCTTGCTCCATTTTAAAATCTTTGGTGTTTGAGACCTCCCCCCTGGAACCGCACATTTTAATACACTGTAAGTATTATTCATCAATGGCTAAATTGACTCCTTGAAATAATTAGAATATTGCCATAGGGCATTTCACTTTAATTAACAATAATTATTGACAGGTTTATGTTTTATTATTTACTTTTTACCTCACTGCACAGAAGTTCTCGAATGGAAGACCTTAAGACTTTGCGTCCGTCTCTGTGATTGGAGAATGGAGTCAGGCCTGCGCCCTTCAGTTGGATTTCCCACCGCTCACCTTTGCTGTTTAACACTTCACCAAGATACCTGTGGGAATGTAAGGAAATTAACTTTTCCTAGTAAAAACAAAACTGATACACTCATGCAGTTAACTGTAATGCACAGTCTTCATTTGTGGAATTGCAAACATAGGGAGAGTGGGACACTGGAAGGATGCTGTGAAAGGAGTGGATTATCAGCCTTTCTTCACTCTCTAATCTTGATGACACAGTCACATTTTACAGTTCACTTTGGCTTTTGAGATCCCCCTCCCCCTAAGAATTTCTAATAAACTTCCATGGGGAAGGTGTGGATGCTTTCTGGAGCCACAAATAAGTGATTGATGTCAAGAATTTTGAGGGATTGATCTCCACCAGTTCTCATTTCTTCTCTGCTTGTGTCACGTCGGCAGTGTCACTTCGGAGGGCAGTGTCACATCAGGGGTACAGTGTCATGTCGGGGCTAGGGGCTGGGGGGCTGTGTCACATTAGGGGGCAGTGTCACGTCGGAGGGCAGTGTCACGTTGGGGCGCAGTGTCACGTCGGGAGCCAGCTACAGCAGCAGCAGGGACCTATCAGAATGCTTTGAGCCGTTATAGCTGATCAAAAGAAGAATGAAGTTGAATAAATTTAGAACGTTTACAAAAAACTTACAGAGCAGCCCCATCTCCTAACTGCCCTGAGAAATACCCAGACTGGTGCCCGCAGTAACAATGGGCTGCCGTCTGGGAACCAGGAAGCAGTCGATTTCCACTCATATACTGCACAAAGTCAGGCCTGGAGACCTCTGATAACGGTAGATCCAAAAGAGACAGAGCTGACTGAGAATAAGCTACCATGCGAGCATTTGTAACCGGTGTTGGCTCAACACGAGCGAAGCAGGCTCCCTTGACTTGCCTGATGAAATTCTTTGTTTCCTTGTCGATCGGAAGCGATCGCAGCGCCAAATTGTCAAAATTCAAGGACTCTAGAGTTGCCATAAGTCCACGACGTAACATGTCTACTGCAGAAATATCGTGGTTTGGTAGACTTGCTGGATTATGTTTACATCAGTTCTTTCCTGACCACCGGCCGCCATTTTATCGAGCAACACGACGGAAGACTGGGTTGAGAGTAGCGCGAAGGACCCTGCGAGGACTCTCGCGAGTACTCGCGTGTCCACCACCCTCCCAAAGCGATTGGCAGCCGGGTCTACTTTGAAACTAAACTGTTGTTCAAATGAAACGATCACAGAGACATTTCCTCATGTTTTACGCGACAAAATGTTCAGGATTTTCTACGCCCGGCCAGCCATTTTGAAAGCGGATATTAATGCCCTGGGGACGAGAAAAGGAGAAGATTACCCGCCGCCATCTTGGCCGACGACCACTGACGAAGTTAGAATTTGATTAGCCTGCGGACAGGCTTCCAGTCAGACGGCGGGGTCATACGAAGCCGTTAAATAGCGCCCCTCCGAGCCAGGAGCCTGTTCGCAGGCTACGAGCGACCGAGCGCCAAGATTTCACGTGTATCATCATTTGTTTACCTTGATTTTGAATTTTGACTTCCGGGGCGCGCTGATTGGTTAAAATTTGACAGTTGACAAGCTCAGGAATTCGCGGGGTTTTGTAGGCGGCAGCCGCGATTTTGAAGGATGCGTGCAGGCTCCCCTTCCCCTTCTCGGCGCTTCGCGCCGTTAAATAGCGCCCCTCCGAGCCAGGAGCCTGTTCGCAGGCTAGAATTTGATCACCGAAGTATCTCGTTCACCTTTAAAGCAATCCAAAAACTATATGCTCATCTCATGAATCTATATATGTAATGGGGTGTTTTGTTGTCTAATCACTCTGCAGTGAAACGAAAACAAAATAATTTCTAACTTAGTACCAGTAATAAAACCAGGCGTACAGGAGGGGGCATCTCGTTTATTGATCACGCATAAACGGCCCCATTTCGAAGATAAAGCACAATTAAAGAGGGATTATAGGCCTAAAGAACGAGAAACTGAAAGAAGGGAACTAACGTTGTCCTTGACATAACCGTCCTTGGCACGATCAGACTTCCAACGACCATACACCACTTTCATAATGGCGGCCGAATTATTTATTCTTTTATACGTATGTTAATTAGCCTCACCGGCCTCGTTTTAGAGTAAAAATTCTTTTGAATTTTGCACACGCCAACGAGGCCGGTGAGGCTAATTAACATACCTATAAAAGAATAAATAATTTGGCCGCCATTATGAAAGTGGTGTATGCCGTTTAAACAAACGGTCGCTAATACCAGCATTCGCAGCGGCAGAGGCCCCACCTGCCCTTAGGCTATGCAAACCATAACTAGACTTAGGAAAGCCAAGTTCAGCTCAGCAATTAAGCAAAAGCTCCCTGGCCCTGGTATAGGATATAGGTCGCGAACCTAAAGAATAATCACGCGTGGACCTATGAAAAACAACATTGCGAAATAGAAAATCGCTAGAATTATAATTCAAACGAGCAAGATGAAAATAACGAGAAAGTATCGCATATGGACAAGCGACAGTACCTGTCCGAGCCAAAAGAACTGAGGAACCATCCCTATAAACATCGGTCTTACTGCTTGTAATAACAATTTTAACATAATCCAAATCATGGAAAATTACATCGAAACAGCGCAACTTAGCTAACTCGTCAAAGCGTAAAAATGCACAATAAGCGGTAATAAATAGAGCTGCAATTCGGAGACTTGACAAATCAGCAGACGACGACGCATACTTAGCACAAATTGAAGTGATCATGGCAGGAGTAATTGGCTCCTTTTTGACAAGTGGCTTAGCGGTATTCCGGACTCCCGCCTCAAGAATGTTCTTGACAAGGGGATCTTGGCATGGATCAGGAAAACCATAAAGCTTGTTAGCCCATGAAATACTACAAGAAGCAGAATGAAGTACCGAGGAGCTTGTATCACTTTCAATAAGATACCCTAAGTAGAGAGCAACATCCAGCGGCCTTGTAGGCAAAACAGCAATCTCGGGAAAGGAAGAAGCCCAAACCCTGAATTTCTGAAAGGACCTAGAATACTGGTCAATGGTACGTGGAGCCTTGGACTGCAACGCACGGGCTGGAAGCAAACTGGCAAGTCTTTTGAGTTCAGGATCCTGCAAGGTGGAACTAATCCTGCCAAAAACAACGTCACCTTGTAAAAACAGGAAAGAAAAACAAAAAACAAACAATAAAAGTTAGCCAGGAAATAGTCGCACGGAGCCCAGTGGCTGAACAAGTCGTGCTAAAGCCCAGTGGCAAAACATAGCACCAACAAATCGCAACACAAACTACTGCTAACAGATAGCAAGTAGTCGCGAAAAAAGAACGTGCGTAAAAGCCCAGCGGCAAAACAACAAACCAAACGCACAAAGCCCAGTGGCAAACTCTTTTATTCAAACAAGAATAAATCAAAAATTAACTAGCTCCATTAATGCGTAAGAAAAGTACAGGGGAACTAAAGCTATCCGAACCAAAAATAGAATTTTTGTTAGAACCATGCACAAAAACTCGTCTCCCTTCAGCGACATATAGGAAATCAACTATAAAACTACGGAAAGAACGATCTTCATTAACGATGGATGGCCAAAAAATGGAAGAAGGCCAACAGGGGACCACAAGTGCACCCATACATTTGCATAGTTTTAAATGCGAAATAACTTGGATGATAAGGTAAACGGGAGGGACCAACCAGCAATTCTCACCTTCCCAGCTATGACTAAGAGCATCTACACCCAAAGTGTTAGGGTTGTGGAAACGCGAATAGAATCTTGGCAACTTAGCATTTACATAACTAGCAAAACAATCCACGGTGAAAGGACCCCATCTAGAATCTATGGTACGAAAATAATCACTGGAAACACACCAGTCCTCATAATCAACGATCTTACTGTAATAGTCAGCTCTCTGATTAAGCGTTCGGGGAATCCATTCCACCGACAAACTAATACCTTGAGCTGAAGTAAAACAGAAAATATCCTTAGCAAACGCATTCAAATGCGGCTTATTGCTCCCCGACTCTGTTATGCATGCTACAGCTTTATTGTCAGTGTAAATCTTAACAGAAGAATTACGCAAAAAGGAAGCGAAACTCCTTAACGCAAAACTAACAGATTTTAATTCCCTCCAAGTGGAGCTCTGCTTCATTTCAACATCATCAAAATTCACGTGGGCAACAGGAAAGCCCTGAACGCAAACATACGAAGCACATGCAACTTGACTAGCGTCGGAATATACGATATGCCGAGGAACATTCACTGGGTAGACTAAAGGTCTTAAATTCAAAGCACGAGCATTAACACTGCAAAAATTTAACTCGGAAATAGCCTCAGTAGTAAGAAAAACCCTGGCATCCCAGTATGCTCTTCTGTCAATAACGGAATGGAGTGCTTTTGTCATAATCTTGCAAATACGACCAAAAACAAGCATACAGGAAACAATTCGCCCGGTAACCTGGGCAAGCATTCTTGCAGAAACTGAACGGGAACTAGACACCTCCCCGATGGACGCCAACAAAACTGAAATCTTATCTACATGAATAGACAAAAAACCCTGGGCAAAATCCCAATCAAAACCAAGCCAACGCAATGACTGAACAGGGATCCAAATACATTTATCCTTATTCGGAACGAACCCTGAATTAATCAAATCAGAATGCACCACCAAAGATTGCCGAAGGCAGGAATCCTTGGTAGCACATACCCCTAAGCCATCGTCTAAATACACCACAATGCAAAAGGCTTGAGCACGCCAATGCTTAACAAGCGGACGCATAACTTTGGTGAAAATGTAAGGGCCCGTAGAAAGACCAAACGGCAAAACGACAAACTTGAAATACTTACGAATACCATCGAAAACCCAGGAAAACCCGAGAAATGTTTGATGCGAGGGGTAAATTTCAATGTGATGGTACCGACTTAATATCAAAGGAATAAGCCCACCAATTTGAAGAAGACTCGCCAACGTAACAATCGAGCAAGGAATGGGCATCCTCAAACTTGATTTTTGACTTATTAACAAAGGAATTAACATGCCTGAGGTCTAATATAAGTCTCTTTTTGCCATTTGACTGTACAGAAACTGACAATGGATTGATCACGTAAGGCGAGCAAGAACACGAAACAATCATGAGAGCCAACACTAAGTAACTCTTGAATAGCAGATTCTACAAATTCACTTTCTTTCAGAGCCGAGCGATTATTAGTAAGAAAAACACTAGTAGGTTCCTGTAAAAAAGGAATCTTATACCCAAAACTTAAAGTATCTAAAATAAACTTAGACGCACTGATATTTTGCCAAAACGAAATATTAGCTTTGAGCCTGCCCTTAACTATAACCTGACTAGAGCCTTCAAAATATTCAGCAAAACTATGATCAAGCAAATTTTGATCCAAGTCAAAGTCAGAGTACTTATCTGGACCTAATCTTGAAAGCACTTGTGTTAAATCAGACGGTGGTTGACTTTGTGGACGTTCCACTAGGGCCGGTGTTAGTGAAACTGGCTCTGGTCTTGTAGAAAAGAGGGCAAGCTGGTGAGTTAGCCCAGTGTCCACGCTGATTGCAACTGAAGCAGATATCGGAAGGCTGGACTTGTCTGACACGAAATGACTGACGAAAGCTAGGCTGTTGAGAAAAAGGAAGAGATCCAGCAGAAACAGAAGAACCAGGGACTTGTGAAGCTGGAAACGAGTCTCGAGACTTAGGAACGTTTGACACTGACCTTGACCCACGAGATCTGGCAGACTTTTGCTTGATCTTCGCAAGCGCTCGTCGTTCAGCCGCTCGAAGCTTCTTCTCGTCTTCTGAATCTTCGGCGAGCTTGTCAGACTCATATTTTTCCACGGCGGCCCAACCGGCCGGACTTTTGTCTGCGAAGCGAATCAACTTAATACGCTTCTCGACGTCGGACTTGGCCTTTTGGAGTTGCTCTTGAACCGCCAGGAGGTTTCCCTCGGACAAATTAGAAATGGCCTGATCAAGGCAGTCAAGCAGGTGAGAATTAAACTCAAACTGGATTCTGTTGCCTTTGAACTGAAGTGAACCGGCTGCTTTGGAGTCTGTTTTCAATTTTTTCAGCTCGCGCCGAGTCTCAACGTCTCGATCGTCCAAGGAGCGCTTGAAATCACCAAATGTTTTCTGTAGCTTCGAATCAAGGATGGAAGAAATCAGCGAAATTGTTTCAGAATTAGAAACGTCCGCCAACTGAGGTTGGGATGAAGCAGTCTCCGGTGGTGGATCAGGCATAACACAATTCTTGCTAGTAAAATTTATAGATAGAAACGGATCAACAAGCGGAGATGCCGTCGAATGACAACTCCTAACTGACAAACTCCTTAAATATTCCATTCGTAACATGATTACGTAAGCTGCATACCAACAAATCTACATACCAGCACACAGCTATATTACAATAACAACGTGAAAAATTATATTTGTAAATTTTTGGTGATTTTTGGGTATGTTTGGGAGGAAATCAGCTTTTTAAAGGATTTGTGAAATTTAGAGAAATAAGAAATATTGAAGTTTTAAAATTAGAATTTGTAGTTAAGAATTAATCATGGACACCAAGTTAGTCCACTAGCAACCTGGAGTACTCTTGCGTGGGTATCAACTTTCCGTTGGTGTTCCAAAAATCATTTTCTTTCTTCTTTCTCTTCTTTATACCTCTTAAAATTTCGTTCGAATTTCTGGTGGTCTGAGGCCCCGTTTACACGGGTCCGGACAAATTTTTGCACGGACAAAAACTTGCACGGTTCCACCTTTCGTTTACACGGGACCGGCGGAACTGGACGAATTTTTGAACGGCAAAGTGTGCAAGTTTCCGTGTAAACACCACTGCAATCTGTAACAGAATTTGCACGGATCCATGTAAACACATGGTCTAGGAACAAAATTCGTCCGTGCAAAAATTTGTCCGGACCCGTGTAAACGGGGCCTGAGTGTCAAGAAAGGAGGACAAGAGCAATTCTGCGTTCTGATTGGTTCCCTGCTACAAGACTATCAGCTGTTATCCGATATACAATACATCCGCTACGGCTTTCCTAACTGACTTCTCTAGCATTTGACAATTCCAGTCAGCTGAATCCCAGATAACTACCTCACCACTTGGTCAGTTTTTAAAAGACCATGGTGACGTCTATAATTGTCACGTTAGTGGATAGGGAGAAGAATTTTGTCTAACTCAGCAGTCTACCTCTTCACAAATCCCAGAGTGTTGTTTTTTTTTTCCCCGAGACAAGAGTCACATTTCGACGTGCAAATAACATTAAAATATTTCGTACGTCGTCCTATTGATAGTTGTTTAGAATTGAGCAGTCAGGAGAGCTTTCGAAAGGAACAGTAGCTTCATGAAGATTTCCTGGGTAAGCTAGAGTGAAGCGTTAGAGACTGAAAAAAAGAAAATTCAGCCCGTTCGAGACTAAATTTGTCGCAAGTATGGGAGGGGGCGGCCCTTCCCATAGATCGGCCACTGAGCCGTCACAAATAGAAATGCATGCAGAGGACCACCAAACCGTACGATAGGTTTTCGCATCTCCTTAAAGAAGGGATCCGTGCACAGTGTATAACAAACAATTCAATACAAAAGGCTAGTATAACGGAAATAAAAACTAGTCCTCTGCAGGGCCAGTGTAGGGGTGAAAAAGATGTACAACAGCTCTTAAAATTTTAACATAGACTATAATATCCGATAATGGCTCCTGCTAATATTAAATGACATAGCGTATGGAAAATTCCTATAACTAAGCTGAAATTAACTGATATGAAGTATTAAATGTAGATCCAAAATAACTTACCATATATATGTTGTAGTTCAATTTTATCCTTGGTTCAATTTTCATTTTGCTTTATTTTATATTCAATATAATATATTAGCATAGAAAAGAACAATGGAAAATAAAAATTGAACCAAGGATAAAATTGAACTACAACATATATAAGATCTACGGAGAGCATATAAATGTATTTTCCACTGGTATTCCAAGTAATTAGTACTGCTTGTTTCGCTTTCACACTTGGCACACCCTGCATTGTCTGTTCAGATACGCAGATCATCTGATTGGTCGGTTTTCTAGTTCTTATACAGTGTGCCGCTCACTGAGCTCCATTCACGCTTGCGATCCACACAGTTTGTACAACTTTATCGACTGAGCAGTTTGTCCATTATTTTCAACCACCCCCGTTTACTGTACTTATGCCTACTGATAAGCCACTAAGCGAAGAATCTTCTTCAGATGGGCCTCGTTCAGCAGAAAGAATCGAGCCGGCTGACGGTAGCGGAGGCAACCCAGTTGTCGTAGATCAAGTCTTTTCAATGTTCAAGGATTACCTCGAGAAGAAATTGGATGATAAAGGGAAGGAGATCCAGCAGAAGAGTAAAATCGACAAAGAGGTTGTACAGTTGAAATTCAAAGGCAATCAGAAGCAATTTGAGCTTAACGCCGAGCTAGATTCCATCATTGAAAGCATTGAAGTCGAAAGTGACCGTACGGAACCGAACATAGCACGTGTGAAACAGCTCTCTCAAGAAGCCAGGCAACTTATCCGCAAAAGACAAAAGTTAATAAAGATCGCCGACAAGAGTAAAGACGGCTGGCAAGTTGTCGCAGAGTACGAGTCCGACGAGTTGGCGTCTGGCTCCGAGGATGAAAAACGCCTCAAGAAAGCAAGAGAGGTGGCGAGTAGGAAAAGGCGTCAAAAAGAGCAATTTAGTAATGATCGCGGCAAAAGGCCAAGAATGTCGATGGGCGCTGATAATCAGCTTTTTCGTGGTGAGATATAAAAGGTTTATCCTATTGCATTGCCTTTCTATTTTACTTTGTGAGTTCATATCATCTTGGATCCGCTCGCGTATCCTACCATATTCCTTGTTGTGCTTTATTTGTATTACGGGAGTTGAAGAGTAAAATAATTTACGTTCGTTTGAGCGTAGCGAATTAGAACGTAAATGTATTTTCCACTGGTATTCCAAGTAATTAGTACTGCTTGTTTCGCTTTCACACTTGGCACACCCTGCATTGTCTGTTCAGATACGCAGATCATCTGATTGGTCGGTTTTCTAGTTCTTATACAGTGTGCCGCTCACTGAGCTCCATCCACGCTTGCGATCCACACAGTTTGTACAACTTTATCGACTACCCCTCCCCTTGTTTTACAGTTTGTCCAGTTTTGTCATTTTTCCCTTAGGCCGTAGAGACACTTTTAGCGAGCACTCCCGCTGTTTCAAATGTGGCAAATATGGACACTGGGCTAAGGATTGCAGATCCACCTTTTGGCCAGGAAGCTGGCAGTATTCCACCTACAACAGTTGTCCTGGACTCTCCTACAACAAGTCGACAGGAAGCCAATCAACTCAATTCCATCCAAATATCAAGCACTGATGACGACTTGGCGCAGGTAGAAGAACTTGTAGAAAAATATGAGCTCGAAAGTGAACAGTCCTTAGGTGTAAAGGGTAACTTAAAGAGTAATATACAGTTTTGGAGGTCCATTGGCGCACCGCATTTTATTTTAAAGACCATTGAACATGGGTACGAATTACCGTTCATTAGCTTTCCAAGGTCTGTAAGGCTAAGAAACAATAAGTCCGCTCGACTTCATGCTGATTTTGTGGACCAGGCAGTCCTTGAGCTTGTTAATTCTGGTCGTATTTGTAAAGTTAATCAGCAACCCTTAGTAGTTAACCCCTTATCGGTGTCTATACAGCCATGCGGGAAAAAGGGGTTAATTCTTGATTTACGCCACGTAAATAAGTGTTTAATTAAACAAAGGGTTAAATATGAGGATTGGAAAATTGCTATGGCTTATTTTGCGAAGGATTCGTACATGTTTTCTTTTGATTTAAAAAGCGGCTATCATCACGTTGAAATTTTGCAGGAACACCAAACTTTTCTGGGATTTTCCTGGCGGGATTCCGATTCCAACAATGAAGTATTTTATGTTTTCACTGTTCTTCCCTTTGGTTTGTCTACAGCCCCTTATATATTCACCAAGCTCTTGAAACCATTTGAGAAACATTGGAGAATACAGGGTTTATGTATAGCTATTTTCTTGGACGACGGCTGGGCGACAGTTCAGGATAAAGAAGATTGTCTTACTAAGACCCAAGCTGTAAGGGGGGATCTGTGTAATGCGGGTTTTGTAGTTAACGATGAGAAATCGGTATGGGAACCTACCCAAATATTGGATTGGTTAGGTATATCTTGGAATTCTGTGTTGGGTACGTTGAAAATTGTAGACAGAAGAGTATCAAGGATTATGAACACCATCGATCGTATTATTGAAGCCGATTTTAAAGTTTCCGCTAGAGCGTTGGCTTCCTTTACGGGTCAAATTATTTCCACCGGTCCTGTAGTCGGTAATATTGGTAGGATAATGACTAGACACTGCGTCATGTCTACCTTGTGCGAAGACCAATGGGATTCTGTATTCTGTCTTGACGATTATTGCAAGGAGGAAGTGTATTTTTGGAAGGATAATTTGATGAATATGAATAGCAGATATTGTTTTTTAAGTAAACATCCTAGTTATTTTGTCTATTCCGACGCCAGCGTCACTGGATGTGGTGCTTGTATTGGCTTTAACAACAAGTATGTATGCCACAAAATGTGGACAGAGAGCGAGAGTTTGCAAAGTTCCACATGGAGGGAACTATCCGCTATTGAATTTTCATTGCAATCGTTTGTGTCGGTCCTTGAGGGATCGCATATTAAATGGTTTACAGATAATCAAGCCGCTGCTAAGATCGTCGAAGTGGGCAGCATGAAAATAGACTTGCACAAGATGGCTAGGAACATTTTCAATATTTGTATCCAGTCGGGGATTCATTTAGAGGTACAATGGATCCCTCGTACTATGAACCAGCAGGCTGACTATATAAGCCGTCTCGTTGATCCCGATGACTGGCAAATTTCCGACGAATTCTTTCGGTCTCTTGATGCTCGTTGGGGGCCCCATACTGTAGATTGCTTTGCCAATTTTTATAATCGTAAGCTGCCTAGGTTCTTTTCGAGGTTTTGGAACCCCAATACAGCGGGTGTAGATTTTTTCTTCCAGCCCCTAAGTGGGGAGAATTGTTTGGTGGTTCCCCCTGTTTCTATCGTTCCGAGAATATTACACTATATGAACTCCCAGAATGCGGTCGGTACGGTTGTAGTACCTTTTTGGCCTTCATCTCATTACTGGCCGTTAATTATACACAAATATAACAAATACCTTTCGGCTTATACCATTCATGTCGGTAAAGAGGTTTTGAGACATGGTAAAAATCTTAATTCCCTTCTAGGATCTGAGAGTTTTGTGGGGAATGTTATTGCTCTAAGAATGGAGTTTACACAGTAGAGGACTATTGCGGCATTTACTCACGGTTTGCTTGGTATTCGTAGGGGCACTGGCCTAAATAAAGGTGACTGCACCTTATTGTTTGTTCTAAATTGACCTATGTGGCACTGGCCTTAGCGATAAGGGTGACTGCACCTTCTTGTTCTGGGGCATAGAGCAGTTTATTGGCTTTACAGGCCGAGGGTTATGTCTTTTCAGTTTTGTTTGTTACGTTCTGTTTTTTTCTCAGATTGTTTCGTCAAGCAGTTCATGGGAAGGCTTCCCAAATTTAGCTTCACTGAACATTCATCAAGTTCTAAATGTGATGTTGACGTCCAGGGCGGACTCTACAGCTAAGACTTACCTACGCGTTATTAGAAAGTTTATTGATTGGTGCAAAACTAAACAATTCGGAGTTCAGCTGCCTTTTCCTATAGGCGTTGTATCCCTTTATTTATTTGAAGTGCATCAGTCTTCTACTTCCAGTTCTTCAGTAATTTTAGCACATGCTGCTCTAAAATGGCTGCATTCGTTTGCACCAAGTCTTGATCGTAATCCGTTGGATACTGATTTCTGCAGAAATATTATTGAGTCTGCCAAACGCCGTAAATCGCAGCCAGTTAAGAAAAAGAAGCCTTTTACCACAGATATCATTAAAAATATTCTTGACGTTTATAACAGAGAAGATGCTAATTTAAAGGACCTTAGAATTGCTGCCTTATGCTCCTTAGCTTTCGCGGGGTTTTTTCGCTATGATGAGTTGAGCAATATTACTCCTCAGCATATTGAATATTGTAACGATTACATAAGGATTTTCATACCCCAAAGTAAGACCGACATATATAGGGAAGGGAACTATGTATATATTAACATATCCGGAACAAAGTACTGCCCCGTGGGTGTCTTGAGAAGATACTTGGGTTTGGCTGGTATTGACGATAACAGTACTCTCCCTTTATTCAGACCTCTTACTTTTCACAGTAGTAATTCTAGCTATACATTAAGGAGTGGTAGGATTTCTTATTCCAGATGTAGGGAAATCCTTAGAGATACCTTAAAAAATCTGGGTTTTGACCCTAATGATTACGGTCTTCACAGCTTAAGATCCGGTGGAGTTACTTCTGCAGTGCGTAATAGTAGTAACTCGGTTCCTGAAAGGCTGCTTAAATTACACGGTAGATGGAAGTCTGATTCTGCAAAGGATATGTATGTTGAAGAGAGCATCGAGAGTAGGTTACAAGTAACTAGGTATTTAAGTTTATAACATTAGGGACCACATATATTTACAGTTATTCTGTTTTCTAAGTTAAACATCAGGTATTTGGAGACACAGTATTTAGCTTTGCATTCTATTATTTCATTAATTCGACACTTGTGTTTTCAATAATACTTACAATTATGATGTAATAACTACATTCTGTTTCATAAGTTAAACATCAGGTAATTTAGCTTTGCATTGTATTATTTCAGTAATTCGACACTTGTGTTATCAATTATACTTGCAATTATGATGTAATAACTACATTCTGTTTCTTAGGTTAAAACATCAGGTATTTTGAGATAAAGTATTTAGTCTGCATTGCGTTATTTCAGTAATTCGACACTTGTGTTATCAATAATACCTACAATTATGATGTAATAACTACATTTATTTTGTATTAAACTGTGCTCTTGGATCCGCTCGCGTATCCTACCATATTCCTTGTTGTGCTTTATTTGTATTACGGGAGTTGAAGAGTAAAATAATTTACGTTCGTTTGAGCGTAGCGAATTAGAACGTAATGATAGCTTTAGTCCAGTGAATATTATGCCGTTCATGAATCAGATACCTTCTGTTGGTAGTATATTGTAAATATTGAACTTGACATTTCCAAACTTGGCAAACCTGTAAAATTTTATATTTGTCATTCGTGCCTACGTTTTACACCACAAAAGTAGACTACAGCCCTGAAAACAATAGAGTTGCGTGATACTCAGGTCCAATGAAATTAGAGGTTCAAAAGAACTGCGTGGCTACTGTTTTAAACTCTTTTTTATCAGTCAAGAACGGATTTGAACCTTAAAAAAAAAACAAGGACTAAAAAGCATATTTATTTTATACAGCGGAACCTCCAGGTGCGACCACCTCTCGTAAGTGACCACCTCTCCTAAGCGGCCACCTCTCCTAAGCGATCACCTCTCCTAAGCGACCACCTCTTAAAGGGACCACCTCTCCTAAACGACCACCTCTCCTAAGCGACCACCTCTCTAAGCTATCACCTCTCCTCGGCGACCACCTCTCCTCGGCGACCACCTCTCCTCGGCGACCACCTCTCCTAAGCGACCACCTCTCGTAAGCGACCACCTCTCCTAAGCGACCACCTCGCGTAAGCGACCACCTCTCCTAAACGATCACCCCTCCTCGGCGACCACCTCTCCTAAGCGACCACCACTTGTAAGTGACCACTTCTTCTAAGCGACCACCTCTCCTAAGTGACCACCTCTCGTAAGCGACCACCTCTCGTAAGCGACCACCTCTCCTAAGCGACCACCTCTTCTAAGTTACCACCTCTCGTAAGCGACCACCTCTCCTAAGCGACCACCTCGCCTAAGCGACCACCTCTCCTAAGCCACCACCTCTTCTAAGCGACCACTTCTCTTAAGCGACCACCTCTCCTAAGCCACCACCTCTTCTAAGCGACTACCTCTTCTAAGCGACCACCTCTTCTAAGCGACCACCTATTTTAAGCGACAACTTTTCCAAAATACCAAATTTCTTTCAGTCAAATCACTATAGTCGAGACCTCTCGTAAGTGATCGCGACCACTTTCAACGCTGGTGATTTGAATTTTGCTATTGTTTTTAACCTCTGGTAAGCCACTCTCTCCTCCGCAGCGTGACTAGGAGGCCTCTGCGGAGGAGAGAGGGTAAGCCAGGTAAGAGATCACTCGCCTATATTTCGCAGTTACTAAAGACGCAAATTGAATTATGTGTTTAGTATAGCACAAGTCCCAAGCATCAAAACTTCAATATGATACTATAGAGCACTTTTCAATTGAGTGTCGAAAGTAATCTCGCAATTGCTTTGGTTTTACATTGCTACGCTTCGTGATTGGCTAAAAAATCTCGCGCCACTTTATTTACCAATCAGAAGTAAAACCAAAACCGATCGTGACTTGCTCGCACGCGTTTTCCCGCGCTTGGCGCCGGCTACATGTATTTGCTTCGAGTTCTGATTGGTTCATCGGATTGTCTGCGAGTTCGGTGATTGGTCAGAGTAATTACTTTGGTTTTGGTTTGGCGACACTCAATTGAAAACCGCTCTATTTTGCGCTAGTAGCTACCTTGTATATTAAAAATAACTACAGGTTCATATGATTCAAAGTAAAGATCCTCTGTGGTCTGACCTTTCGTAAGCGACCACCTTGGCTTCGTATTTTGGGTGGTCGCTTTCGGGAGGTTCAACTGCAACCTCGTCCTCAGGGTCTTCTCCGCTTTTTGCTGTTTTGAATTTGAGAAGACCCTGGGGACGAGGTTGGTTCAACTGTACAAGCATACAACTAGCGGGCACCGCGGCAGAACGTTTGCGCATGCGTAAACTTCAAGCACTTCCGGTCCGTTAAACTACCAGTCAACATCGATGCGAACAGCATAAAACAACACTTCTGCATGAACCAACAGACCTAGATTTTCTAGATGCAATGATAAAAGGACCAAAACCGAAGAAAATTATGGTACGTACACGATCGGTTCTTGCATGCATACATTTCGAGATGGAGTGAAGACTTGTTTTTTGTGAAAAAATGCGATGCAAAAATTATTTGTTCATATTTCGTTGTTGGTGCAAACTCCAAACCCCTTGGTGCAAACGCTTGAGACTTGAACGATGAAAAAACTTTTCAACGAAACAAACTTTTTCTCTACCTTTGTTTTATAACTCTTACTTTTTGTTTTTAAACTTCGCGGTACGGGAGTTTTATGTTGTTTATGTTGTAGTTCATTTTTTATTTCAGGTAATTTTTGTTTTTCCTTTGTTTCAAATTCATCAGCATATATTACCATACCCAAAAACAATGGAAAAATAAAAATTACCTGAGATAAAAAAAATTAACTACAACATTTACACGGGATTACAGTATGTCACCGGAAATGCGTAATTCACCGGATGCTCAGTTTTCTACTCATGCGCAGTGCGTTCTGCCGCGGTGCCACAACTAGCACATGTAGCGCTTGGTACGAGATCACGTGACTAACATCTTTAAAATGCACGTTTGAAAATGTTCCAATATAACATGCGCAATGTAAATTTACTAATTGTTATCAGTGTTGTTCTGATTCTTGATGTTGTTATTTGACCGCGTCACAACTTTGACGTAAACACCATCACGTGGTTGTAAGATGGTAGCAGCACGGAACTCCAATTTCTCAGTGGTATCCAGTCTCTTCTCAAATTTCACCCTCTGAAGAATTTCTACCAGTGCCATCTTAAGCTCCAGTTGAGCCATTCTTATTCCGATACACTGCTTAGGACCCAAACCGAACGGCATGTAGGAAAAGGCTGGGCGTTTCTCGACCAATTCTGGAAGGAAGCGGTCTGGATCGAATTTCTCAGGCTGCAAAAAAGATTTTATAATGGATTTTATAAATCGGTTTTCCAAAGTAATTATCGTTTGCTACGGTTTTGTATTATATTTACTACGTTTTGTGAGGTTAAAAAAAAATCAGCGTTACGCTTTCGATCAATCAGAACTGTATTAAAACCAAAACCAATGTCATTACTTGTTCGCACGCGTTTCCACCCCGGGGAGGAGGGGGGGGGGGGAACTCCCATATAGAAGTAATGGGGATGATCGTCGTACGTTTTAGGGGTTAAAATTCGTGATTTGGTATTGATCTCTAAAGACTCGTTTACACATGCGATTTTTGATGCGATTTTTGTTACGCTCTCCAACGCAATTTTTGTCGCAAGTGTAAACTAGCGGCGATTTCCTGTGCGATTCGGGTGCGACATTTGCTTTGATTTGCTGTGATTTCCCAAAGATCGCCGCCAAGTTGCATCAGGTTTCGAACATGCGAGAAATCGCGCCCAAATCGCACTGAAATCGCCGCCCGTTTACACATGCGATTTGAAGATGCAACTTGCGCGATACAAAAATTGCATCGACAAGTACGACAGAAATTGCACAAAAAATCGCCTGTGTAACCGAACCTTAAGGTTTTTGAATAAAAAATGATCACTGTCGGAGTTATTCTGATACCTTTTGCCAAAAAAATATGCTGCATCCCAGGAACCTTTTAGGGCTAAAAATTAACGAGAGTCATACCCACAAAACGCATTTCTGGTAACGAACACCCTCGTCAAAAAGACGTCAATTTTATATTGGTGTCTCCCCCACCCCCCGGAGGTTTTCCCGCGCTTGAAGCCGGGGGGGGGGGGGGGGGGTAATCAGCAAAGCGTTTTACGGGGATGCTTCGCCCCGAGGTCCAAACCCTTACCCTTTCATATACCTTTCATTAAAAATTGTACTCCTTTCATATACCTTTTATTGAAAATGGTAACCCTTTCATATAGCATTTAGGTGTGTCTGTTTGATATATTTTAAAAGGCGCTTTTTATAATACCGAAATGGCAGTTTTCTTTTTATGCTTCAACTCGCGTTTTTGCTACCCTTTCCTATTCTTCGTGAAATCCCTACCCTTTCATATACTTCAACTCGTAAAATCTAGACCCTTTCATATACCTCCAGCTTAAAAAAGGTACCCCTTTCGGGCGGAGCATCCCCGTATAGCCCATTATAGGGAGTACCCCCCCCTCCCGTCCCGTCCGGGGCTTGAAGCCGGCAATATGTTTTTCCTTCGAATTCTCAAAGGTTTATTGCATCGCCTACGTCTGCTGTGATTAGTTTCGTTTTAATTTCACGACACGCACTTGAAAGCTGCTTTTAATAATAAATAAATAAATCACTTTATTTAAATGTCAAAGGTATTTAGCACGCGAGTGCTAATTGGGGACACTTTCCAGATCTAATTGGAATTTTGAAGGTAATTGGTTTTAAACAGGCTTTTTAATAGGTTTTTATAAGATTACATGTATTAATTATTACCTGTACGTTACGTTTCAGGTAACGATTACACTTTTCTGATACGCTTCTTATTAGAGAAAATTATCAACAAAGAAACGATATGCGTCAATGAGTTCAACAAAATTAGAAGTAAAATTTGTCACCTCAGGCCAGAACTCCGGATTGCGGTGAATGACATATGATGGAATGTAAAGGCTAACTCCAGCAGGAAATTCCACTCCTCCGATAACACAGGTCTCCATGCACTCACGGACATTAACGAAGCCAACTGTGGCCAGACGAAGTACTTCTGAGATGACTCGTTCAAGGTATTCAAGGCTTTGAACAAATTCATACGTCGATACATCATCACCTGACCTCACGGCATCGTCTATTTCACACAGCAGCTTTTCTTGTACCGCTGGGTGATGGGCGAGGTAATACGCAGTGAAGGCCAGCGTCGCCCCAGTGGTTTCTGAGCCCGCCACGAAGAATATAATGCAATGACCAATGATTTCATCATCTGTCAGCGGTTGGACGTTTTTGCTGCTCACCTCCTCGGTTTCTAACATGAGCTGAATCAGATCCCGGCGCCTTTTTGAACCACTTCTTCTGAGATTGATTACTTCTTTCGCTATTTTCGCCCAATATGGGACATGCTGAATAGGGTTTAATTGGAAGATATTCCTCACCAGGCGGAAGAAAGGAAACATGGAAAGTGCCCGTATGTAGACTGGAACGTAAAACACCGTTAAAGCCTTCTCCACCAGTTCTGGGTCTGGGCTGGTTTGTATGTCTGCTTTAAGACCAAATCCAGCAGAAAGGATGACATCGAGCGTGAACTCACCAAAAGGTTTGGTAACCTCCACACTTTTCTCTGAAATACAAGGAAAGAAACATAGTTATATAGCCTCCTTTGTACGGAAAAGGACAGACCCAAGTGTCCGCATTACAGAGGTGTCCGTATTATAGAGGTAGGGATTGTATGAGTTTGGGTGTCTTCGGGAACAGGGGAACTGTCCGTAATAGAGAGGTGTTCCGCATTCTAGACTGTTCGTAAGGAGAGGTTTGACTTCGTATGCACCCTGCCTCGTGCCCAGGCTTCCATGCTTATTCTAGCGCAGTGCGCATGGAGTTGTGGGACTGATGCACTGCCTCGTCCTTCCCACGACGCCCCGCACACCCTGTTTTCCCGCGCAAGACCGGCGTCTGGGGACGAGGTAGATATGTACCTGTTACCATGGTTCTTGGGAGTATCAGCTGCAAACCGAAAGCTGACATTATTCGATCACGTGTTTTCTCCCCCCTCTCGTGATGAGAAGTTATGACACTAACTCACTCCGCAAGAAACGTCTATGCGGTGACGCTTAAAAAGCTTTTCACCGGATTCAGGGAAATTTTCGTGTTGTAAACATGGTAAAAGAAATTTACGAGTCACCACACCGGGGGGGGGGGGGGGGGGGGGGGTACTCCCTATAATGGTCTATACGGGGATGCTCCGCCCGAAAGGGGTACCTTTTTGAGGCATGGTACCCCTTTCATATACCTTTCATATACCCTTTCATATACCTTTCATATACCCTTTCATATACCCCCCCCCCCCCCGGGGGGGGGGCTGATTCGACAGTGAAGGAATATAATCGGAAATTTATCCAATATTTCGAAAAGGCACGGCCTATCTTCTTCTTCAGGGTATTACAAATAATGACTATGTGTAACTAGGACGTTACAATTTAAATTTGAGTATAGCGTGCAATATGATGCTATGATAACATATAATACAATGGAAAAGTAACTGTTGAAGATATAAAGCTTAAAACAAAACCGTAACAAAAGTGATCAGATTTGAAATAAAAATAGAAGAACGTGTAACATATAAATAGAAGTAGATATAAACGGAAATAATGGCATTACATTTCATCTTTTTTATTCATTCCTAGAGGTTCAAGAGTGTTACCTCTATCGATGAGATATTCTTCTCTTGCTTTTCGTACAGCGTCACGATTAGAATGAATAAGTTCGAGTGGAATGAGTAGTCGCTAGTGAGGAAATGTTCTGATACTGTAGTGGGCTTAGATATGTTAGCTGGGTTGTCAACTGTTCTGCGGTGTTCGTTAAAACGGTCCTTAAGTCGTCGTTTGGTTTCACCAATGTACTGGAGTATTTTGCTTGTTTTGTCGCGCAGTACGTGAAAAATGCTCCAGGATTTCGGTTTTAGATTTCCAGAGAACAAACACTGCTGCCAATCACTGAAAATGCCATTTTACCGTGTGTCACGTGACAAAATATTCCAACGATTTTTGCAGTATTTCGGCAGCAGGTTTCTACACCCGTCCCGCCATTTTGAAAGCAGAGAGGGCCCTGGGGCCGAGGTTGATCAATGTTAATGGTTTGCAGCCACTTCCGGTAATTTAGAATGCATGAAAGGTTTCATTGCTTTTACCCAGT
This sequence comes from Dendrophyllia cribrosa, assembly GCA_024195265.1. Lineage (NCBI taxonomy): Eukaryota > Metazoa > Cnidaria > Anthozoa > Scleractinia > Dendrophylliidae > Dendrophyllia > Dendrophyllia cribrosa. Next base: position 12,738,192 of record JAJLRJ010000007.1, on the reverse strand, counting down.
CAGTTTTCCCGTTCGAGGATGTTTCCTTTCTTCGTAGGTGAGAACTGCGTGACGAGCCTAAATAAAATCCAGAGCCATCTGACAATTTAGAATACAAAATGAAGAAAGCAAGGCCGAGAAGTGATATCATTGTAAAACCAAGTTTTGGTTTATTACAAGATAATTGATATTGAAACTTACAATATTTCGGCTCTATTACAAAGTCATAGTTATGTAATGATATTTTACAAGAAGGCAGGAAGGACTTAAAGCCTCTAGAGAATTAGACCTGTTTCTCTGATTACCTAGAATTCTAGTTATATTACGTAATGTTAACACGCCTAATTACCTATGATATTTAAGTTGCCTTCTTGAAAAATATCATTACATGACCATGACTCTGTACTGAATAGAGCCGAAATATTGTAAGTTTCAATATCAATTATCTTGTAATAATAAACCAAAACTTGGTCTCTACAATGATATCACTTCTCGACCTTGCTTTCTTCATTTCGGAGCCTAAATAACGTGACAATAAAATATCTTCCACTCGGAAGGAGTTGGAAATATGTCGTTCACGTTTCAAGCAATCCAAAAACTCTCTCGGGGGTAGAAGCGGAATATTGAATATTGAATATCGTGGTTGAAAACTGAGGAATATTGAATATTTGCCTGAAAAATATACTGAATACGGAATATTTCAATAAAGCGCATGTCAAACAGAGAATAGGGAATATTCTAATATAAATTTACTAAAATGCACGTATGCTATATCCTTTGGGCTACAACGAAGAGAGCCAGGATCACAGTGTCAACCACCTCTTTCCTTGGTGAGCCAAATTCAGGTGAGGCAAATGACAACTTACTTACCGCACAGCTACAAGCATGCCAGACGGAGGGAGCAGTTCAGCTTTTTTCTAGCCGTGGTGATGAAAGATCTGCTTGTAAAGAGTACGACGTCAACGGAGTTGGAGTTTGCAGAAGAAACAGCCGATATTCTTTGGCTCGATAACAGAAATTCAGAGGATATTTTTGTCTTCCAAGAAGCGTATAGGGACAACAAGAACTCTCCGTGCTCAATTGTTGATAAGGTTGACATCGATGTCAGCAGTAATGACTCTGGTATTAGACTGTACGTGCTTCCGCAGAGCGAAGTTGACCGGATCGAACGGAAGTTGCAAGGGGGATCAAATAGTGACGTTGATAGTGATAACGATCCCACATCTGAAGAGGAAGACGTACGACCGACCTCAACGCGAATGTTACAGTACCAGGACCGGACGAGTGGCAACACGACTGAGGCTTTGTTAGTTAGCTATAGACTCATACGTGATCATGCGCGCTTCTGCAGACCGAAATCTACCGAATTTATCAGAATTGAACGGAACATACAAGGAGGATCAAACAGTGACGCTGAGAACTTCTGAAGAGGACGACGACCGCCCTAAGGGTCGGTAAGGGCGTGAATGTTACATTGTGATACAGTACCAGGACCGGACGAGATTACGCAGAAAAGGCTTCGTTATTTACCTATGGACTCATGCTTCCTCTTGATCCTGTTATGTTGGGATGGTAAGCAGTAGAGCTCGTGGCTAAGCATGGATCACTTACCGATCTTTTATCACATTCATTCCGCATCAACCGCCGTTTCCAATTACACATCCGAGCACGTACCACGCAGCCACGCGATTTCACGTCACCGCCTGCTTCATGAACGCTTGCACGGAGCAGTCAATAATAAACTCTATTAAAAACTCATAGTGAAAATCATTTGAAAGATAAGGACTCCACCAGTTAAACCCGTTTTCATATTTGAAAAACCATGTTGCAACTGCAGTTGAAACATAAATTTCTGGTAAAAAGGATCGACCTTTTTTTGCTTTTATTGACGCGACTGTGGGCGTTATAGCGCTTTCTTCAGTGACTGAAATTTTTTTATGGAAATAGAGTAGCATTTCATGATCCATTTGAGTTGTTAACCTTTCACTAGCTGAGGGTTCTCTTTTGTATTCCATATCAATTGTTCCCGAACTATTTTGGGTTAAAAAGGACAAAAAATAACTTGCCAAATGGTTTGCTCAGGTCAGACCAGGTTATGCATGATCTGCAGTGTCGTTTTTGTGTACAGTTTGTGCAACATGGTCGAAGCATGGTAACAATACTTGCGGAAATAATTCAAAAATCAAATCTAACGACAGACAGTATCATAATGAAAACAGACTATGATGTCTGCTTGAGTCAAACGCCGAACCATGATCCTGAAACCATGGGACATGGCAAAATTCGGGTTCAATTCGCAATTTTTCGTGTCGTGTTAAACATTTACTTTGTTGGTTGCGGACTGAGTATGAGTATCAAGACGGGTAAGTCGAGTAAGGCACTTTCGAAAATTAAAAAGAATAAGGAATATCCCAAAAGAAAATTAGTAGGGAATGGGAATATTTACCTCGGGAGAGCAGAGGAATACGGAATTTTTTGAGCGTCAATATTCCGCTTCTACCCCCGAAACTCTCTGCTCATCTCATGAATCTAAATTTTTGGGTATCAGGAAATAGTTTTTCTCAAAGGATTTGTGAAATTAAGAGAAATAAGAAATATTGAAGATTTAGTGAAGTTTTAAAATTACAATTTGTAGTTAACAATTAATAGAAGGACACCAAGTTAGTCCATTAGCAACCTGGGGTGCTCTTCCGTGGGTATCAACTGTCTTTTGGGAAGTCCAAAAATCATTTTCTTTCTTTTATCCCTTCTTCAAATGTTGAACTTGAAAAACGAATGTCAAACTTAAACAAACTTCGACCTTAAAAAACGAACGTCCAGCATGAACAAAACGAATGTTGAACTTAAAAAACGAACGTCCGGCATGAACAAAACGAAAGTTAGATTTGAACAAAACGAATGTTGAAGCCGGTTGAAAAACAAAAGTCAGTAATAAAAACGAATGACAAATTGAATTTTGATAAGAAAAACACGCCATACCTGTTTAAATGGCTAGTCTTACTCGAAACTGGTAATTTAGATTGCAACCGATAATTTTAACTGTGGTCATTTTAGATTTGGAAAGACTTCCGTATAACACCATACATTAATTATACAAGTACGCACTGTTGTTTTTCTTTAGGTGTGTTTTGTTTCATAACTAATGTATGGGGTTATACGGAAATCTTTTTTTAGATTTCAGCTCCCTAAGCGGTACCAATCTGCAAATTTTGACTCCTAAAAGATACGACAAGCACTCCCCGTCATTCTTATATGGGAGTACCCGGGGGGAGGGAGGGGGGGGAGCTGTACACTGGCTATCTGCACGCAACAACACAGGCGGCCCAAGCTCACTATCAGATAACCGGGACGTGACCCTTGCTTTATGAGCGGTATTGTGTTACAAAGATTCGATTTATAAAGGTTTGTATGGGAACTCAACGGTTTTGCATCGAAACTTAAAAAATTCGAATCGTATGTGTTTCATTGATCAAATAGGCGTTGCCTCCTATTGACAGACATTTACTTGATTACTTGAAATGATTGAAAATCTTGATTGACATTGATCTAGACATTGGATCAAAAGCGTTACACAATAGGTTATTGTATTACATTTCAGTTCAGTTCAGTCAAATCGGATGTCGAAGTAAGAACGAAGTTATATTTTGCCGTCACTGTTAAATGCGCTAACCAGGACTGATTGAGAATTTGTAAGGAAAGCTAACCTGTGAAGTAAAGTACGACTGTTGTTAACGACCCGCCACAGAAGTAAGTTTCGGTCGCGTTGCTTAAGTTTACAGTGGAGTTTTCTCAATTTAGCTTACGAAATCAAGTATAAAATTATGTTTGTTCTAATCACGACGTTTAAATGTATTTCTCTTAGATCGAATAATTATATTAAAGCCTGAATTTGATATTATGCGGTTTGTGGTGGTCGTCTTCTGAGCTAACCAGTTCCACGAGGAAACAGTATGTGAATAAAATTGACTTACCCTGTTGCTGTGTTGTATTCTTTGTTGTTTGCCTGCTCCTCGGGGCGATTTAACGCGATTTCGGCGAGTTATCGTTATTTGGGTGTTCCACTGCTTGTGGAACACCCAAATAACCGTTGAGTTCCCATACAAACCTTTATAAATCGAATCTTTGTAACACAATACCGCTCATAAAGCAAGGGTCACGTCCCGGTTATCTGATAGTGAGCTTGGGTCGCCTGTGGCAACAAGGGAAATTATCTTGCAAACAAAAACTAACCTTCCCTTGCAAATTGTTCCAACTTTGACACCAGAATTCCAACTGCTTCTTCAATGATCGGCACGATTTCCTTCAGTTTGGAGGCGCTAAATGTCGGAGTCAAAATTGAACGACCACGTTTCCAATCATCGTCACGTGCACCAAACAAACCTTTGTTGAGGGGAGCATTCCCTGCTAGAAACTCTGGCCGGTTTCTGAACTTATCAAAATCCCTGACAAGAATCTGTTTGAGCATTTCTAGATCTGTGACAACTATGATGGGATCTCTTCCCAAGAACATCTTGTAAACCTTGCCATATTTTTTGTCGTACTCCAAGAAGGCTTTGTGTAACCCGCCATAGTTGAACATGGCATCGAAGAGGTTGCCAACATAAGGCCAAGGTTTTGGTCCTGGTAGAGCGACATGACTTGTCAGAGAATAACTCGAGACACCCATCCAGTAAATAAGCGCTATTAGGATTGTTAACAGACTTATCCAGTAAGAAAAGCTGGGAAATGCTGCAACCAGGTCCACCAACGGGGCCAACATATCGCTGTAATTTGCCAGCGCTCAAACAAATTCACAGACTATTCCAGCTAAAGGCACAATTACCAGATGGATTAGATTTCGTGTCGACACGCTCGACGGGATCCCTTAACACTTTTAATTTTGCATTGTAATTAAAAAATACGTGGCATTAAGAAAAACAAAGGCCCTTTGTTTTGAATAAAATTAAAATACATGTAATTAAATTATGTACAGAGATTAAACGCTCGCCCAATCATTTGCATCAAATAGGTGGTTTTCATGTTACGTCATCGCCGCCATGCTGGTGGACATAAACAATAGTTCTCTCATTAGCTCCTTTTGATCGTCCACCAGCATTTGTTCGTTTCACTATTGTTATCTATGTCTCTAGAGATTGGTTGCAAACCACCTATTGTGTACATCTGCAAACTGAGTTTGCATTTTCCCTAGCATTTGAAGTCACTATTTCAACAGAATTTCATAACTCAAATACAGCGACAACGAGGTAAACAATTTACAGAAGAAAAAAACTCAACCTGTCTCAAACGTGGCAGTCATCATATAGTCATGCATGATTAGTTCTACTTGGAGACAAATTGAATATTCATTAAACGCTATCGCTTTTATTAGTCGCTATATTATCAACAGACAGTCTTAGTATTGAACGTTTCTATTCTAGTTTGCTGTGATTCTATATAAAATACACATTGAAACAGTCAGTAAGCGCTGTTTTGAGAAATGCATATAGCAGCTAAAGTATATTATTGTAATCGTGCAACGTCTGTCATGACAGGCAAAGACTCTAATTTATACGTAGCCACGCAGCTCTTAGAACCTCTAATTTCATTGGACCTGGGTATCACGCAGCTCTATTGTTGCATCTGATAGGAGGGCGTTAACTAAATTACGTATAAGTAATCATAAACTTATGATCGAACTGGGCAGATACAACAAAATTCCCAGAGACGAAAGGCTTTGTCCAGTTTGTGGTTCAAATCAAATCGAAGACGAAATCCATTTTCTTTTCTATTCAAAATACGCAACAATAAGAGATAATTTTTACAATAAAATACCGACTTTTATACCAAATATTAGCCATTTATCTGTAACTGAATTGATCATAGAATTAATGAATTCTTCCATTTACTTTATAAACATGCAATTAATTAAATTTATTTCATCTTGTTTTGATTCTCGAGATAAAATTGTTATCAATGTAATTTAATTATTCCAACGTGAATAATTTATTATGCTGTTGTTATTATTATCATTTTTGTTTTCTTTCCTTTTGTTAGTTAGTTGTAAGCTTTTGCAATGTTGTAAAATCTACAGTCATGCAAATAAAGATAAATGTTGTTGTTGTTGTTTTCAGGGCTAGGATCCATTGTTGTGTTGTTTGTTCTCAGCCAATCAGAGAAGACCTTGTAAGAGCTTTGTAGGCACCTCATTCGTTCAAAGGTGTGAAATGCAAATTTAGGCGTATTTCAGTCACGAAACGTGGTTTACAAGATAAATAATTAAATAAGGAACATCGTAAAGACTTTTGTTCTTGGGCCATCGTAGCTTGATGAGAAATAGAACACAAACCGTGGTGATAAACATATTGAACTTATTCATTTTTGATAAAACTTGGCGTTTCGTATGCTACTACATACATTTTCAAAAGTGACCGTTACAGTGTTGAAAATAGCCCTTTTCGCGGTTAACCTTTCTCATTTGCATTACAATAAAATTCAACACGATTGCGAGGCAATTTCAGGCAGAAACTACAAAATTGCCCGAAATTGCCTCGCAACCATGTTGATTTTTATTGTAATGCAAATGAGAAAGGTTAACCGCGAAAAGGGCTATTCACTCGCTCACTCACACCTTCCATCAGCTGTAAACTTAGTGACGTAATGCTTTGGTACGAATGCGTTTCGTAACAAGAACAACGTGAATCCAGCGATAACAATAACTAATTTGTTGTAAACAACAACAGGCTAGTAAGCTTAAAGATTTTTCGCATTTGGAGTCTTCAATGCATCATTAATATTGATCTAAAAGGATTTTCTAATCGAGACACGCGTTTTGATGCTTATTTACCTTCAAATATTACAATTTGACCTAATTGAGCATGCGTTCCTTGATGGTCTCGTGGTCTGGCGCCCGGACTCGCAGTCGGGAGGCACGAGGTTCAATTGACACTCGGACCCCCCCCCCCCCCCCCCCCCCCCCCCTCCCCCCTTTTTTTTCGGACTGGACATTATGAAAGTGATTTACTTTTTTTTTTGTTTGCGTTTGTCAAAGTCATTAAAAAAAATGTCGAACCGTGTCATTGTGAAAACATAAGCTTACCGCAATATTGCGTTACATGTTAGCATTTCTTATTCACGGGTTGGCTCTTAGGAGCCTTTGATTCTTTGCGAGTCATCTTTGCGACACCATGGGCTTCTTGTTCCCCGGAACACGTGATGTGGCAACGCGTGATTCGAGTGACAAGTGACTACAAAGTACGGAACCTGATATGGTGAACGGTTCATTGTGTAATCTATTTGCGCTGGCTTTCTTGCTGGCGACATTTAGTTCTCTACACCGTGCTGAAGAGTTCCAATAAGAACGAAACAAAACAAACATATCTTCAATTTTCTTTAAAATTCCACGGTGAATTCTGTTTAAATTTTGCACACGGCCTTTGACTACTATGTTCTACCTGATCTAGTATCAACTTAAAAAAATCTGTCAGAAATTTTAAAGAAAAACACCTATTTTAGAATTCGTTGGTAATATTTTTCTCTGTCAACAGAATTTTTTCAAAATCGCGTAAAACGGACTTTGGATAGAGCGAAGTCAATATACAAAAAATGAAAAAAAATTACCGGGCGTAGGCGGAAGTATGGACGCCGAAAGTTTCAAATTTCTTAACATTTTTACACGTCGACAAGATCAGCAATTACGCATGGGCGGCCGCGGCAGTTGTCACGCGGGTAAATTCCAACCAGTCTGCGGCTCTGCGCGCGTACTTAAATGCCATTTTCTCGCCACTTATCATGGGTTTAATAGAAATATCTCGTTCTCGTTTCAAGCAATCCAAAAAACTCTACACTCATCTCATGAATATATGTTATGGGGTGGTTTGTAAATTTTTGGGAGATTTTTAGGTAAATTTGGGAGGAAATAGGTTTTCTCAAAGGCCTTTTGTAACATTTAGAGAAATAACAAATACATTGTATTGAAGATTCAACGAAGTTTTAAAAATAGAATTTGTATTTATTAATTAATAGATGGACACCAAAATAGTCCATCAGCAACCTGGGGTGCTCTTGAGTGGGTATCAACTGTATGTTGGTGTTCCAAAAATCATTTTCTTTCTTCTATCCCTTCTTTAAAGGCCTCTTAAAATTTCATTCAAATTCAGATAAAACCCCCCCTTAAGGAACCATTTTGCTTGTTGAAAGCAATACTAAGAAACGTTGATCTGCAAGATAGATTGATAACTTGCCGAAAGTTCTGATCAGACAGTTTAGGTATAAACTTGTTGAACTGCAAAAACCGTGGACGAAGATCCTGCTGGTTTTTCGTTGGATCTCACAGGAGGAGACCTAATCAGCAAACTGAATCAATATCCAAGGACTACTTCAAAGCTGATACAACAAGTAAACATTTGAAACAATATTTCGGCTGGTCAAACCAGCCTTCTTCAGGTTATAAGATGCCTCACTAAATTACAAAATAAAAATACAACATTTAAAAATATATAAAGGAGAATGTCGCAATACATATTTAAAAAAAGAGGAGGGCGGAAATAACTGTTCAACCCACGTGGTTCTAGTGTTTTTGCTCTATCTATTAAATACGACTCTCTGGCTTTTCGAATAGAATCCCGTGAATTGTGAATTATTTCTAGTGGAATTAATTGCATGCATGTCAGTGTTGGAATGGTTAGGATGAGAAAGAAAGTGTTCAGGGACAGTAGGTTTGGATTTAATAGCGACCTTTAGATTGGACTACGAGTACTAGATTGAGTACGAGTACGAGTTTTCAAACCAAATTCGTGTGCCTCGTATAATTTCTTATCGCACCAATCTTATCCCTAACATTTATTTATGTGTCAGTCAGCAACAGGAAAGAGTTATAGTTCGGGAAATACAATTATCTCGAAATTCCAAAGTCGTACTCGTACTCGATTTCGTACTCGTAGTGAAATCTTAAGGTCGCTAATGTTAGATTTGTCAACGGAACGTCGATGATCGTTAAATCTGTCTTTAAGATGTCGCTTCGTGGTGGTGACTAGACTGGATACTCCAAAATCAGGTTGGACCACCTCGGACGCCTTATTGAGACTTATGTAACGGAGTAACTGGTTAGCTTGCAGTTGAGGTTGGGGTTAGTAGTTTATATAGTTAAATTTAGGCCTAAACAACCCGAGAAGCTAGGTGGTACTCTGGTACTGTAGGCTATGTAAGCCTAACCCTAGCTTAGGTCATAGGTTCAATCGTGAGTGGGGATTTTAGATTTTCTTTTACACTTAAAAATTTATTGAAAATAAATTCTAAGTGTCGACATGACGTTATATAATTCTCAAAAAGTGTCCGGGATGGTCCAACCTGCTTTTGGAGTATCCATTCTAGTCACGACCGTTTTCGTTGATGACCTAGTTCAAGTATTCTTCCAATTTGGGCTTGATCGTTTTCCAGGCGTCGTTTCCAAGGGGATTGTTTGACGCCAGGAAATTATCCAAAATGAACCTAGCAATGCCCCCCTGCTGGCACATTTGACATAAATGTCAGCAGTTTGATGGAATTACAAAGCCACTTGCCCAGTTGATCTGACGGGCAACCCCGGGTATGAAGTTGAGCAGCACTGTTTGCAGACTCGTTGCTGGCCACAGGATGGGAGACTAGGAAGGAAAGTAAATATTCAGTGAAAGAAACGGGGAGTTCCCACAGTAAACATAGCAATAAACTGCAAGGCTGATCTGACTACGTAACAAAGTTGACTTTGCGAAACACCAATACGACAGAAACCGATAAAGTAGGGTAGCAACCGTGGACAGCCGTTTCGCTCTTATTGGAGCTCGTCAGCACGGTGTAGCAAACTAAACACGACTAAAAGAATGCAGGCGTGAATAGATCAGTACACAATGACCCGTCAAAGTGAACTTTTTTACGTAGTCAGATCAGCCTTGCAGTTTATTGTTATGTTTTTTCATTTTTTGGCTGATTAGATCTTTCGTAGATCCTACGTATCGTTTACAGCGTTATCGTTTGCGGTCCTTTGCAGATTTTACTTCTATTCCCACAGTACCTGTTAGAGGTCCTGCTAGTTCCTATCAAAAGTGAACTTTAGATTTGAGTACGAGTACAAGATTGAGTACGAGGACGACTTGCGAAATTTCAAGCCAGTCACGTCCCCAGAGCTGTCGGTCCTTCTTGTTGCTGACCAGAAGATAAGGAGACTCTAGGTATAAAATCAGGGGCCGTATTCTCGAAATCCTACCTAAGATATATCTTAAGATATAACTTAAGAGAAAATTTAGGAGCTTCCTAAGATATGTCCTAAGTGCTATTCACGAACGATATCTTATGACCATCCTAAGGTAAGCGTAACTTAGCAGTCTCCTAAGTTTAATGGTCGCGGGCAGTTATCGATTAGTAAAAGTAAACCAATCAGAGACAGTTTATATGGCGCGATCTTTTGAATAATAAGTTATGAAAATTACATGAATGAATATTTTGTATTGTGTAAATTGTTGTTGTAATCACAATGACGATACAATAATCTTTATTTCATCTCGAATTTAAGATAGCAAAACCGTGATAATATCTTCGTTCATGGTCAGTAGCGAAGGCAACAAACAAATCCATCATCATTTTAATAGGGTCTACTTCGATATTTCTTGTACAAGGGCTTATTTTCACGAAAAACGGAAATATAACTCTGCAAAGAGAAAGAAATGTGGAACCCGTTAATGACACGAAGGCCTATATAAAACTAACCGTGTTCAGTTGACATCACTAGAAAATATTAAATTTTTCTTAGCAATATAATGCTTTAAAATGTTTATCTAATCGGTAACTTTTGTGATACACAATAATCACGCTGAAAATCGACGTAAAACTCGTCAACAATCGAATTTAGCCCTGTCAAGACATGTTTTAATAAGTTAGGAGGTCAATTTTGACCTCCTAAGTTTAGGAGAAAAATTAAGACATATCTTAAGTTAGGAGGTCTTCGTGAATACCAGTTAAGACATGTCTTAAAAATTTAGGAGGTCCTAAGTTTAGAAGAAAAAAATAAAACATGTCTTAAAATAGGAGGTCTTCGTGAATACCAGTTACCTCCCAAGTTATATCTTAGGAGGCTCTTTGGACTTAGGATGCTTTCGTGAATACGGCCCCAGGGTGCTGATAAATGATTATCTAGAGCACGCGAACTAGGTTTAAAAACTCGTACTCGTACTCAATCTCGTATTCGTAGTCCGATCTAAAGTTTGCTAATAGTGCTTACCAAAAGAGTGAGAATAGGCCTGTACCTGGGTTAAGATTGTTGGTCCGGCCGGGACGGGAAAAAATGAAGGGAGGGGAGAGCATACCCCCCGCCCCCTCCGTCAGCACGGTAAAAGTAGATTTCGAGTGAAATACTGACATCGGTTTATTTGATATATAAATTGAAACGAGAAGGATCTATTGGCTATTAACGTTAGGTTGAATTTCTCCGGGGTTAGAGGTTACACGGATAGTGTCTCGCCGAAACAACGATATTTTGCTTTCTTAATTTCCATGTCATCGCCGAATGCCACCAAATATACAACTAAATTAGAAAAAAACATTCTAAGGAGCAAAACAGAAACAGTGGTTTAGAGATAGAGTGCAGGATTGCTGGCATGGAAGTGGACTACAGTTCATCAAATTCGATTTCATAAAAGGCGGTCCGAAGGAATCAAAATTGCCATTCTTGTGGAATTTTGACCTTTGTGGCTGTTATTTTGTCTTTTTACTAGTTAACAATCATTTGCTTTCATCAATTTTGGCGATGCTTTCTTTCTACTTCAAGATAGTAATGCAAGCTCCTGGCCATAATAACAAAAACACGATCTATCAGCCGGGACAGCTTAAACCTATTTTTAAAAATTAATGAGTATTAAACATGATGAAGATAAACAGTTTAAATCCCTTTGCCGATGCTTTTATGGCTTTTTTATTGATTTCATCGATGAGTACTTACCTATTTTAAAGTGATTTTTGGCAGAAGAGTAATGGATGAATCCAATGAATAAACTGGCCACGAACCACAATATAGGAAAGTGTGGAATATGCATTTTAATCCTGAAACAAAACAATATGAGATAGATGGTGTGAAAAATCCCGAAACCAAAAAGATAGAGTAACTGAGCTACAGTGGAAATCATAATTTTTTCTGTGGTTTGAATACTTGGCCCCACTTAGCTAGCACTTGTGTTATAAACATTTACATTTATCCAGGTAAATAAGACATATATTACCTTGAAGCTCCTTGAGGGTCAATGTTTAGTTGAAATTATCTGCTATTCTTTAAAATCTGTAAAAAAGAAGGAGGTAGAATCAATGATCCGATTGACAAAAAAGCAATTTACCTTTATATTAACGCGAATCTTTTTCAATATTACAAATTATGTACAGGAGCCCATGTGGGCTTCTGTTATATTCTCATTAACATTTTTCATGCAAAATGCAATCGCTTAAAACATACTGTAACTGCATGAAATGAGACAAAGTATTGCTTCACTAACCTTTCTCTTGAACGGAATTGGGATTCGCTGAAGTCGATGAAAAAATAATGTTGTTTCACCTTCAGTGCAAAGTGATCACGTGGCAGTGAATAATTACGTGAGACTGACTCAATCTGTGTTATTACATTTTTGGCTACATTTTGTGTCCGCCTTTTATCCGGTGGCTGTCAAAAGTAACGCCTCCTTTCTCTTAAAAACTAGATATTAAATAATCCTTTTACTCTCAAAAGTGCCAAAACATCACAATTCAAGAAAAATTCCAAATTTCATTTTGTAAAATATTGCTGACATGTAAAAGAACTGCTGAAGAGGTTTAATTTATTCATCCACAGACTCAAAGGTTAAAACTACACTACATGTCTTCATAATTGACTCTGGGAGTGAAAAGGTTAAATGTTCCAAGAATATATATACAAGCTTGATAAAAGAGAAAAAATGAAGTGTATCAAGGGAAATCATTGCTCAAAAGCTTTCATTGGGTCCTTAAAATAAAGTGCTTAGTTTGGTTTAAAATATATACCTCGTTCTCTATGTGTTATTTTTTAAACAATTATTGGAATTTTGATTAACGAAGAGTGGTTGGAAGAAATAAGAGATGTTCGTACAGTTAATTGTCAAGTGTATTTTATAACCTTCGAAGGGTAAGCTCGAACAACAGGTAAATCCTGTTCCACCATAAATATGGGTGGGTTTAACCTGATCAGTCGGAATATATTGGTGAACAAAAATATTTCAAGTATCCTTTCCTTTTTACTTGACAGACCACCTGGTAGTTTTTCTAAATTTGTAATTTTCGCTCTGACAGGAAAACCATCGATACTGCTAGAAAGAACACCTGAAATGTTTACTGACGTTTGTATGGCGGTACGCAAATTTCGCATAACCGGTAGGCAAGACGTGCGTACCGCCATACAAATGTCTAGACATTTAATGACTATATCTCCACTTCTAAGCAAGGTATAACGCTCAGATTTACAAGGTTTGCTAATTTAAAGGTGCTCTTTCCAGCAATATTGATGGTTTGTCTGTTTAATCTGAAATGGAAAAAAAAGAATAGAAAGAATACGCGGTGGTCCATTTTTGTCAACGTATTTGTTTTTCGTCGATAATTTGAAAATGATGAAGTTTTAATAAAATGTACTTTTTAAAACTTAAATTAATGAAAAGTGGTTGCAAAAAAAGTTTAAGTTTCACTGCAAAATGTCTTTTGATTCAATAAGGTCAAACAAGAGGTAAATGTTTAACAACGTATTCATTTTACCATGAACAGGGGTGTGGTCCGACCGGAATTGACAGAATAAATCATTTCTCGATCCGGTTAACAAAAAGCGTTAACACTTTTACAGGAGTGTGAACGACTCCTAGTCGAGAGAACTAGTACGTTGTTTTTTTTTACAGAAGCTTATCTCTTTGGAGCTTTTAGATCTGTTTCTGATTAAACGACATCTTAATCAGTTCAGGAAGCCGTCACACAGTTTTAGATGTAAAACTGGATGTGTGTGTCGTTACCTTAGCAATCATTTGATAACACGTAACGAAGTTACTAAGCGTACCACTCGGATTTCACGGCTTTTGAACAGTCCTGTTTTTAAAGTCACCTCTGCACAAAAGAACTTATTGTTAAAATAACCAAAAAAGCAAGAGGCCAACCCAAACACCAACCCCGCGGTATGGCCAGTACCTTACGCATGCGCACTACCCTATCACCCGTGCAGTGTCAGTCATGGACAGCTGTTTCGTCCTTGCAGTCCTTGCTAGGACTCATCAGCATGGCATAGTTGCCACTGCCCGGGTGATATGGCTGTGCGCATGCGTAAGGTACTGGCCAGGCCGCTGGGTCAAGCGCCAGAAAGAGGAGAGGAAGGGGGCAGTTTGGCGGGCGCGAAGCACGTGGAGAGAGCGTGGAGCGCGAAGGGTGGGGGTACTCCACGCGCTCTCCACGCACCTCAAATCCTTCCTCAAGTCTCTTCCCTTTCAAGCGCCTAGTGTACAGTCAAATGCATGTGTCATTTTCCTTCAGGAAGCAATGGTAATGAATGAATATACTTTATTTACAGTATTCGAGGCAGTAAAATAAGAAATACTGCTTTACAGAAAAACCCGTGTAACAAAGGGATAAAACTAGCTATTTAAAACAACTAAAACAAACTGATACGTACACCTTATTCGATGGTTTAACAGATAATATGCGCGGATATTTTACGAGTTGTGTAGTCATTTTTCGAGTCCGCCGGGCGCGAGAAAAAAAATGCGAACAATACATTGTCTGCAGGTATTATCTGTTAAACAATGGAATAAGGGATTTATTTTTCGACTGAAATTTCTTTTTATTATAGTTTCTTTATCTTCAAACCGAGACACTGAGGTGTAATACGACAATCTACTATGTAATACGCTCGCATATTCTGCGTGTTCTCTTTTCCTTAATTATAAGATAATATGACGCCACAGTCGAATAATAAACTAAATTCAACAGGGGTGCCCAACGAGCTAAGTTCAACAAATACTTTGGAAAGTCAAGATTCTAAACAATGCCATAGTAGTTATGTTCGTCTAATTGTTTTAATATTTTAGATCATGCTTCCACCAATTTTCAGCTCAAGATAAAAGAAGCTGTTCATATCCAATGGGAACAACCTTCTTTTAATCAACAGTTGTACCACAATTTTCAGGAGCACTTTACGAATCGTATAAACTCAGTGGAACATCTATTTGGAAGGCCTTGGTCATCTTAAAAATTCGTATTTAATTAGACTAAGCCGTACCATTGTCTTCTTTAGTACAATGTCGCCTCGAACTTTCGTAACATTGGAAAATTTAACGCGGCCTCTTGTTTTCGGAGTGATAAAAAACGTGTTGGTTACGAAATAAGGTTAGCTAGGATTATGGGTACGAAATAAGGTTAGCTAGGATTATGGGTACGAAATAAGGTCAGCTAGGATTATGGGTACGAAATAAGGTCAGCTAGGATTACCAAATAAGGTCAGCTAGGATTACCAAATAAGGTCAGCTAGGATTATGGGTACGAAATAAGGTCAGTTAGGATTATGGGTACGAAATAACGTCAGCTAGGATTATGGGTACGAAATAAGGTCAGGTAGGATTATGGGTACGAAATAAGGTCAGCTAGGATTACCAAATAAGGTCAGCTAGGATTATGGTTACGAAATAAGGTCAGGTAGGATTATGGGTACGAAATAAGGTCAGCTAGGATTATGGGTAGGAAATAAGGTCAGCGGTTAGGATTATGGGTACGAAATAAGGTCAGCTAGGATTATGGGTACGAAATAAGTTCAGCTAGGATTATGGTTACGAAATAAGGTCAGTTAGGATTATGGGTATGAAATATGGTCAGTTAGGATTATGGGTACGAAATAAGGTCAGCTAGGATTATGGGTACGAAATAAGGTCAGTTAGGATTATGGGTACGAAATAAGGTCAGCTACGATTACCAAATAAGGTCAGCTAGGATTACCAAATAAGGTCAGCTAGAATTATGGGTACGAAATAAGGTCAGTTAGGATTATGGGTACGAAATAAGGTCAGCTAGGATTACCAAATAAGGTCAGCTAGGATTACCAAATAAGGTCGGCTAGGATTACCAAATAAGGTCAGCTAGTATCCTTGGAAAGGAGAAAACAGCTAGTAAATTCAGAGGATAAGATTCGTTGCGCTACAATTTTCTGCAACTGAAATATTCAGTTAAAAGAATCAAATTGTACAAACTGTATAGGCCACTTCGAAAAATACCATAATATTCTTTAAAGTGCAGGTTTGGGTGGTGCTTGATGTAAGCCTGATTTTTCCAATTTCTTTTGTTTTCAATACGAACTGCACGTGCTATGCTTTAGCTTCTTGGCAATATTGCATGCGGTGCACATTTGTATACGAACACAAAATGCTACGTGCTAGCGTTCCTACATGTACTCTGAACTCCATTGTGCCATGTTAAAGGGGCAGTATCACGAGGTTCCACGCGCGGCACTGTTCACTATTCTTGCACCGGAATTTTGGACATATCACTGTTAAAAGTGATTTTTTCTTTCTTCCGGTTATCAAAACGGATTTTTTGATTCAACAAATACCTCCACTTCTCGACGGCCTTTTTGAATTTGCGGAATCAAACTTGAAAACTGGGCCGACGTTTTCAAGTTTCGACCTCGTGATACTGCCCCTTTAACAAAGGAGACTTGAATAATTACACCCCGGTACGGTGAGGCTGAGCCTGCACATAAAAGATTATTATGGTATTAAATGGGCTGTTAGCTTTCACATAGTTTCCTTTGAAAGCATTAAAATGATATGTAAAGAAAATCAGTAAAACGCCATTCAAAGCATTTTTCTAAACATTCCTCGTCGGGTGTCCCTGACTTTTACATATCCACATCTTTGACTTCCACTTCTAATCCACATCAGACTTCCACATCTTTGCTCCGACGAAAGAAAAACTGCTGATTTTAGTAAATTTAGTTGTATCCTTACTGTCTGTATTAGTATTATATCAGCATTGTATCAGTATTGTATTTGGGTAGGGTAGCCTACATGTACTTTTGCTCTCCCAAGGTGCGTTAACCATAGAAACCACATCTCCACTAATTGCTCACGGCGCTTATGTGATATATACAAGTACAAGGTTAAAATGAATAAGAAGCAGGATTGCAGGTCTTATGCTATTTCATAAAGGGACACTGTCCAGCCGAAATATCGAAATTTTATTTAACTTATTTATATGTTATATCGCCAAATGCCACCAAATATACAACTTAATTGGATAAAAAGATTTATGGAGCAAAACAAAAGCAGTAGTTTGGAGATAAAGTGCAGGATTGCAAGGATGGAAGTGGATTACACTGAGTTCATCAACTTATATTTCGTGACAGGCGGATAAGGAATCAAAATCGCCATTCTTTGGGAATTTTGAATTTTTTTAGCCGTTAATTATTTTGTCTCTTTAGTTAATATTTCTTCGCTTCCATTCCATAACCTTTGGCAATTGTTTCTTCCTTTTTCAAGATAATATAGCAAGGCAGCTTAAAGCAAGCTTCTGGCCACAATCATAAAAAGATGACATATGATCAGCCGGGACAGTGTTCCTTAAACTGGTGCTTTACTATTACATGACCATGTGTCAGTATACATTGATTAAAGAATCGTGTTTTCTATTACAATATTTCTTGTTATAATTATGAGCACAATTCTATTAAAGGCGAATAATACACAACACAGTTCAACATTTGTTGCTCAACAAATGTTGAAAGATGTAGTTGCAACTTGTTGAACGGATTAGAGCCTGTCTCTATTTTCGTTCAGCAACGTAAAATGTTGAATGCGGGCCTATTTCAACGTTCAACATGGCATGATACACTGTTCAACATTTGTCGAACAGCAGTCGTAACATTTGTTGATCAATAAATGTTGAGCCGTGTATCATGTACAAAGGCTTAAAATACTAAATTATGAATATTAGTGCTGAGCGGGAGCCGTCGCAGAGTAGCTTACAGTACCATTGTTGTTGTTGTTGTTGTTGATGATGATGATGATGATGATGACAATGAAGATGATGATGGTGATGATGATAATGATGACGATGACGATGATGATGAAGATGACGATGATGATGACGATGATGATGATGATGACATCGCAGTCGTAGCTTAACCAGATTTTTGTAGTATTGAAGACTGAGAGTATTACTACTGCCCAGTGGATATTATTCATGGATACCAGCTTGTGAATATATGAGGTATTCATATATGTGAACTGCGGCCATGGAGTTTCTAAAGCCCAAGCCAAACGAAGTCGCAAGTTATCGCAAGTAGGAAACGACTGACCAGGACTTGCGTGTAGTACTTGTAATGGCTTGCGATAACTTGCGACTGGCCGGGACCTGCGTGTACAGTCAACTCTCTCTAAGCGGACACCTCTCTAAGGCGGACACCTCTTTAAGGCGGACAGAAAATTTAGTCCCTGCCGAATTTCACTTGTTTTTCTGTAACTGAACTCTCTCTAAGGCAGACATCTCTCTAAGGCGGACAGCGGACACTTTTTTCCAACATGTTGGTTCAAAAAACCTCTCAAAGCGGACACCAGATGTTTATGAAATTTTATAACAGGTCCAAAATTCCGAAAAATTAGCGCAATCCGATAACAGTGGTTTTAATAAAATATACCAGACCTTACAATGGCTGCGGTCACATCTACGACGTAACTAAAGTTTAACTTAAGTTAGTCTCAAGTTACGTGACGTCATACCTAACTGTAGTTAGTGCTTTCGGTCGACTTTGCGGTCACACCACGCAGTTAACTACAGTTTAGTTCTAATTAGCTTATGGATGACGTCAGAATAAAAAGAGTTTCGTGACGGCCCTTATTGTTGATCGTGAAATGTCAACATGGTTGACCGACGTAAAGTGTGTCTAGTTTTTCTTTTTCTTTTTTTTTTCGTGCGGCAAACCGTCGGAGAAAAATGAGAAATAAGCTGAGAATTTTAAGGGATGCTTGACACCGGGTACACGTGTTGCTACCTTGTTGTATGTAATTTTTTTGTTTGTTGTTTTTAGTTTCCCCCTCGCTTCACACATGGTTTTTATTTTGCATATTTATATATGCTCATCTCGCACGTGCGAAAAGAATTGTCACATTCTGATTGGTTGTTTGTTTGTAAACTTAAGACTAACCCATGAACCCTGCTTGGGTATAACTATAGGTAGTCTGTATTGTTTTAGATCACCGAGGCGTCGATTTTCTAACTATAGTTGGAGCGAACAGAGAAGCGGTCACATTACCGAAATAGCTGACAATAGTTATCACCGTCTTAACTATAGTTAGTAGCCCAGATGTAACCGCAGCCAATATGTCTTAATACAATCTTAAAGTCACTTTTCCCGTCAGTTATACAACAACCCATTTGCGCTGACGACATTGTACACTGCAATTGCTGGTTTGCACTTGACGTCACGGCAGCCATGTTGGTGGTCAAGAACAAAAGCGTTTCTCTCCGCTGGGAACTAAACTCTATTTTCATGCAAATTCTGCGAAAAAAAAATTGTATTGTATTGACCACCAACATGGCCGCTTTGTCACGTGGTAGCAAACCAACAATTAAAGTATAACAAAGTAGTGGTTTCAGTTTTGATGTTCGGGTATCAGGTTACATGAACTCTCTCTAAGGCGGACACCTCTCTAAGGCGGACAGTAAATCTGGTACCGAGGGTGTCCGACTTAGAGAGAGTTGACTGTACTTGTAATGGCTTGCGATAACTTGCGACTGGTAGCGAGGACTTGCGTGTAGTTACAATGGCTTGCAATAAACTGTGGCTGGCCAGGACTTCCGTGTACTTGTAAGGGCTTGCGATAACTTGTGACTGCATGGCCAGGACTTGCGTGTACTTGTAATGGTTTGTGATAACTTGCGACTGGCCAGGACTTGCGTGTGCTTGTAATGACTTGCGTTAACTTGCGACGACTGGCCAGGACTTGCGTGTACTTGTAATGACTTGCAATAACTTGAGACTGGCCAGGACTTGCGTGTACTTGTAATGGCTTGCAATAACTTGTGACTGGCCAGGAGGAAACGACTGACCAGGACTTGCGTGTACTTGTAATGGCTTGCAATAACTTGCGACTGGCCAGGACTTGCGTGTAGTTACAATGGCTTGCCATAAACTGTGGCTGGTCAGGACTTGCGTGTACTTGTAATGGCTTGCGATACTAGTGACTGGCCAGGACTTACGTGTACTTGTAATGGCTTGCGATAACTTGTGACTGGCCAGGCCTTGCGTGTACTTGTAATGGTTTGTGATAACTTGCGACTGGCCAGGACTTGCGTGTACTTGTAAGACTTGTAATGGCTTGCAGTAACTTGCAACTGGTCAAAACTTGCGTGTACTTGTAATGGCTTGCGTTGACTTGCGACTGGCCATGACTTGCGTGTACATGTAATGGCTTGCGATAACTTGCGACTGGCCATGACTTGCGTGTACATGTAATGGCTTGCAATAACTTGTGACTGGCCAGGACTTGCGTGTACATGTAATGGCTTGCAATAACTTGCGACTGGCCAGGACTTGCGTGTACATGTAATGGCTTGCAATAACTGGCGACTGGCCAGGACTTGCGTGTACATGTAATGGCTTGCAATAACTGGCGACTGGCCATGACTTGCGTGTACATGTAATGGCTTGCGATAACTTGCGACTGGCCATGACTTGCGTGTACATGTAATGGCTTGCAATAACTTGTGACTGGCCAGGACTTGCGTGTACATGTAATGGCTTGCAATAACTGGCGACTGGCCATGACTTGCGTGTACATGTAATGGCTTGCAATAACTTGCGACTGGCCAGGACTTGCGTGTACATGTAATGGCTTGCGATAACTTGCGACTGGCCATGACTTGCGTGTACATGTAATGGCTTGCAATAATTTGTGACTGGCCAGGACTTGCGTGTACATGTAATGGCTTGCAATAACTGGCGACTGGCCATGACTTGCGTGTACATTTAATGGCTTGCAATAACTTGCGACTGGCCAGGACTTGCGTGTACATGTAATGGCTTGCAATAACTGGCGACTGGCCAGGACTTGCGTGTACATGTAATGGCTTGCAATAACTGGCGACTGGCCAGGACTTGCGTGTACATGTAATGGCTTGCAATAACTGGCGACTGGCCAGGACTTGCGTGTACTTGTAATGGCTTGCAATAACTGGCGACTGGCCAGGACTTGCGTGTACTTGTAAGACTTGTAATGGCTTGCAGTAACTTGCGACTGGTCAGGACTTGCGTGTACTTGTAATGACTTGCAATAACTTGTGACTGGCCAAGTCTTGAGTGTACTTGTAATGGCTTGCGTTGACTTGCGATCACTTTGATCGAGCTTAAATCTGTCCGCAAGTAGCCGCAAGTTTTTTACCGTTTGGTCACCCAAACGTATAGACGCAAGTAATCAGTTTGCTTTGCGGGTATGATCGCACGCGCAGGCTGCAACGAAATGGCTATGTTACAACTTGCGAGCTTCTTGTTTCTACTTGCAAGCGCGTTTTGACCACCCAACACAAATTTGTCCGCGAATTTAAATGTTTAAATCTTGTGTCGAATTGCGTTCCGGTTTGGCCATAGGGCGTCACACCTGACTAGCAACTACTTAAGTCGTGGGATCACTGCGAGGACCTTCCATTTTTCTGATTTTTTAAAAAATGGTTAACAGCTTTAAGCAGCAGCATCATCCTGTATGTGTTCTCTAATTCCTAAAGTATCAACAAAATTCTGTTTCACCACCTTCAGTATGTCCTTACCACCTCGGAACAACTTCTGCCAGAAGAACTGAAAGAAGGTGTGGTACAAAGACCCATTCAATACCATCAGCATCAGATCGATTATCGTCAGTGGTTTAGGTGCAGTATCATTTACTGTGTAAAACTTAAATGCTACCTGGGCTGACAATACTAAGAGCTTGCACATATTATCCAGGGCGAAAATCGACAATGTGATACAATAAGCGGCTCTGTAAATAGGGCGAAAGTTCTTTTCTCTGCATGGTGGAAAGGTGAAGTTCAACTGGTATATTAAATACAAAGTCCAAAGCTTGGAGGCTACCACGAAACATTCAATGAAGATTTTCGCCTTTTGATTTTGAGTCATTATCAATACGTCGTAAAGAACAACAAGAGCTGTAGCTATGTTAAGAGCCCAGAAATATGGCTTCCGAATAAGACACTTCCATATTACTTTGTATCCCACTGGTCTTAACTCAGGTAGGAGACGTCTACTCAGTAAACAAATGAGGAGGGTCGATGTCGCAATGGAGCAAATAAGCCATGTAGCTTTCCAACGGAAGGCGTCGAACTTTGGAATGTTATAAACCGTAAAGTTTCTACAATCAACACTGGTTGAGCGGTGGTACAAGGTACAGTCAACTACAAATATCGCAAACATCACCAAAGAAGCCAATCTAAACAGCTGGAAGATGATATAAATGGGCGGAAGGGCAGACAAAACCAATCTAACAAGTACTTCGCGAAGCTGTGGAAAATATTTTATAATGCAAAGCGTCAGTAAACAATTGGTTAATTACAATGCACGTCCTTTATTGCTTAGTGCCCCGCCTGTACTAAAAGACGATGAAAACGTTAGGAGACAGCTTTTGTGATAGCTGCTCCAAAGCTGTAGATAATATTCAGAATATTGACATTTTTAAACACAGACTAAAAACTTACTCTTAGCTTTACATTTATTTTTAATTTCTCTATTTTTTTCTCTTGCCAATTTTATCATAATTTATATAATCTTTTCTCTTCTCTTCCAATATTGTAACGTGTTTTTTTAATGGATTATTTATACTCATAGAAAAAGCACACTGAATAATAATAATAATCACTTTATTTAAGTGTCAAAGGTATCTAGCACGCGAGTACTAATTGGGGACACTTTCCAGATCTAATTGGAATTTAAAAGTGTTGGTTTTTGAGGAGAGGGGAAAACCGGAGTACCCGGAGAAAAACCTCTCGGAGCAAGGAAAGAACCAACAACAAACTCAACCCACATATGGCGCCGAGGCCGAGAATCGAACCCGGGCCACACTGGTGGGAGACGAGTGCTCTTACCACTGCGCCACCCCTGCTCCCCACTGAAAACTATTTATTTTAAGCTATAGCGTGACTCGTGGTTTGACTCCAGAATAAATAGGTCTCAATCAACCCTTTAACGGCCTGATCAAACGTCGCAGTTTTGGCTTGCCGTGTCAAATTTAACGCAGTAAAGTTTACTAGAAGTTCGACTGATGATTTTGATGTCGAATTTAATTTTGTCGCGTCTAATTCAGTGCTAAGCCCGATGTATTTCTCAGTAAGCAGGAAACGTGTAAAATTAACATGCACACAACGATATAAATAAATGCAATTTCATTCGACATTCATTCGAATGTGTGACTCGAACGTCGAACTTCGCCAAGTTGAACTTCAGAAACTACCTTCGTTTTAATACTTTTCTAATTTTATTCAATGCTTGAAGAAGCTTCGTAGATAAACGCAAGACATAAAGACATAGAAGTCATAGACATACTAGACATAAAAAGACATAGTTTATTTATACAGGAAGAGCTCAGGAACCGTAGCTCGTTAAAACGCTCTTGTGAAATAAAAAGGACTAAAATACAAAAGGTAAAAAGATAAAAATACAAATTAAAATAAAACATAAAATATAATAATTAAAGTTATATATAAATATAATTCTAGTTAGATGATATTTACGAGCATTTACAAGAGTTATCTAAATATAGATTGAATTTAATAGTCTAATTAAAAGAGGCGAGATCTTCAGCTTGACGGTCTTCAGAAGGTAGAATGGCCCGGTTGAAACAAATAAGACTATTAAGTAATGATCCGCATAAGAAGGAAGTGCTGAACGGCAATGCACGTTGGAATGTCAACTATTTTCATTGTTACAACTAGTGATCTCATTGGCCTAGACTCAAAAACCGCTAAAAAGTTAAGGTTCAAGGTGCATTAAGGCGGGACTTAACCTAAATTTGAATGAAGTTTGATGAGGTTTTAAGAAGAGATAGGAGTAAGAAAATGATTTTTGGAACACCAACAGACAGTCGATATCCACGTAAGAGCACCCCAGGTTGCTAGTGGACTAACTTGGTATCCGTCTATTAATTATTAACTACAAATTCTAATTTAAAACTTCACTAAATCTTCAATATAATCTCCCAAACATACCCAAAAATCACCCAAAAATTCACAAAACACCCCACAACATAGCTTTACGGGATGAGCATAGGGTTTTGGATTGCTTGAAACGTGAACGAGATATTCCATTAAAGCCATGTCAAGTGGCGGAAAAGTGGCGTTTAGGTTAAGTCCCGCCTTAAGTCTAATTTTTTTAAGGTTTCAAGTATTTTGAGACCCAATCGCACAACATGCAATTTTTAAAAGATATTGTATTTGGGGAACCTCATTAAAGAAGAAAATTAGTAGCTATTGTCTTCTGCTATTCTGATTGGTTAAGCACGAACATTTCCTAAAATTCATACATACATACATAAACTTTATTAAAGTGTCAAAATATTTAGCTGTAAGGCTAATTGAGGACACTATAACAAAATATATAATAATAATAAAAAATATACATTAACAGATATACTAAAATAATTCATACAATTGCTTTAGATAATTTACAAATGTAAAATTTAAAATGGGCTAAGATTACATAGAGTTATTTAAATAGATAAGATATTAAAAATTCCATACAATTATTAAAAAAAGAATACTATACAACTGTCGCCGCTACTCCTTCCAAGCTTATTTTAATGAGCATGTACAGCATTTACACATTCCATCCAGTATGTCCAGTACATCAACAGAGCGTATTGCCCTCCTAAATGACTGAAGGTTCACCTGATCTCGTAATTCCTTGCTAATCTTTCCCCAAAGATAAGGGCCTAAATATCTAATGCTATGCTTCCCATACTTGATATTTGACGCAAATGGATTTTCTGTATTTTTATAATGAAATATAATTATGAACCATCAGCCCCTCCTCTATTCTTGAAATCAAAGATATTCTATGTGGGAAAGAGCCAATGCCGCAGAACAATGAAGTTTACTATAGTTCTTATGTGAAGCATTACTTAATAGACTTCCATTTTGTTCAATATAAAGCTTAAGAGTGGCTGCCTGTAAGGATCGAGAACGCTCCGTCAACAACCCATGTGGCGAATCGGTCATATTTTGTCCAAAGATATCCTTGGGTGATTGCTTCTTAGAAATCATGTTTAAAAGTTCCAGTGATCTTTTATTTTTCAGAAATTCACGAAAGTTTGAAAGTGCGGTCAAAGTCCGGTTTTTCGGTCGATCCAATGCACAAATTTAGGTGCGAGGACGAAGCGCCGCTCAAGCTTTAAATCCAATTGAAGTCAAATTTTACATAGACTCGGAACAACTATTTTTATTCATTGCTAGCTTTTAAAATATTTCAAATCTGTTGATATTGTGATTTTGCGACCATTTTAAAAAGCACCTTCGAAGAGCGCCTATTAAAAATGGCGGCCAAATTTACGTCATGTTTAACTGCATAAAAATGCTCCTGGTACCTACTTTTTCGACAATTTTACTTCACAGTCCTAATGTATTAGTATTAAACATTTACCATGCCAAGTTTCAAGGTCGAACTCGCAACGATTCCCCTTGAGAAAATCGAAAATTTATGTCATCTGATCGGCCCAAATGCCACAAGATTTATGGACGAAATGAAGGTTAATCAGCTTCAATTGAGCCGATAAAATTCTAAAATTTCGCGATTTGAATCTTGAAACTGGAAAATATCCACTAGCATGGAAACAACTCCTTCAAAGGCTTTAGAAACGCTTCAGGCCTGGAAACGCTTGAAAATCAATTTTGAGTTTTAACCGCCGCGCGAGGATTAGTGTAAACTTGTCAACAATTACCGCTCGTGACATTTCAAATGCAAGCGATTATGAATCTTCGGTGACTTGAAATTTCACAAAAATGTTAGTGTTATACGGAAGTGTAGTAATTATTACTCATGTGCGTAGCGGCATGAGTTAAGGTTTGGGCTCCGTTTTTCTTTTTCGTTTTTTTAGGTGTCACATTTGTGCATGCAAATATATGCACGCATAATTCAATTTCATTATTCCCGGGCTTCCGCTGTTCTCTCGGTCAACACAGTACATATTTGACTTCCGGTTTTCTGGAATGACGTAAACAGTTACGCCACCAAAACAACGTCATGGAAGCGTCACACCATCATGCCGCCAACCCCTCCTACATCAATATTAGTATTCACATTACCTATATATTAGGTTCCGACGAATCGCTGACTTCCTTGTGGTAGCCTTCTTCATGAAAGCAATTAAAAATAGAAACGCGCTTAACACAGATTTTTTGAAAATCTGTATAATAGCGTAAGGTATAAAGCGTAAGAGATAATTCTTGGGAACATGCGAGTCCTTATCGTCTTATTGCTTTAAAAAAAAATGCTTCTTCTCTTATGGTATATTGAAATATAAGACAAATGTCTCTTACGCATGCGTATAACAAGCATTTTCCGTCATTTGGTCTTATTGGTGTATAAGTCAGTCCTGGGGTCAATTTAATAAAACTTTTACACTTGTAATTTACAAGTGTAGCTATTGTTTTCAACCTCTGAAACAATGGCTACACTTGTAAATTACACTTGTAAAAGTTTTATTAAATTGACTCCTGTATTTCTCCCATCGAGGTGAACGTTGCTTTTATACACAGCATACAACTTGAGGCCGAATTTCTCGCGATTTTGAAAAACTAAGAGCTATTTTTAATTAGAGTTCTTCCGAAGCAAAAATGCCAAACATCGATCCCTCACGCTGGTAAGCATATTGTTAATTTATTCCCCTTTCTACCGCCGATTCTTTTCAATGCCTGTGTCGGAGCAGTCCTCGCTGTCCTGTGGTGAGTAATTTCAAGACTTTTTCAAAGAAAGAACAATAGAAACACACGGCAAAACGGCGTCGTTACTACAGCCCATCGGATTTAAAAATAAACTGGACTTCGGGACTGGACTTTGGGACTGGACTTCTGTGGATTATGGACTGTGGAATGCGTGTCATATGAATATATTACTGACTTCATTGCTTTTTTAAGTAGTCTTTTCAAATGTAACAGAAATAATTCCCGGCTTGGAAAGTAATAGACGAGTGTGGATTTGATCGGGAATCAATAAATTAAATATTAAGAAGCAGGCCATTCGTAAAATTATTGTTGACAAGGAAGACTTATTTGTTAACTTGCCGACGGGCTTCGGAAAATCATTAATCTACCAAGCTCTCCCATTCGTGTTTGACAATGTTTCCGAACAGACGGGTCACATCGTTGTCGTGGTCTCACCTTTGGTTCGAAGATCGAGAAAGGCGAATATTCTGTCGTGTATGGCTCATGATCAATAGAAGCGTGGTTGTTATAAAAGGTGACAGGCATAGCACAAATCCTGGGGTCAATTCAATAAAACTTTTACAAGTGTAATTTACCAGTGTAGCCATTGTTTCAGAGGTTGAAAACAATAGCTACACTTGTAAATTACATTTGCAAAAGTTTTATTGAATTGACCCCTGCTTGTCGCTAAAAGCATTTTAGCCCACCAGGCAACTTTAGAATAAGTCTACTCCAAGTACGTACCTGAGAGATTTTTCCTTTTAGATCAAAATAAAGATATAACAGGCCTAATGTTCTAAATGTTTCGAAAATTTGTCGTTTCTTTGATCTTAGGAAAAAATCTCTGGCTGTGATACTGACATGAGGAATTTACGCTTTTCAGAGCCGTTTAGATTATTTAGTTATGACGTCGTTTATTTGCTAGCTCTTAGCATAACAATGGAGTTTTTGGCTCACTTTGTTAGTAGTAGTTCATTACTCATTCCGTGATTTAATGTGAGCGCAAGTCTGCGGTTAGTGTAACTTGCGATGTCTGGCACATATAAACCGGAAACCACCGGCCTTTTTTTCGCGCGAAAACTGACGTCATTTTCATTTTGCTGATACATGATTGGTTCGCTGAATTTATCGCAAATACAATGGGCAAGGAATGTGGTCCAGGTTTGAGCAGCCGTTAGTGGGGAGGAGCGTTGCGTGACGAGACAAATAACGGCTGCGTGGGAGACTAGACGGGGACTAGACCTCTTGAGAAGTTGGTGGGAATTTAGTTTCACAGCATAGCATTTAGTTTCGATTTCATAGCAGGGTAATAATTGATCTCAGTTCATTGTCGTAAGTATTTTCACCTCAATCAAACAGTCCAGTAAACTGCTTACATAGTATTACGTTATTTGTTTTAACGAATTCAACATGTGTGTATGCGTGCGAATAAATTCAGGAATTGCAGTCTTGCGCTTGAAATGTCAGAAGTGATTGTTGACAAGTCAGAAGTACACCATTCTCGTCCCCAACGCCTTCGTTTCGTTTGGTCAGCGGAAAAAACGAAGGGCTCTGGTAACAGTGCCTTCCGGATGTCGTAAAATCCACGACATCCGTTAGCGCATGCCTAATGCATTAATGTACTATTGCGCTTGCTCAATACTAGAAACCGGAAATCAAAAAAACCTTTCGTGTGTGCATTCTCGTCCCCAGAGCCCTCGTTTCGGTGGTTGTGTGTGTGGAATGGCGTTCGAAAGGACTGTACAAGAATTAAGACTTATAGAGGAAAACATCGGGCTGAAAAAGGAAGAAGAAAAGCTTTACGTGCTGCTGTTATTTAGAAGAAAGATTGTCTCTGTATTTTGCCTACTGGTTTTAGAAAATCCTCGATAAGTCAACCGATTTCTTTCGTTTGGGAGCTGTGTATTTATCGTTTCGCTACTGAACGCTATCATATCCGACCAAATCAGTTGATGGGACAGC
Source organism: Dendrophyllia cribrosa (assembly GCA_024195265.1). Classification (NCBI taxonomy): domain Eukaryota; kingdom Metazoa; phylum Cnidaria; class Anthozoa; order Scleractinia; family Dendrophylliidae; genus Dendrophyllia; species Dendrophyllia cribrosa. The sequence continues at coordinate 12,709,332 of JAJLRJ010000007.1, read as the reverse complement.
TAAGTTTGTTGATGGACACGCTGTGGTCATTGATTAGGCTTATTTCATCGAACAGTGGTAAGGAATATCGAAGAATTTTTGTTTTGCATTCGTTTCATGCTATTTTAATTGGGCTTCGAGTGACCTTCGTTTTCCTAGATTTGCATTTCAAGTTGTAGCAAAGGGTATACTACCTAATAAAGAAAATATAACTTGCTTACGAAAGTGCTGATAGCGTTGTTGTTGTTGTTTAAAATGGGTAACCTAGTGGTAATATTTCTTTTCTTTTGCACCCTTGGGCTTTCTTCTGGATTTCTGCCTCTCCTTTATTTAATACTCGTCCCTGTTGCAAGCAACATACTTCTTTAATATTCGTGGCCGCTTTAGCTTCGTCTTCCAAGACACATACTGATTATTTTCGGAAACGAATCGCTCATATTTAGCGATAATCAGATCCCGTTATACTTTGAAATTTAGCAGCCGTATCTTTACCTGCTAAACCAAACAAAACTGGGTGACATTGGTCGTTAAATGCGTTGAAATTAAAACGTTAACGTTGGTTTTGTTGATGTAGTCGTCATAGGACTTCAACATTTGAAATTCAAACGGAAGTAAAACCTTATGCGTAGAAGCGTAAACTTTTTTTTCCTTGTTGTGCATTCATTTTTAAACGGCCAATCAAAAAATTCAAGTTTTTGTCCGTTACCAGAGCTACACGAGACGCAATTAAAAAAAAACCGTGGAGCTCTGGGGACGAGAATGGAAGTACACTAAAAAAAACGCGCTTTGGTTAAAGTGGAGGGATTTTAAACTCACATTCGATTTTCAAGCGCTTCTAAAGTCTTTGAAGGATTTTTTTTTAAATGCTGGCGAATATGTTTAATTTGTAGATGGAAATCGCGAAGATTGAAATCAATTTTATAATCATTTTATCGGCCGATTTTTCTTTCGCGCCCCACTAACTGAACGCCTGGAAGAGGCTACATTTGGGCCGAACAGATGACATAGATTTTCGATTTTCATAAGGGGAACCGTTGCGAGTTCGACCTTGAAACTTGGCATGGTAAATGTTTAATACTGATATATTGGGACTATGAAGTAGAATTATCGAAAAATTAGGTACCAGGAACATTTTTATGCTGTTAAACATGACGTAAATTTGGCCGCCATTTTAGGCGCTCTTCGAAGGTGCTTTTTAAAATGGTCGCAAAAATTACAATATCAACAGCAATGAATAAAAATAGTTGTTCCGAGTTTATGTAAAGTATGACTTCAATTGGATTTAATTTAAGGATTGAGCGGCGCTTCGTCTTCGCACCTAATTTTGTGCACATGATCGAACGAAAAACCAAACTTTGACTGCTCATTCAAACTTTCGCGAATTTCTGAAAAATAAAAAATCACTGGAACTTTTAAACATGATTTCTAAGAAGCAATCACCCAGGACAAAATATGAGCGATTCGCCAAATGGGTCGTTGACGGAGCGTTTTCGATCTTCACAGGCAACCACAAGCCTGGTTCTCACTGGGACATAGGCAACGCATATTAAATCATTAGCAAAAGAATTTGCGTCAAGTGAAAACGAACGTTGACTTAAGCATACGACTGGTCCTTATGCTTTTGCTTTTGCTTGCGCTTTTATTATGTTTATTCATATGTCGGGCCCGTTTTCACTGGAGAATGGTCTATCGGCAATGATGTGTCTCGGAAAATTTTCACCGAGTCTCGAATCTCGCCATTTGAAATTGGAGTCTCAGAATCTCGGGCTCGCTATAATTTTCGAAGTCTCGAAGTCTCGAATTTTGATAATTTGGATCTTGGAGTCTCGTAATTCTTCTCGTAAATCTCAGCTTCCGTTGGAGATTTTAGTCACGTTTTAAGCTGTTTTAGTATTATCGGCCCGACATTTTCTAGCAATTGGAGTCTCGGGCTCGGATTTATTAGAGGTAAAGTCTCGGGCTCGAATTTGATAGAAACGCTAAAGTCTCGGTCTCGAATTTTTAAACAAGGGTCTCGCAGTCTCGCAAAGTCTAGAATTTACCATTCTATACCCCTCTTAGTAATACGTCGCTAGTGATAACCAGGATTCATTGAAAAAACAAAACGTGACTTACTTGGACCCTGTTTTGATTATTGATAAGCTGTGTAGCTGCTTCTTCATCCATAATGAAAACCACAACCACAAACTGTCGAATAATTGATAGACCTACAACATGGCAATAACTTCCGTGAAAGACGGAAGTGCTATAGGCTCCTTTCGATATAGTTAAATATTCAGCCTGAAAACGAGGCCTAGAGGACACAAACACTGCAGACACTGCGACGACCACAAACATTTATTCATTCTCTTTGTTATGTCGTCTATTTCTTGCTATCGAGTTGAATATATCGAAAGAAGCCTAATTACCCGTGGCGTAGCCGACGAGTCGTGTTTTGAGCCCTGAGTAATTTTTTGTGTGTTACATTAGTGCATGCATGCAAATGTATGCACGCATATTTAAGTTTAGACGAGAAATACATACTGCAAAATCTCTCCGTGTGTTGACTTGAGAAGCAGAAGGAAAAATTTCAAGTTTTCAAGTCGGGCAATGCAAGGCGTTCATGGAAAAGATAGGACCGTTTGATGTTGTGTTCGCCGCTTATTACTATGGGATTTTTGTTCCAGCAAGTTTTGTGTTTATATAACTTGATATTTGCCGCGATCGAAGTTTCAAGTGTCGGCTGTTGAATGTAGTGATTGTAGTGTAGTATTTCTTTTTAGACATAATTGCCAACGAGCCAGCCGAGCGAAGACGCGAGGCTGGCGAGGCGGCAGAGAATAGTGCCGCGCGAGGAAGTGCTAAGGCAGAAAAATTCTCGATCGAGCCTGACAAAGTGTAAGGTAATGTAATGTAGACTTTGGTTTGAGCCAATTGCAAGGCGGGAACTATTAGAGCCAATGAAAAGACGTGTTATTGCCACACCAAGAACCCGTTGCCTAGCACGTGACCAAAATCTTCCTGAAGTGAAATTCTTGAAATTACAAACTGATTTTAAAAAGATTTTGCACATATCGCATGTTTTAAACTCCTAAAATAATGTCAGCGTCAGAATCTTCATTTTAATTAACGTGTTTCGTTGCAACAATTCCCTTCCAAACAAAGCATCGTGAACGGCTCGCTTTTTTAGGTAAAATATGCAACTTTGTTTGTCTAGACAAACCGTCGCGCTTCTTCAGTCTTCACACACAAACAAGGGAAATTCGTTCTGTCGAGCAAACTGACGATAATTCGAACGAGTGAAAAGGCTTAACAACCGGCACTAAACAAGTTTTTGTACAAAATAAATCTTGATTACACGTGCAGAAACATGAAGGCGGTAACGCAACGGACTTGCATGTTTCACGCTTGAACAAACACGTAAAAGGGTTAGCCTTTGAACAAGAATTCTCCATTTCAACTTTTGCAGCACGCTTCATATTTCCAAACCTTTTTCTACTCGTTCTACTCATTTTAAAACGTTTTCAATAGCTTTTAAAACGTTTCTTGGCTGCTTTATTGTCTGATATGAAATGTTTACTACAACATTACAGCGATTTTGATTTCAGTTAGCCGATCAAAGCATGACATTTTTTATTTCTTCGGTGAGTGTGGTCAAAGGGCCACCAAACTGTCAAAAACATAATTCCGTTGCCACACAAATCAAAATCATTTCCTCGTTGGCACTCTATCGATAGGTATCCCTAGTTTTAAGTTTATTTTTCTCCGTAAAAGCACTCAGAACACTCAGGAATCAATGCTGCAACGGTTTAAAGACACCACGAGTAAATAGGGCAAGTCACTAAATATCACTTCATAAAACTTAACCTTGAGTTGTTTCTTGTCTTTTTATCGTGTTTTTTTTTTTTTCGCAATTTCAGTGATTTTAGTCCTTTATCCTACATCGTATAAAAGAGAGAAGAGAATTTTAAAATGATGAAATGTTAATAAAATGTACTTTTTAAAACAAAACTGAGAACTTTAATAAACGAAAAGTGGTTGCAAGAAAGGTTTAAGTTTCACTGCAAAATGTCTTTTGATTCAATAAGGTCAAACAAGGGGATCGACTATTTACCGAGTTAAGAGTTGAGTTGAGTTAGAGTTGAGTTTGAGTTAAGTTTGAGTTAAGTTTGAGTTACCGTTTTTACTTAAAACGTCGTTAATGGTAGAACAACATCTTTTTTTATATAAAGAAAAACAGATAAAAGATAGTATGACGGACAATAAAACCGTCTTTTCGCATTTCAGGAATGATAAAGTGAAAATTTTACATTCTAATGCACTGTATACGTATTGTCTCTATCCGACTTCCTACCGAATTTTTCGCGTAGCTTTTTAGTTTTCGTTTTCCAGACATTATGTCGTTTTTCTTAGCAGCCTGTTGATATTTTTTCGAGCGCTTTCGCTTCCTCCAGTTCCTCTTTCAGTTTAATATGTCGGGGACCGAAGAAGAATTAACACCGAAGAAATGTACCGTCGCGCCGAATCACTCTGTGTGAATTATTTTCGCAAAGAACTGATCAGTCAAGTTTGCGAATCGACAAACAAACTTTTAAAGCGCTGGAACTTCGGATTGATAGGAGAAAATTATTAAGTTCTGATCAGAATACTGGATTTGATTTTTTCAATCAAGTGAAAGACATTTTCATTCAGGAAAATACAAAACAAACATGCTATCAAATTTATACATTTAGCACCCAATTTGCATGCATTTCGGGGTTGTGTTTTTGCAGCAAACTTTCGAAGAAATTGCGTGAACCTTTACTGGAAATTATTCACACTACATAAAATGTACGGATTTTTCATACAGGAACTCGCTCAGATCGGAAATATTTTATTTTGAGGTGGTATTTCGGTTTTTAATACCCGATCGAGTTCATCGTGTCACGCAATGTGATTTTGTGGAGACAAATAAACTTTGGTGAGGAAAAACAGCCGCAAATTGGCGATTGCTGGGTACGTTTTAATCCCCAAGGTAAAACATCTCCCTGTTATATTTTTTTGGCCTGGCTAGAACACTGGTGATTGAATATTTGGTTGGTCACAGGATTGCGCAATCCCGCACAATTTCCCGCACAATCGACGTTATTTCCCGCACAATTTGCCCCAAAACTCTCGCACAGTTTTAATTTTTTTCCCGCACCCAGTCAGAATCCCTGTAAATTAGCTCCCACCACCAGCACAACCGTTCAGTTTGGTCAGAAACCTATCACACGACGTGGGAATATAGTATCAAATTAGCTGAAGACACAAAAACAAAGTCGAATTTCTCCCGTGCCTGGAAAATATAGATTGGGGATCAAGGATCGAGGAACACGGATCAGGGATCGGGGATCAAGATAACAGTTCAAAATAAAAAGTCAAAAATTAAAGATAATGAACAAATAAAATCTTAATCTTTCTTTCCTTACATCGCGCTTTCTAAAATAGGACTGATTGATTCAGGCCTTTATTTATTTACGATTCCTTAGCTCTAAAATTCGAAAATTGTTTTGTCGTAGGGTTCTGGGCTTCAAACAAAGACCATGGAAGACCGAAAACTTCAAAGATCGGATGGAATTCATTTTGTGTAAAATAAAAACAGGTAATATCGAAAAACAAAACTTAAAGTTTGCTTTAAAAAGCTGTGACCGAACGCCGATGGATCAAGGAATAATAGGATATCTTGATTCAGGCTTATAAGAAGATGGTCTTTACGTGCTTGCATGTTGACGAAAATCATTTTTTGCGTTTCAGGTTAACATACGTTTTTGTTTAGCTTTGAACATCACATCACCTTTTGTCACGTGCAATTTTTTGTGTCAGTAACAGACACTACTGTGATTGGATAGACCATTTTACACCCGTTTTCACTCCCTTATTTGGCCTAAACGGGTATGTGCTGCCCAACAGGGTATGGTTTTCAGTGTCTTGTGTCTTAAAAAGTGTATACAATTTCACTATTTAGCGTCTTTAACAGGGTGTCTTTCTGAACCGTACAGGGAGCCATGAACAGGGTGTGAACGTTGGCTGTGCGAAGTCTACAGTGTGGTACCAACAACTTTTTAATCTAATTCTATGATGTTTATAAAAAAAATTCTGAATGGGAAATGAAAAAAATGCAGACAACAAACGCAGTTTTGCTTCTCCGTGAAGTTGTGATTAATTGAAACGATCATAACATCACTTGATCATCGACGACTTCTAGTGTGGTGCGGTAATTGAGTTACGTTTCGGGTTAGAGTGTTTTGAAAATCGGAAAGTTCTTGTCTTTTTTCGCGATGTCAAAAAGAAAATATTCAGATGTTGTATCTGGTCGCCAAGAAGAGGCCTCCTCAGGTAGCCCAAGTAGTTCCCCTGACCAAATCTGGCTGAGGAACTATCAGCAGGAAAACGAAGAAGACGCACTTCAGAGAGCCATCAAAATGAGCAAGGTACTGTCAATTAGGGAACATCGTTATATCGGGGTTGTGTAACATCATCTTCGTTTTATAGGTAGCCGAAATGCCGTTTAGATTGGCCTTTTCACAATTACAACTATTACTGAAGCTGAAAGGGTAAATAGTCGCTGATTTCACTGAAATTAGTCGAAACGGTCTTTTAATAAAGAGGCACCTCAGCCACACCTTGCCCACAATCCAGTTTACGACCGTTAGCCGGTTCACACTAGAGGCCACAATTTTTTTGTCGGGAACAAATTTAAGCCATATTTCTGCAAAAAAAATTCTAAAAAATTATTTGGGCAATCGAAGAGCACAGCGGGAGGTACTGGGGCGGGGGGGTGTCTGTAAAATCAGGAATCGACCCGGAATACCCCGGAACAACCCCGATCGCGGCCGGAAACCCCCAAAACACCACTGGAACAGCCCGGAACATCCCCGGAACACCTCGGTACATCTCCGGAACAATTTTTTTCCATATTGAGGCTATGCAAGTTTTTTTTTCGAGATTGTTCCATACTTTTCTTTTCTTTGGCTCGCTTTGCACGAATTTTTTTTTTCTACTTTTGCCGTGCAGGAATTTATTTTTGGTAATTGCCCAATCCCGGCCCCCCCACTCCACCCTCAAAAATAAAATGGTCCATCCCTTACTCGTCCAAGAAGCCAACAAAGTGCTCTGAAAGAGATGCTCACTCAGGCTGCGTTTTTTTTGGGAGAATCCGAAATTGGATTTGTGATCTCAGATCATATGGATTTTTCGTGACCAAAAAAAACTACCGTTGGTATGCAAACGAACCTAGCTATTTTGACTCGCTTGTGTTTATCAGTCTGCTCGACAAATAGTTTTCAAAATACACGCAATAAAATTATATGAAATCGTGAAAGAAACAAAACAGCGAACGGAACGAGTAAATTTGCACGAAAGACCGCTTGTCAGATGTACTTTTTTTCGAATCCATTCCCAAAAAAAACGCTTAAATCACGAATCTAGAAATCGCAAAATCTTTTATGGATTCAAAACCGGATTCTGATTTTCCAAAAAAAAAAACGCAGCCTCAGGCGTGAAAACTACCTCCTGCCGAGATCATATGAAAAGCTACTGCACCGCTTCAAGTCGCAGAAGTAGCTGTGCTTACTTTTAAGGCCGGCATAACCTCTCGCCAGAGGTCCTTTTTGGATTTTCATTTTTTCGAAAACATCACTGAATCGTTAAAAAAAATTCCAGACATAACTTATTACAGTGTGTTTTAACGCATCGTCCAGGGTTCCCGTAGTCTCTTGCGTTACGCAGCTAAATAACGGCTGCGTAGGAGACTACGGTTCGCCAGAAGGACATTTTGTCGCATAAGTTATACCGGCCAATTTTTCATGGTTTCCTAAAATGTGAGGTGATAGAAATCTCGAATAAAAGTCATTTTGGGGGGACGGGGAGTTGGACGCAGTGGAATGGGAGGTCCGTGGAGCAAAACGCCTAGGAGAGGAGAGGTGCGGGTCCGAAGGTGTGCAGAATCTTTTTCAATGGAGCCTTTGATTTATTTATTTTATTTTTTGTGGGTTCCAGGGTGTTCCGGTTAGGTTCTGAGGGTGTTCCGGTTAGGTTCCGAGGGTGTTCCGGTTAGGTTCTGAGGGTGTTCCGGTTAGGTTCTGAGGGTGTTCCGGTTAGGTTCCGAGGATGTTCCAGGATGTTCAGGGGATGTTCAGGGGATGTTCCGGGGTGTTTCGGGGATGTTTCGGTGTTTTCCGGGGGTTTTCCGGGCGGTTCCGGGGATGTTACGGGGGTGTCCCGGGGTGTTCCGGGTCGATTCCAGGTTTTACAAAGACGCGTAGCTGCTGTAACAACATGAGCGCGGCACGATGGAATGTAAAAAGTTGACCGCAGATTCGTCGACCACCGTGTGAAATGCCGCATACTGAAACCGATGGAATTTTACGAAAAAAAAGGCTTTTTGTACATTTCTTAGACTTGTTCAATCTATGGGACTCATTAAGCAGGAGAAATTCGACGTTGTTGCTTATTTGATACTATATTCCCACGTCGTGTGATAGATTGTACTAACCAAACGGTTGTGCTGGTGGTGGAAGATATAAATTTTAAAGACGGGACAAGCGAATATAAAACGCGCGGGACTGGGGGAGGCCTCTCTTTCTTTTTCCATCCCAGCACGTTTTATTTCGCTGGCCCCAACTTCTTTCGCTTGCCCACGCCAAGCGATTCAAACTATGAATTTGGTTTTGTAGTTGATGAATTTTCTGAGCTTGTGCAAAAGAACTCGGCGTATTTGCTTCCCTGTCTAGCAATGTTTAACCAGCCAAGTCAGCCAAGGGAGGCCGTCGAAGGATATTCTGTCGGACGTGAGGTGTGATAAAATATTTTGGCTTCTGAATCATTTTATTACTTTATCTTAAGAGGCTACCTATCGTGTATAGAAAACAAATTATAAGTTAGCCAGCTGGGAACTTCAAATTAATCATTATTCGCGCGTCCAACAGGAGCGTGAGTGAAAAACCAGTTACGTGGAGTAAACAATTGTTATGGCTGTCTGAATGAGGACAATGCAACGTTTCCTGCTTGGGAATGTAAAATTAACACTTTTTCACCCGTGAAAAGAGAACAGACGGTCTATTTTCTGTAGAAAAGTTCTGGATCCTCCATTAACCACTTTTAAGTTAAAACAATGAAAGCAACGGTAACTCAAACTTAACTCAAACTTAACTCAAACTTAAGGTGACTCGACCCAGTTTTTTTGGGGGGGTACCATCCTACTTTGAAGCTCTCTGGTATCCCCACCTTTACTTTTATCGTAAGTCTAACACATAGAATGGATAACATATAGATCAATCTACAATATAATATAAAATATTTGGCGATCGGAGTAAATGTCACGTGGTTATACTGAATGCCACGCCCCTTTGAGGTCTGAGTCGAAAATCTGCTGTTACCGGCATTTTTTCGTGGAAATCTCTCGGCTACACATAGTGCGCATTAGTGCCTTGCACTGAGCAGAATTTCACCAACATCGCAAAGACCCAATTCGAGAAATTCAGTGGTTTCCAAATTTTGGTCATAATTTATGCGAAAATGATAAGCAAACTTTTAATAAGAGTCCTTCTCACGAAAAAAACATTTTCTTAAAAATTCGTAGTTTCTTTTTCCTTCAAATTTTTCAGGGCCACAATTAATTAACTAACTACCCGGGTTCTGAATTTCATGGTCATTGAAAAACTGTGACATTATCTTCTATAAGCCCAAACTTGAGTAAACATTGAAGATTTTTAGCGTTTTGGCTGGGTTTGTGCTCTGGGAGTTGTCTATTGTTTCTACTCTGTCATTATACTGATTATACAGCATTCTTGTTCAGCACGCGTGCAATGACCACGCTTGGCTGACTTCCGAATGCTCACCGAGATATGGTAATTAGTATGAAAAAATTGAAGGGATTCCCGTCACATAACGTCTGCAGCCAGGAGTGTACATCATGCCGAGAATTGATTAAAAATCATGAGTTAAACCTCTATGTATCACGCGATCGCCTGTCTCAGGCCGTACCAAAATTACCATATCTCGGTGAGCATTCGGAAGTCAGCCAAGCGTGGTCATTGCACGCGTGCTGAACAAGAATGCTGTGTAATGACAGACTAGAAACAATAGACAACTCCCAGAGCACAAACTCAGCCAAAACGCTAAAAATCTTCAATGTTTACTCAAGTTTGGGCTTATAGAAGATAATGTCACAGTTTTTCAATGACCATGAAATTCAGAATCCGGGCAGTTAGTTAATCAATTGTGGCCCTGAAAAATTTGAAGGAAAAAGAAACTACGAATTTTTATGAAAATGCTTTTTTCGTAAGAAGGACTCTTAAACGCTGACAAACGTCAACAAATAGCTAAACTATAACTTCTATATGTTTCCTTTGCTCGAAATCGCGCGCATTTACAAGACCCTAAAGCTTTTTGCTGACTTGCAAGGAATCATCTGTTATAACGATCCTCAAAATAAAGGGAAAAGTCTCATAGATATAACCGTGTAAAGTTTGCTTATCATTTTCGCTTAAATTATGACCTAAATTTGGAAACCACTGAATTTCTCGAATTGGGTCTTTGCGATGTTGGTGAAATTCTGCTCAGCGCAAGGCACTAATGCGCACTATGTGTAGCCGAGAGATTTCCACGAAAAAATGCTGGTAACAGCAGATTTTCGACTCAGACCTCAAAGGGGCGTGGCATTATAACCACGTGACATTTACTCCGATCGCCAAATATTTTATATTGTATTGTAGATTGATCTATATGTTATCCATTCTATGTGTTAGACTTACGATAAAAGTAAAGGCGGGGATACCAGAGAGCTTCAAAGTAGGATGGTACCCCCCCAAAAAAAACTGGGTCGAGTCACCTTAACTCAAACTTAACTCAAACTCAACTCAAACTCAACTCAACTCGTAACTCGGTCATTAGTATCTCTCTCAAACAAGAGGTAAATGTTTAACAACGCATTCATTTTACCATGAACAGGGGTGTGGTCCGACCGGAATTGTCAGAATAAATTATTCCTCGATCCGGTTAACAAAAAGCCTTAACACTTCTACATGAGTGTGAACGTCTCTTAGTCGAGAGAACTAGTATGTTAGATTTCACAGAAGCTTATCTCTTTGGAGCTTCTGTTTCTGATTAAACGACATCTTAATCAGTTCTGGAAGCCGTCACACAGTTTTAGATGTTACTTTTTAGCAATCATTTGATAACACGTAACGAAGTTACTAAGCGTACCGCTCGGTACGCTTAGTACGCTTTAAGCCACCTCTGGACAAATAACTTATTATTAAAATAACCAAAAAAGCAAGAGGCACACTTGAATACCAACCCCGCGGTATCAGGCCAGTACCTTACGCATGCGCACAGCTCTATCACTCAGGCAGGGTTTGGTGATAGCTAGTAACTGGTTCCACATGTGAGCTATCATATACAAAAAGGATGGGGTTAGTTTCTAGAGAAACTGTGGTGCTGCGTCGGTGGGGGTGAAGCACAAGAATTTGGTTTTATCGACTGAGTCGATAAGGTAAATTAGCCACCGTAAAAAGATTCGAGAAAGCTGACGTTTCGAGCGCTAGCCCTTCGTCGGAGCGAATCAAGGGATTGTGGGTAGTGTGTGGTTTAGTATAGTAGGTGAAGCTACGCTATAGGTGGGAATTTGGTGACGTGAAAAACAAATGTAAATTAGTTGAATGAAAAGCGTTCGTTGATTCCGTGGGGTTTGAGAGTGCCGATTTGAAAGATGATTTTTTGTTCTAAGTTTTTACGGCTTTCTGTGTTACCCTGGTGTAGGGAAAGGCCGCAGATTGTCATGTTTTGTTTAGAATGGTTAGTGAGATTGAAATGACGCGCGACTGGTTTGGATGCGTCTTTGTCATTTTTTTCAACGTCTCGGAGATGTTCGCGAAAACGGTCGCCCAGTCTCCTCCCTGTTTCGCCAATGTATATCTTTTTGCAAAAAGTACATGTTATGCAGTAGATAACATTTACGGAGGTGCATGTGAAACGATCAGTGATTTTAATAGATCGCTTGGGTCCCGTTATTTTGTCCGCGTTATGAATGAAAGGACAAGTGTTGCATCGTGTGCGTGCGCATTTAAAAGTTCCCGGTTCATCGTCAGATTTCAGTGTGCTCGTCACTAGAAAGTTACCTATGTTTTTGTCACGTTTGAATGAAATTAGTGGGGGTTGTGAAAAAATTCTGCTAGTTTCGGGGTCGTTTTGGAGTAATTTGAAATTTTTAAAATGATGCTTTTGATTGTGTGATTGTGTGGGTGGAAAGTGAGGGTGAATGGAATTCTCTCGTTCTCTTCCTTCTGTGACGTTTGTAGTGCTGATTGTCTGTCGATTTGTTGTGCACGTTGTTGGCCCATATTAACAACAGAGTCAGGGTACCCACGTTTTTTGAAAAACTGGCACATTTCTTCTGATTTGTTGGAAAAATCGGAGTCATCACTACAAAGACGTCGAAGTCTGAGAAATTGAGAATACAGAATGGCGTTTTTAACGTGTGATGGATATGAGGATGAATGTAACAGATAACTGTGGGAATCTGTAGGTTTGTAGTGCACACTTGTGGATAAACTGTTGCCGTTGATTGAAATATTGATGTCAAGAAAAGCGTAGCTTCACCTACTATATTAAACCACACACTACCCACAATCCTCGCTCCGACGAAGGGCTAGCGCTCGAAACGTCAGCTTTCTCGAATCTTTTTACGGTGGTTAATTTACCTTATCGACTCAGTCGATAAAACCAAATTCTTATACAAAAAGGAGTTGTGCATGATAAGGCTGTTATATTGAGGCTGCACAACATTTAAGCCACTGCCACGTAAATTATATTTAGATAACCTAGGTGTCAATTAAGATAAAATATTAATTGATAAATATTTTAGATCATGCTTCCACCAATTTTCAGCTCAAGAGAAAAGAAGCTGTTCAAATCCAACGGGAACAACCTTCTTTAAATCAACAGTTGTATTAGAATGTTTCAGAAGCACCTTACGAATCGTGTCAATTCAGTGGAACGCCTGTTCAGAAGGCCTTGGTCATCTTAAAAATCCGTATTTTATTAGACAAAACCATAGTGTTCTTTAGTACAATGTCGCCTAGAACTTTCGTAACATCGCAAAATTTAACGCTTTTTATTTTCGGAGGGAGAAAACACGTGTTGAGTCAGTTAGGATTATGGGTACGAAATAAGGTCAGCTAGGATTATGGGTACGAAATAAGGCCAGCTAGGATTATGGGTACTAAATAAGGTCAGCTAGGATTATGGGTACGAAATGAGGTCAGCTAGGATTATGGGTACGAAATAAGGTCAGATAGGATTATGGGTACGAAATAAGGTCAGCTAGGATTATGGGTACGAAATAAGGTCAGCTAGGATTATGGGTACGAAATGAGGTCAGCTAGGATTATGGGTACGAAATAAGGTCAGATAGGATTATGGGTACGAAATAAGGTCAGCTAGGATTATGGGTACGAAATAAGGTCAGCTAGGATTATGGGTACGAAATAAGGTCAGCTAGGATTATGGGTACGAAAAAAGGTCAGCTAGGATTATTGGTACGAAATAAGGTCAGCTTGTATTATGGGTACGAAATAAGGTCAGCTAGGATTCTGGGTACGAAATAAGGTCAGCTAGGATTATGGGTACGAAATAAGATCAGCTAGGATTATGGGTACGAAATAAGGTCAGCTAGGATTATGGGTACGAAATAAGGCCAGCTAGGATTATGGGTATGAAAAAAGGTCAGCTAGGATTATGGGTACGAAATAAGGTCAGTTTGGATTATGGGTACGAAATAAGGTCAGGTAGGATTATGGGTACGAAGTAAGGTCAGGTAGGATTATGGGTACCAAATAAGGTCAGCTTGGATTATGGGTACGAAGTAAGGTCAGCTAGCATTATGGGTACCAAATAAGTTCAGGTAGGATTATGGGTACGAAATAAGGACAGGTAGGATTATGGTACCAAATAAGGTCAGCTTGGATTATGGGTACGAAATAAGGTCAGCTAGGATTATGGGTACGAAATAAGGTCAGCTAGGATTATGGGTACGAAATAAGGTCAGCTAGGATTATGGGTACCAAATAAGGCCAGCTAGGATCCTTGAAAAGGAGAAAACAGCTAGTAAATTCAGAGGATAAGATTCCTTGCGCTACAATTTTCTGCAACTGAAATATTCAGTTAAAAGAATCAAATGAGTACAAACTGTATTAGCTTTCATATAGTTTCCTAAAAAAAAAAAAGATACGTACCTGGCCATGATGAGATCCTTTCTCGGACAAAATCTGGTCTTACTGGGTACTGAGACAAAAGGCGACGTAAAAATGCGGTTTGCAAAAATGTCATGCTCTTCTCGGTGAAGTTGTATTTTGACCATCGTGCCCAGTGCCGGTCGAGTTTGAAGGTGGCGTGTCTGTCGACTCAGGCATAAATGGCGCCGATTTTTTAATTTAATGAGTCATACTTTAAAGAACCTCGGAATACAACAGACAGGGGATCTGAAGGCTTCACCTTGTGATCTCCGCGAGGAAAAATGTATACTAAGTGTATGCTTTATTTGCTAAACATTTGCGCCATTTTTGTAGCGGGTTCGGTGCCCGAAGCGCAATTCAGACTCTTTCCTTTTCTCTCTTTTATACGCTGTAGGATAAAGGACCTAAAGGACTAAAATCACTGAAATTGCGGGAAAAAAAAAACGCGATCAAAAGACAAAGAACTTTGTAATTTTTCCTTCTGCTTTTCAAGTCAACACACGAAGAGATTTTGCAGTATGTATTTCTCGTCTAAACTACATGTAAAATACGCGTGCATAAATGTGCATGCACTAATGTGACACACTCAAAAAAATTCATACTGAGCCCAAAACATGACTCGTCGGCTACGCCACGGGTAATTAGGTTCCTTTCTATATATTAAACGCGAGTAGCAAGAACTAGAGGACATAAACAAATCGAATGAATAAAAGAGGTCATTCATTTCCTTTGTTTGTGTCCTCTAGGCCTCGTTTTCAGACTGAATATTTAATATATCGAAAGGAGCCTTTTGCACTTCCGTCTTTCACGGAAGTTAGTGCCATGTTGTAGGTCTATCAATTATTCGACAGTTTGTGGTTGTGGTTTCCATTATGGATGAAGAAGCAGCTACACAGCTTATCAATAATCAAAACTGGGTCCAAGTAAGTCACGTTTTGTTTTTCAATGAAGCGTAGTTTTCACTAGCGAAATATTTAAGCATAAGCGGAAGCATAACGCGCTTATGTCCAGCGAATACAGGCCCGACATATGCATCAACATAAGCGCAGGCCAAAGCAAAAGCATAAGGACTAATCTAGGTTATGGTAAAATGTGCGTATGCTTATGTCCCAGTGAAATCCGGGCTTTAATTGCTTTATATTGCACAAATTAGAAGTCGATTAATAGTCTTATTTCAGCTTTCAAACGGGCCATACTACCTTCTGAAGCCCGTCAAGCTGAAGATCTCGCCTCTTTTAAGAGACTATTATCTAAATTGAATGATCCTTTAGATAACTCTTGTAAATGCTCGTTGTGCTTATTATAATAGTAAATATCTAAATATCATCAAACCTGTGCTATATTTATACATAACTATAATTATTTTGTTTTATGTTTTATTTTAATTTGTATTTTTTATCTTTTGAACTATTGTATTTTTAAGTCCTTTTTATTTCACACGAGCTACGGTTTCTGAGCTCTTCGTGTTAAAATAAACTATGTCTTTTTATGTCTAGTATGTCTTGCGTTTATCTACGAAGCTTGAAGCTCATTCAAGCATTAAATAACATCAGGAAAGTATTTTAAAAAACGAAGGTAGTTTCTGTAATTAGGTAGACGCACCAGAAAAGAAACACAGCTTAATTATTTATTAAGGCCAGGTTCAAACATGGCACTTAAACATAAATAATTCAAGTTTGGCAGAAGTTCAACTTGGCGAGGTTCGACGTTCGAGTCACACGTTCGAATGAATATCGAATGCATTTATTTATATCGTTGTGTGTGTGTATGTTAATTTTATATTTAAACGTTTCCCGCTTACTGAGAAACTGACACTGGGCTCGACACCAAATTAGATGCAACAAAATTTAATTAAATTCAACGTCTAAACGAAATTTTGCTTACTTAATTTCCATGTTATATCGCCAAATGCCACCAAATATACAACTAAATTGGATAAAAAGATTCTATAGAGCAAAACATGGATGGGCGTAGATTACAGTTCATCAATTTTGATTTCGTGACAGGCGGTCAAGAAATCAAAGTTTCCATTCTAGTGGAAGGGAAGTGTGACCCAAAAAGAGACTTTTGGAGCCACCTTAAAATAAATAGCTATTAGTGTGCTTTTTCTATGAGAATAAATAATCAATTGAAAAATGCATTACAATATTAAAAGAAAAGGGAAAAGATTATATATGATAAAATTGGCAACAAGAGAAAAAAATAATAGAGAAATTAAAAATGAATGTAAAAACTAAGAGTAAGTTTTTAGTTTGTGTCAATACTATCTACAGCACGATTGGAGCAGCCATCATAAATGCTGTCTCCTAACGTTTCCCTCGTCTTTTAGTAGAGGTGGGGCACTAAGCAATAAAGGACGTAATTAACCAATTGTTTACTGACGCTTTGTATTATAATATTTTCCACAGCTTCGCCAAGTACATGAAATATTGGTTTTATCTGGCCTTCCTCCCCTTTATATCCTCTTTCAGCTGTTTAGATTGGCTTCTTTGGTGATGTTTGCGATATTTGTAGTTGACTGTACTTTGTACCAAGGCTCAACCAGTGTTGACTGTGAAAACTTTACGGTTTATAACATTCCATTATTCGACGGCTTCTATTGGAAAGCTACATGGCTTATTTGCTCCATTGCGACATCGACCCTCCTCATTTGTTTACTGAGTAGACGTCTTCTACCTGAGTTAAGACCAGTGGGATATACAGTAATATGGAAGTGTCTTGTTCGGAAGCCATATTTTTGGTCTCTTAACATAAATACAGCTATTGTTGTTCTTTACGACGTCTTGATTATGATTCAAAATCCAAAGGCGAAAATCTCCATTGAATGTCTCGTGGTAGCCTCCAAGCTTTGGACATTGTACTTAATATACCAGTTGAACTTCACCTTTCCACCTTGTAGGGAAAAGAACTTTCGCCCTATTTACAGAGCCGCTTATTGTATCACATTGTCAATTTTCGCCCTGGACAATCTGTGTAAGCTCTTGGTGACGTCTGCCCAGGTAGCATTTAAGTTTTACACAGTAAATGATACTGCACCTAAACCACTGACGATAATCGATCTGATGCTGATGGTATTGAACGGGTCTTTGTATCACACCTTTTTTCAGTTCTTCTGGCAGAAGCTGTTCCGAGGTGGTAAGGACATACTGAAGGTGGTGAAACAAAATTTTGTTGATACTTCAGGAATTAGAGAATACATGCAGGATGCCGCTGCTACTTGAAGCTGTCAACTATTTTTCAAAAAATCAGAAACATGGAAGATCCTCGCAGTGATCCCACAACTTTAGCAGTTGCTAGCCAGGTGTTACGCCCTATGGCCAAACAGGAAGGCAAGTCGGTGTAAGATTTAAACATTTCAACTTACCGACAAACCTCTGTTTGTAAATGGTAGCCAAACGTGTTTGTGAATGGTAGCCAAACGTGCTCGCAAGAAGAAACAAGTTGCTCGCAGTTTGAAAAAAGTCATTTCATTGCAGCGTTGTGCGCGCGATCATACCAGAGCAGACAATACTAAAAACAACTTGTGGTCACTTGCGACTACTTACGTGAGGTGAACAGACAGTGAAATACTTTGTTTTTTGGTTCCTACTTGCGGACACATAAGGCATATCGATGTGCTCCACATTGAAATCGCGAGAGAATTTCTCGCCAAGCTTCAGGGTAATGCCATTGGCCTGAAAGAGCCTGGTGTCATGATCTTTTAAATTTTGCTGTATTTGCAGATAAATTCATTGTCAAGTGGAAGTTTGTGATTGATTGTATTCAGCGTCTCAAGGTGATGGAGTTTAAAAATAAGAAGAGAGCAGAGGAGAGGGCAAGGGAAAGCAGGATAGAGGCAAAAGAAAAGTCATATGAGGATTATCCTTGGGCTGATCTGTGTGAGGATGTAGCCAAACTGAAACTAAAGCTCCGTGTGCCTGAGTTAAACAAATATTTAAAACATCATGGACCAGGAGCAACTGGTCAAATCGGGATGAGAGACGACATGGAATCGACTGAAAATGACAACAGTGGGGAAAGCAGCGACACGGATGAAAGTGACCTTGACAGCAATGAGTATGACAGTGATGCCGTGGGCTTTGGGGAAGATGGCTCAGGTGATGTTATTCTTGCGTTCATCGCTGCAGACGAGGAAGAAGCTGACGAGAGGCCTGCCACAACACGCTCAGGACGAGCCATTACTAGGAGATTCGAAATTGACTTTTCATTCTTTTAATTTGTAAAAAGCAGCTTTCTATGCATTTGTAAATATTCATCTCATAACAAGCACATTTCAAAAAATATTTTATTGTAATCATGTTCATTGGCAGTTAAAAACAATAACAGTTAAAAATAATAGCAAGATAACGCTATAAACGTACCTGTTTATAACACCAGCTGTGTTTTTTTTTTGGGTGGGGGGGGGGGGCGAGGCGGGGGGGGGGGTCATCCAAAAAAAGTTACCCTTATGAGGAGGGTCATGTGAAAAACTGGAAAGCTGAGGGGGGTCTTTCAATTTCCAAATAATACTCCTTCAAATCCCACCAGCCCCCCTCCCCCTACCTCATAAAAAATGAACGGTCCCTAAAACACAAAACTTGCTGGAACAAAAATCCCTCTGTAATAAGCGGCGAACACATTCAATTTCAAATGGTCCTATCCATCCACGAACGCCTAGTCTCCTACGCAGCCGTTATTAGCCGTTCCGTGACGAGCCTTAATAACGGCTGCGTAGGAGACTAAAGAACGCCTTGCATTGCCCAACTTGAAAACTTTGTAATTTTTCCTTCTGCTTCTCAAGTCAACACACGGAGAGATTTTGCAGTATGTATTTCTCGTCTAAACTAAAATATGAGTGCATAAATTTGCATGCACTAACGTGACACACACACAAAAAAAAATTCAGAGCCCAAGACATAACTCGTCGCCTACGCCACGAGTAACAAGGCTTCTTTCGATATCAGCTTAAACATGTTAAACTCGATAGCAAGAACTAGATGACATATAAAAGAAAGGGAATAAATAAAAGCGTTCATTCATTTCCTTTTTTTTCACGGTGTTCTCTGAATATTTAATGTATCGAAAGGAGCCTGTAGCACTTCCGTTTTACACGGAAGTAATAGTGCCACGTTGTACTGGGGTCTATCGGTTATTCGACAGTTTGTGGTTGTGGGTTACATTATGGATGAAGAAGGAGCTACACAGTTTATCGATGGCCAAATCAGGGTCCGAGTAAGTTACATTTTGTTTTCAATGAAGCCTGGGTTTCACTAGCGACATATTAAAGCAGAAGCGGAAGCATAACAGCGCTTTTAATATGTCCAGCGAAAACGGGCCCGTTTTCACTTGACGCAAATTGTTATGTTTAGCTTTAATATGCGTATGCTTTGTCCCAGTGAAAACCAGGCTTAAAGCTTTATATTGCACAAATTAGAAGTCGATTAATAGTCTGATTTGTTTCAACCGGGGTCAAAGTACTGATTTTGCGTTTATCAACGAAGCTCGAAGCTCATTCAAGCATTGGATAAAATCAGAAAATTATTGAAACGAAGGTAGTTTAATTTCTGAAATTAAGTAGTCGCATTAAACACAGTTTAATTATTTGGCCATGTTCAAACGTCGCACTTTTGCCGTGTCGAATTTAACGGAAATAATTCAAGTTCAGCAGGCGGTTCAAGTTCGACGTTCGAGTCACACTTTCGAATGAAAATGCATTTATATATATCGTTGTGTGTGCATGTTAATTTTACACGTTCCCCCGACTTACTGAGAAATACATCGGGCTCAACAACAACAACAACAATTTTATTTCATACCTTCCAATTACAGCAGTAGATACAATTTCAGTTAATTAATTACAGTCAAAATACTCATTTATTTGGGAATGACTTTCATTAATCGGGAACGGATTGCATTATTGCCGTCAAAATTCGTTTTAAATTGATTATTGGAATCTTCCAACGATGGCCTCATTCGAAATAAAGAATTTTGATTGGTTTATTTACTGACATCAGTCTAAATACGGTAATAAGTTCGTGTTCCAGTACACCAAATTGAATTAACAATGTTGTCCCCTAAACCACCACCAATCCTAACCACCCGTCATGGAACATCACTACACATCATCGCACGTTGCTAGACCTAATCAACTTCCCTAGAAATCATCTAATGGAACTAGACATCATCCAACATCACTAGGCATCATACAGGATACTGGAACACGAACTTATTCCCCGAAATACGCAACCGTTGGCTGCTGTTGGTTTCAGAGAATTGCTGCACTTTGTCCAAACGATGTCTGTGATTCGCTAAGAAAACAATAGATTTGTCCCGATAGCATAGGGATTAAGGGATAGGGGCATTGTACAAGTGATATATCAATAGCCCAATTTCGATATATTAAAATTCAACTTGAAACAAAAGACATCACTACGAGGCTTAGGGGAATGATAGCAGGAATTTGGGTAATAAGTTCGTGTTACAGTACACCAAATTGAAAATCAATAACAATGTTGTCCCCTAAACCACCACCAATCCTAACCACCCGTCATGGAACATCACTACACATCATCGCACGTTGCTAGACCTAATCAACTTCCCTAGAAATCATCTAATGGAACTAGACATCATCTAACATCACTAGGCATCACACAGGATACTGGAACACGAACTTATTCCCGGAATTTTAATATATCGAAATTGGCGGGGCTATTGTATCGTTCGCCAATCACAGACATTAGGGAGCTTAAGCAACGACGACGGCAACGCTAAGGAAAACGTCACTTGAAAAAAGGATTCGCCATATTTTAAACTACTTTGCAGTTGTTCCAATTTATTTAGTTTATCTAATGTGACTGGATTGTCCAGGAGCTGAATTTGAAGGGATGGCTTCCCGGTTCAAATGGAGAAAGGAAAATTAACCGTCGTGTGTTCACGTTCTCCACAAAACCTACAATTTGATCATTTGACGTTGTTGTTTTGCAGGGATCGGCAAAGAAATGTACCAAAATGTAAAACGCACGTGCAGGGGCATTGTTTTCGCTCATTAAGCCTATTGTTTTGTGCCGTTCTCGCTGCCGTCGCCGTCGTGGTTGCTTAAGCTCCCTATTGTTTGGACAGCTACGACCCCGCTCAGAGAATTCAGTCGCTTGGACTTCATAGGAAATTTTCTTCACTTTCGGTGAAAATTTATCTTTTAGTACCAGCAAACTGGCATTTTAAGAATTGTTCTTCGGAGTTTTGTAAATAAAAATCTTCTTTACGCCAAAAAATGCTCAGCGACGAACTTTCATTGAGGGAACAGAAATAGGTCAGATGTGTCAAGCCGCCAACTGTTGCCCCTACAGTGGCTTCAAAGGGAAATTAATAAATTTCTTTATAAAAAATTGTTGCCGTAAACTTTCCGCGCCCCCTACTATCTTCGAAATTCAGTGACGAAATCGTGAATTTTGCCAAAACTACAGCTACTCGCTCTGGACAAAACGGTTCACTTGAAACCTTCAAATTCGCTAGCCATAAACAGTGACCCTTTATCTTACTGTGCGAATCCAAAAACCGTGAACACTTTGATTTGATTTTGACATTTCCCATTGTGCAGCAACCAATCAGAAGCGACTCGAAACCGCAAGAAACCCAAACAAACGGTTAGTCACGAAACCACGCTTCTCTGTTTCCTTGCAAAAGAATCGTCGCCGCCTCGCTGTAGTTTTTTTATTGCTAGTTTACCTTCCGATTTTCTTTGTAAATGAAGCAGAAATCTGAGCGATTTTACTGTAACGGCTAAAAACCAGACAGACGTTTAGCTATAAGTTTGTCTCATGCTCAGTTGTCGCATTCATCGAAAAAGCCGGACAATAACACATGACAGTTCCAGAGGATTAGTTTCCCTGGAAAAATTGAATTTTCGAAAAAGCTACTGAGCGAGGACAAAATCGGCTGTTTCGGCGAATGAAAGTGTTAACTTTATATAATACGGCATGCAAATATGAAAGAATGTAACTACAGTACCGCTAACTTGTCGTAAACTTGTCAACTTTTATTCCCAGCACGGTAAGTTTTACAGCTACAAGACAACGTTTCTTTTGCTTTGATCTCTTGCTGATCAGCAGCTAGCTACTTTGCCGTGTGTGGCTAATTGCAATACGGCCTTGCAAAATTAAAGGCGAGAATATTGATGATATCTTTATATAATCACAGAACACCAGATGAGGGCAGAGATGAGGGTTTCTGTGGATCGAAAAATAATCGCCTCCTGCAATTATTTTAATAAAGTTTCATGACCTGACCCGCTGTTTTTTGTTTCTTTTGTTTCTATAGGCTTTGAATTTCTTAACTTTCGAATCGAACCTTGGCCGTTTGGGCGATTTTTTCTCAACGAAATGTCACGGGGGAAAGCTTTGTACGGCGTGACATGACCGTTGTAGATCGCGCACAAACCAATCAACCGCGAAAGCAGAAAGAACAAAAATTTAAATTTTACAACGGTATAACTGCAAAAGAGAATAGAAGTTTGCTGCTTCAAATATTGAGACGATATATCAGCTACTATGCTCAAAAGTGAGTACTGATTACAGTTTGTGTCGTTCACTAACCGTTTGTTTGGGTTTCTTGCGGTTTCGAGTCGCTTCTGATTGGTTGCGGCACAATGGGAAATGTCAAAATCAAATCAAAGTGTTCACGGTTTTTGGATTCGCACAGTAATAACCAGACCAATTGTAATCATAAGCACTTTAGTATAATAAAACCGAGGATACAAAGTTTATCGATTTTGGGCACTTATATCGCAACATGCGATTTAACCCAAATTCTATGAGGGGTTATTAGGGTCATAATTCCAATGCAAATTCTGTTATGATGTAGTACTGAATTATATTCGGGTAAGCCGCTGAATTATGTTTTGGCACCATTCCATCAGCCGAACATAATTCAAAGCAAGCAGAATATCATATAGCATTCCAGATATCAAAAACATAATGTAAAATGCCAAAACATAATTTACATGGCGCGCCATAATGTAGAGGTTTACCGGATATAATGGATAACAATGTAAAATGCCAAAACAATTCGAAAATGAAAAACATAATGTAAAATGCCAAAACATAATTCGAAAATGGATCACCATATGTAACTGAACCAAAACATAACTCGAAAACGGAAAACATAATGTAAAATGCCAAAACATAATTCGAAAATGGAAAACATAATGTAAAATGCCAAAACATAATTCGAAAACGGAAAACATAACGTAAAATGCCAAAACATAATTCGAAAATGGAAAACATAATGTAAAATGCCAAAACATAATTCAGCAGAGCTTACCCGAATATAATTCAATACTACATCATAACAGAATTTGCATTGGAATTATGACCCTAATGAACCCCTCATAAAATTCAGGGGGAAAATTTTCAAAAGTGGTTCGTTCTCACAGTGCTGTGCCTAAATCATACCGTCCAGAAGGACGTCGGACACCTTATTGAGACTTATATAACGCAATGTCGACACTTATAATTTTATTTTCAATAGATTTTTTAAGTGTAAAAAAGAAAATCTAAAATCCCCACTCAGGATTGAACCTGTGACCTCATCTAGGCTTAGGCTTACATAGCCTACCGTACCACTGTACCACCTAGCTTCTCGGGTTCAATGCTTAGTCCTAAATTTAACTATATAAACTGCTACCTCCAACCACAACTGAAAGCTAACCAGTTACTCCGTTATATAAGTCTCAATAAGGTGTCCGACGTCCTTCTGGACGGTATGATTTGGACTTGAAATTCTCCCAGGCTTTCCTGCATATCAAGGGAAAGTTCCTTCTATCGGCTACTAAAATATGTTAAAACATTTAGCCGTCATCCAGTTGTTGGTCCGCAAGTGAGGGCTAAACTTGTGCTACTCAGCTAATGCATCAATCAATTCCGGCTGTTACCATCCTCCCCGGGCATACCCCGGGGATTTGTAAGGCCCTATGTCCCTGGGGCGGGGATTTTGTACAACAACGTGTTGCCCCGGGAGTTGGGGGCGGGGACAACTTGACCGATCGCCAGATCCATGCGGTCGCCGTGTCAGTAAACAATGGAAGAATTCTCCGGGAAACCGACTACTTTTGTGGGCGATTGGCTTGAAAACCAAGGTATTGCAAAGTTAAAGAATTTTTTTGAAGGTAAGAAACACTTCTTGATGTGTATTTCAACGTAGGCTTTGAGGCGAGGAGCTGCAAAAGCAAAGTTGACAAGGGCACGAAAAAACAAAGCACAGCATCAGGCTGCTGACGCATAAGCAGAAATTTCCGATAGTCCAAAGTCGTGCATCGATCCGATCAAAGAAAGGTCACGAAACAACGTAAAATATGTCTTTATACATTCTGATTCATAGACGTTTTGTTAGAACTTTCACAGAGCCAGCAACTTTCTTTTCGGTGATCTGATGTTACGTTATTAATGATGTTACATTATTAAACGTGCTTTTAATATATGTTTCTTTAACTTTTGTAATTTTTTTTGCTTTTCTGTTGCCCAGGGGTGGGGAATTTGTAGTTTCTGGCAGCTCGGGGGCGGGGAATTTGTAGTTCCACGAAAAAAAAACACAAATTCCCGGGGGTTGGCCCGGGGTGGGGGGGGGGGATGGTAACAGCCGGAATTAATTGGTGCATAAACACGGCCATATTTTTCATCGGACATTTGGTGAACGAATGCCAGTAATAAAACAAGAAATACGTTTTTTTTTACCGTATAATTTTTTCAGGCAAGAAGATCAAAGTTTCTCAACCAATGTCATCTGAATGGAATCGCTGGATGAGTTTCATTAAAACAGTCATACAGCAAGACATTTCTATATTCTCGGTCCGCCATGTTTTCCTAAACCGCTGGCCAGTTTTTTGTCGGCTCACCAACCATATGTTTTGGTTTTGCCGTAAGAACACTCGGCGATCATGTTTTCCAGTTTTTTAATAAGTTTTATTTTCTGACTTTCGACGTAAAGGAAATTTCAAAATGATTGCAGATTGATTTCAACATTTTCATTCAAAATTTCCATCGTTCATGTTGCGTCCTAAAGTTTGTAACAAAGGCAAGTTAGATATCTTTTATTGTATGACTTTCATATGCATTGGTAGGTCAAGAAACAACCAATACGGCTAAAATTTGCTCAATTGACGGTAAATTAGCACACTTTGCCCCGCATTTTGAGGCAACATAAGCAAGTTATCATCCTTTATAGAAATCGGTAGATGTTTTTGCTAGGTCGCTGACCACATACATCGAAACGGAGCATACCTACCATAAACAATAACCGTGGCGAGCGCACCGAATAGGCCGATTGTTTGTTCATTTTTTTGGAAGTCGGAAAATAACATGCGGAGAATCACGAGGAAAAAAAGAAATGGTTCCCCTTAAACTGCTGTTACACCTAACAATTTTTCCTGCAACTTGTCTCGCAAAAAAATTTGTTTCAAGTTGCACGTACAATGTTACACGTTTCAATTGTCATGCAACTTGTCTCGCGAAAGAATTGCGTAAGTTGAAAAATGACGCATCTGT
The DNA here is from genome assembly GCA_024195265.1 of Dendrophyllia cribrosa. Classification (NCBI taxonomy): domain Eukaryota; kingdom Metazoa; phylum Cnidaria; class Anthozoa; order Scleractinia; family Dendrophylliidae; genus Dendrophyllia; species Dendrophyllia cribrosa. Next base: position 12,683,603 of record JAJLRJ010000007.1, on the reverse strand, counting down.
TGACTAAAGAGTGTGGTGATACAAGTTGCAGGAGCCATGTTACACGTATTTTTGTTGTGCAACTTGAAAAAATTTGTTGCAGAAGTAGAAAACAATTTAACTCTTCATGCAACTTAAAAAAAAAAACTTTAGTTGCATGAAGGAGTGTTACAAGTAAAAAGCGTGCGTGCAACTTGCAACAATTTTTTTTGCGAGACAAGCTGCACGAAAAATTGTTACGTGCAACAGCAGCTTTATTCAGTGCATTTCCAATGTAACAAATCATTTAAGAAATGGTCCTAGTAAGAACTAGGCAACCTAACGGCAAGGAATGCAGAAAGGTGTTAATTGTGATATTGTGGAAACCGTCCACCTCATTGGCTAAAACATGAAAATCTACCATAACTTCACCAGGAAGCGCATTTATTTCTCTCTAGTTTACTAATTGATTCCCTTTTAGTGAAAACTATTGTGAGTTTTAATGTAACAAACATTCTATGTGGGAAACATGGAAAATTTGAAGTCTTTCTTGGCCATTGTTTTGGAGTCTCGCGATTGGATGAAATCTTGTAACACAAAAGAAACATCGCTTTTAAATATAGTTTCAGTGAATTTTATTTCAAACCATGTTGTCCATAGGTTGATGTATTCTCAGTACGAAAATCTAAACATTCTTATGTGGGGAAAGCAAAATGCCGCAGAACAGTAGAGGATTGCCTAGTTCTTACACGCATTGTTACTTAAAGAGTTGTCACCTTTAGCGCGAAAGTGACGGAATACGAATTGATACTAGCTAAGGCGGGAGAGTTCAATCTTGCATTGGACGACATAGAGAAGTTAACAATATGTCCGAAAGCACTGTAACAATCTACATGTCAGTATCCTAATCACGAAGGACGGAAAATGTCCTTGCACTGTAAGAATCCCGTGAACTGGCAGATGTTCATGGCACAAGAAGTACAGATGATGTTTATTACACCTGTACAAGTTGGGTCGCATAAGAATTTTTTTTCAGTTGTGCAAAATTTCCGGTTTTTTAGATTTTAAAAGCGGCTTTTAAAACGTAAAGCGAAAAAAAACGAGAGAATTTTGAATAAAATTGGCACAAAATTGGTCGTGTTTACCATCTTGTATATATTCCAACAATATTTGAGATTGTCGAGTAATGCAATGGATTAAAGAGATAAATGTTGGAAGGGGTCTGATACCTTTGTTAGTAAAGGAAAGGAACGGGGGAAACAAAATGTAGTACACGAGGTCACACAGGATTAGGTTGCAACTACAGTTTTGAAACTGTTGCCTCCCTACAACAACATCTTGATTGTGATCAACGTGAAAACAAAAAAAAAACGCCAAGAATCGGTCTATGATCAGTAACGACGTGACTGGGCGGCAAGGTTTCCACTCTTGTTCCCGAAAACCGTCCTGGGCTGAAATCAGGCACGGCGGAGCCGGGCAATTTCAAGCAAAAAATAAAAATGTAAAAATAAATAAAAAATTAAAAAACCCATAAAACATAAAAAAAGAAAACTAACAGAAGGAAAAACAAACCAAAATGAGCAAAGTTTTAAAGAAACAGATTTAAGTAAATAAATCAGTTAGTAAACAATCAGCGGTAGATACCAAAAATATTGCGCGCGCATTGGTTTCTACGCTATTCAAAGATAGCGCGCGAGGAGTTCCTCACATGTCGAAACCAATAATTAATTCTTTGCCGGATTTGGTCCTTGGGCAGATATTTAGCAAGCTGACGTCTGCTGATCGAATAAGAAAATTAAGTCTTGTGTGCAAGCGATGGAACGAAATCGTTTATACTTCTGTTGTTTGGAAGAGAGTTGATTTCAACTGGCAACGAAATCTAACTTCGAAGATCCTCAACAAGTTTGTTTATGCTGGTACGAGAGAAGTACTATTGAGGTAGTGTCTCTACTTAAAATGGAATGACCTATGTATCATTTTGAAGCGATGCAACAAGCTTGATGTTTTAGATTTACCCTGGATTGGGTACAGGAATGAAACGGTACCTTTGGAGTTTGTACGTTTAAACATTCAGTTTGTTCATTATTTGAATTTAAGCCACTGCAGCGTTAGTAACTCACTGTTCAGTCAGCTGGCGCTTAAATGCCCACTGTTATCAATTCTTCTTCTCCAAGATAGCCAAGAGATTACTGAGGAAACTTACAGAGCGTCGCACTTTAAAGGCCACAAGCATCTTAAAATTTTGAATGTTGCCCACAACAGGGCAGCTCTTTCTGCACCCTGCATTATAGAATTGCTGAAGTACAGCAACAGTACAGTGCTCTTGGATATTCGGGGACATCATTTAACAGAATTTGAATTGCAGCACATCAGTAGGGAGCACCCGGATGCACAGGCACGAATCCTAGAATTAGAGGATTACATGGACATGCTTTACTAAGAGGGTACAGTGAGTCACCCCGAACTTGACTGAAAAGTTTTCAAAACACCACAATAATGTCTAGAGAAAACAAATCCAATAAGACCATGGGGGGGAAATCAATCGCACAGTACTTCTTAAAAACTACGAACGAAGCAGGCATTACACAAGAGGCAGAGACCACGCCTTCATCATTATAGGACAGTGACACGCGTGGAGTTGCGGAAGGAGTGGCTAGTGAAGTGGAACAGCATCACAATCGCAAAGACGAGGGAAATAGGGCAGCAGTCAACATCATTTCGCCAAACCAACCAAGTAATTTCCAGTTTCCAAAGACTGCTTTTGGAAAGCAGAATCGCTCTTTTCAAAGCGCCTGGTTTAGGGACTATCCATGGTTGCATTATGACGAAAAGAACGATTCCGCATTCTGCTATATTTGCATCAATCAGAGCGAGAAAGGAAACTTGAAGTCTGCCCCAAAGATGGATAAAGCCTTCATATCAACAGGGTTTTCAAACTAGAAGAAAACTTTGCTTCGGTTCCAAGAGCATCAAACATCAGAATGTCACAAAGCTTCCGTTGAATATGAAATGGTAATTCCAAGGACTCAGGGCAATATTATTGATATGACAAGTGAGGCCGCAAGAACGACAAGGGAAGAAAATCGACGTTGCTTAGCTAAGATCATAGAGTCCTTGCAATACCTCGCAAGGAAAGGGATCGCTTTTCGAGGGGATGACGATAAAGAATCGAATTTTGTCCAGCTATTACAATTACGGGCAAAAGATGACAAGAATCTGTCAACATGGTTGTCGAGTAAGGGAGATAAATATACAAGTCACGACATACAAAATGAGCTGATTAGTATTATGGCAAATCACACAATTAGGGACTTGGTTTGTGATACAAGAAATAACTATTTTGCGTTGATTTGTGATGAATACACGGACATTAGCAACAAAGAACAATTGACATTTTGTCTCAGGTGGGTTGACGACAATCTGGAAGCACACGAAGATTTCATCGGATTTTACCAGATTCCCAATATAGAAGCTGACACAATCACGTCAGCAATTAAAGACGTGTTAACAAGATTACCACTTTCTTTAACTGAATGCAGGGGCTAGTGCTACGATGGCGCTAGTAACATGCTAGGAAAAAAGTCAGGAGTTGCTAAACAGATTTCAGAACTTCAGCCAAAAGCTTTCGTGACACATTGCCACGGACATTCATTGAGTTTGACCGTAAAGGATACAGTGAAAGATTGTCAGCTATTATCCCACACCATGGATACTGCAAAGGAGCTGGTAGTGCTCATTAAGTATTCCCCAAAGCGAGAAGCTATTCTTGGTGCTATAAAGGAGAACATAGAGGAAGAAAGCTGTACCGAAGAAAGGGTTGGCGGTATATTGAAGCTTTGCCCGACGAGATGGACTGTAAGGGCAGCGTGCTACGAGCGCATACTTGTGAATTACGCGTCACTTTTGAAATTATGGGAGGTTTGTCTTGAGAAGAGATTAGATCCTGACGTGAGGGCCCGCATTATCGGCTGTGATGCTCAAATGAAGACGTTCGATTTCTTCTTTGGTCTGCACTTGAGCCAACGCCTATTCGCGCACACAGACAACCTTTCCAGGACCTTACAGTCTTCAAGTCTTTCAGCCGCTGCAGGTCAGAATCTTGCCCGTCTTACTGTCGAGACTTTACAAAGCATAAGAAGCGAATCATCATTTGATTCTTTTTATGACACTGTCCTTATCAAGGCGAAGGAACATCCCGTCATTTCTGAGCCAGCAGTTCCAAGAAAACGACGGGCACCTTCACGCTACGAAGTGGGCAATGCAGAACACACATACCCAAACACAGCTCGTGACCACTACCGGAAGCTCTATTTTGAAGCGGTGGATCACTTAATATCAGCCGTAAAGGAGCGTTTCAATCAGCCTGCCTTTAAGGTGTATGCAAATCTGGAGACACTGCTCCTCAAAGCAGCCAGTGGAGAAGATACTTCTAAAGAGGTAGACGAATTGGCATCGAAGTTCAGCGGCGATGTTAATGTCACCTTGTTGCTCAATTAAGTACATTTCAAGTGCTCATGCGGGGAGTCCCTTTACGCTGCTTTCAGGACATTTTGAGGGAGGTCCAAAATCTGCAGCCAATTGAGCGACAGTTGATCGACAACGTCATTGTTGTTTGCAAGTTGATTGACGTCAATCCTGCGACAAGTGCAACAGGGGAGAGGTCCTTCTCAACAGCCAGACGAATCAAGACGTGGCTTCGATCAAGAATGTTTCAAGCACGTTTCAACAATCTCGCGATTTTGAACACACATAAGGATAGATTTGATAAGCTTTGTTTAGTTTCTGTGGCAAATTCATTTGTATCCCTGAACGAAAATCGTGAAAGGAATTTCGGCAAATTTACTACTGCTGACTTCAGCCGTTGAACTTGTTGTTTTCCCTTGTTGTTACTGTACATGCATTGTTCCAGGAAATTGACTTTAGCCTATAAACTTGTTCTTTTCCCTTAGTATTTTCACGATTCAGCTTGTGAATAAAAATGAGAGACGACTAGGGACGAGTTAGGAAAATCGTATCGCCCTTTTTGCATTAGCCCTTCACTCTCCAATTTGTCGATTTGTTTTATAGTTGAAATTTGTCCTATGCTGTCAAGATTAGCATCTTAATGTAACACAAGTGATTTTACACCAGTAATTTCAAGTTGACCATTCTCCCTCTTGCTACACACGTCGAACGTTTGTAATAAAACAATTTAGTGTACGCACTAAGGCCGGAATATACGTATGGCTGGGATATATGTATTAAGTTATATAATTATGTATCATGTAACAAATAAGAAGTAAAACATCTGTCATGATGTTTTTTTCCGTCACGGTTGTTCTATTGATCCCACTTTATAAGTAGTTTGACGTTGTAGCTTCTTCAGAGCTATGCAACCTGCTACAGAGAGCTGAATTATGTTTTCAGTCAAGGCTATCGATTGCTCCGTTTAAATTGTACCTGCGTCAATCTTTCATTAGAGCGAATTCGATAAGACCTCCATTCTTATAAACTTTGTTGTATGCCATTTGTCTGCTTAAAACCCCACTTCGCAGCACAATGAGTGACGAGAGGCTTTGCTCTCTCGCAATTCTCCACATCCATAAACATAAGGAAGTTGACATTGATAAGGTCGTTACTGATTTTGCCAATGTTAGGGACAGGTGTTTGTCTCTTTGCCTGTGAACATGATCTGATCAGTAGAGTCTTTGTATGGCTGCACGTGGAGCTGACAGTCTTGCCTTTTGCTAAACTTCATCCTGTTTAACTAATAAAACGCTTAAAATTTGGGCCATTTCTCTCGTTAAATTCTTTAAACATTTATCGAGGAAAAGGCCGGAAATAGCATTTCCGAGCGTCCTGTTTTCAAAATTTTCTGACCCCCCCTAGAGGTTCGCGCCATAGGCGCTCAATTTTAGCCCCCCCCTCCCCCCCCCCCCTCCCTCCCCCCCCCCCCAATGCAAAATACGCTCCGCCGTCCCTGTGAAATCAGACATTTCCTCAATGGCCACTCCCAGTTCTTCCGTTCCAATGGGTTGGGCACTCCAAAAGCAAGATGAGGTGGAACAAGGTACTGTTCTCAAGTGAATGATTATTTGAAAGCAAGATTTGATACTGGCGAAGAATCGGGATGTAAAGCTGATCCTCAGTGAGTTGCTATCGACATGAGAAATTCCCAGACTTGAAGATAACAAACGATTGTTCTCGAGAGATGAGTGGCTGTCAATAAACCAGGTCCAGTTCTACTTTTCAAGACTATCCGTGCTAAAGAGAAAGCAAATGAACACGTCATCTTCCCGTCAAGCAACTATAGATGACTTGGAAGACGTGGTGCACGAAGAAGATTGGTTGCAGCGGGTGGACGAGGTTTACGAAATACTATCTGTCCAACATCCAGTCTCACTACTATATTATACTATATATACTATATATACTATATATTATACGATGCGTATAATCTTTGTGATTTGCGTAAAAAAAAACAAGCCTGGTTCCTTTAATATGGAAATGTTAACAACAATCTGCAATAATTTCGAAATTTCCTTCAAGTTGAAAGGCAGAAAAATGTACAGTATTGGATTCTATCCAATGGGAGTATAATACGTAGCAAGTGATGAATAGTCATTATCTGTGCGTGACACGTGTTTTCCTTAGGTCTAAGATATCGTATCATATGTATCATAACTCAGCAGATCTTAGCCCTGTGACATTTAACCTTTATTCCCACCCACCCACCCGCGAGCCGCATCAGGGGGGGACGGCCCTTGGTTTTGCCACCACCCCTGCTGCGGCTTTGCTTTATTTACCGGCAAACAATAAAGTCAATATGTATTCTGTATATAGTCTCTTGTTTTTTATTTACTCCATAGACCGAAGAACGATTCGTAGGATTATACATACTTTTTGAAAAACTGGAAAACATGTTCGCCGAGTGTTAGCCATATTGGTTGTTTCTTGACCTACCAATGCATGGTCATACAAGGAAATATATCTTGCCTTTGTTACAAACTGTAGGACGCAACATGAACTTTTGAATGAAAACGTTGAAATCAATCTGCAATCATTTTGAAATTTCCTTTTCGTCGAAAGACAGAAAATAAAACTTATTGAAAAACTGGAAAACATGATCGCCGAGTGTTCTTACTATGGTTGGCCATCCGTTTCAAAATTATGACATCGTGTACGTGGGCTTTTTTGCCGCGTATAATCGTTTATAATCGCTATGTATGGGCTTTTATCCCATATACAACCATTTATATCGCGTATATACGCGTATTTAATACGCGTATATGTGCAAAATCAAATGCACGTCTATACGCGGTGCTAAAAACCGTATATATGCGTACCTGTCAAAGCCCACGTATACGCGTGCAAAAAGTGTGCGTATACGTGGGGTTCAGAAATCAGACTTGGTATAAGCTGGCACGAAAAGTGCCTCTAACGGAATAGCCTCTATGTATGGTGGCAATGAAATGTGCCTTTCGCAATGCAAACATGGCTTCCTTTCTAGCTCTTGTAGTGATATGTATTTTGTCAACTAGTTCTTACAGTTCTCCCACAACGGATCTTCTGGAGACGGTTTCTCGTCTATTAAGGGATTGCTCCAGGTTTTATCCACACGCCGATCGAAACATGGCTGAAAACTTGGTAGTCCGCCTTCAGGTAGCTGTCGATTCAGTTCGTCGTTTGGTAGAGTCGTTGGACCCAGACGATCAAGGAAATGATGTCAGAATACCAGAGCTTGAATCACTGTTGAGGCAACTTCAATACTTATTAAACAGATGGGAGATGCTGGCAATAAGTGCAAGTTCTTGCACGACAGTTCGCCCCATAAGGACTTTGCCAGGTTTGTCAGGTCCTATTATTAAATGAAAGAGCGGGTCGTCCGGCCTACGAAATTTCTATACATCAGTTGGAGTTTCTAAGAAACAGAATGAGATTTAATTGGTCCCAGATATCAAGAATGTTATTAGTTTCTAGAACTTCTCTTTGGCGAAGAATTAGAAACCTGGAGTCATTTTCCAGTCGACATCATTATACAGCCATCACGGATTCAGATTTAGATGAATTAATTCGAGGTTTAAGACAAGGATTTCCAAATTCTGGTATCAGTTTGATGCTGGGACATTTGCGAAGTAGAAATATTTTTGTGCAGCGTCAGCGTGTTAGGGAAAGTTTGGTTCGAACTGACCCTGCAGGGAGTGCAATGAGGTGGTTTAACACTATCACAAGGCGTGTTTACAGTGTCCGAGGACCTAATTCTCTCTGGCACATTGATGGACTGCATTGTCTCATCCGTTGGAGGTTCGTCATACATGGAGGTATCGATGGGTTTTCCAGACTTATAGTGTATTTAAGTTGTGCTACAAATAACTATGCCTCGACTGTGCTTGCCCTCTTCTTAGCAGCTGTGCAGAGATATGGATGGCCCTCTAGAGTACGTTCAGACAAAGGGGGTGAAAATGTAGACGTAGCAAGAGCTATGCTAAGGCACAGAGGGTTGAACAGGGGAAGCATGATTGCTGGACTCTCTGTACACAATCAAAGGATTGAGCGACTGTGGAGAGATGTCTTTATAGGAGTTGGTCACTTCTTCTCATGGATAGTAGAAGGATCCATGCTTCTTCTACACTCTGTTTTACCAAATGGAAGAAAATGGTATCCTGGAATCAACAAGTGTCATAGATCTGTTCTGTTTACATTACATATTTCTTCCAAGAATAAACCACCAGTTAAATCTCCTAGTTGAAGCATGGAATAATCATCCTGTACGCACAGAAGGTCATTGGACTCCTTGCCAAATCTGGGTAAATGGTGTTATTTCACAAGATAATTCTGGGAATACTGCAGTCAGGGACATATTTGATGACAACAGCCAGACAGATGAGTTATATGGTGAAGATCCAACAGGACCTGCACCAAATGAGTTTGACCTGGGTATTGTTGATGTACCAGATACAAACATTCCATTAACTGACACAGAACTTGGAGCTATTTCTCATATTCAACCTCTGTCAGTGAGTGATAACTATGGGGTGGATCTCTACTTGGAAACTCGGCAACTTATTTTGGCACTTATGCAAGCACACCAGAATTAAGGTACATCATATCATGTTAAAATCAAAACCAAAATAACAAATGGAAACATGTATGCTGTACATGTAGTGAATAGGCCTCTGACAAAGAATTATAAACAATTATTGGATGAGGTTTTTGTGATGACCAGAATAAGCAAAGGCAAGGAAAATGTAATTGGCTTCAGCTGATAACACCTAAGCCCTCGATTATTTCAGATATCACAAAAACCGAATGTAATAATTGAAGAGCTTGGTGCAAAACTATGCTAAGTCAAAGTGACTACCTAAGCTCACACTACATTCTAATTTTATACGTTGACGGCATCTCCATGCCGTAGTTAGGAGTTGTGATGGATCAGTTTGTTTTTTACCCTAAATGTTTTTATTTTCACCCAAGTACTGATGATGTCTATTGATTTGATGGAGAAATGAAAACTGAGTGGCCTCGACACTTTCAAATGCTTTTCATATTTAATTTTCCGAGTTTAGTGGCTTGCAGCAACTTTGATCTTTGCATCGTCTAAAATAGCCATTTACATGTAGCATAGTTTTTCAGTAAGCTCTTCAATTGTTTTAGAGAAAACAATTCACTGTCTCACAGAACACAGTTTATTTATGAATCATCTGTGGGTTGCACTGATTCGGACCAGAATTAATTTTAGTGTCTTAGCCAATGAGAAGACAGATACTCCATATTGACAATATATAGTAAAAGAAATTCGTGAGCTGGTGCATTTTATATGGATATGTGCAGTGGAAAGCATCACTGATCTTCCCTTGTTTACATTCATTAACAGGTACTACATTAATTGTGGTTGATTAGGTTGATTTTTTAGATCAAAATTATAAGTATCACTTGTTAAAGTTACAGTTTACATACATGTACTGTTCTTTACTGTTTTACAGTTTTATTCTGCCAATGGTAGCCAAGAATCAGTTTTCTACTAATCAAAAGTTGATATTTTTTGGTTTTGTTGGGTTTAAAAAAGCAAGATACAAGTGCATAATTAATACATGTACTGAGATGTACAGTATTTGCAATGAATCAACAACTATTACATGTACCTTTAAAGCACACCTTTTTGTTTGGGAAGGGAACCTTGGCTGTTGAGGTAAGTTTATGCTGGGTTGCTCGAAATACCGGTAACTCAAAGCCAAGTTTCCTTTTTAGCTGAGGTTCCCCCTAAATTTTTAAAATAGCCGAGTAAACAGAAAACCTATAACACAACTTTATTATTTCTTGTTGCATTGTATTCATTTGAGTTGTGGAATTCCATGTACAAGATACAGCATGTGGGTGCTGTTTGAAATGTACAACAAAATACAACTTTAAAACTATACCAAAACATGGATTTACTAAACATTTGAAATGTCCAAAGCCTTTAGGAAGAACATGCTAATATAAAATAAAATGGTAACTCAACATATATGTGAAACCAGAGGCTTCTTTAAGCATTTATGGGCTCACAATAAAATGTGACAAACGAACCATAAAAAATGTAAACTGAACTCTGCCTTATGGCAACTGTGACACTGCACTGACACTATCTTACCAAAATGAAAAACACTACATGTTACATTTATGTTTTTCCTTGAAAAAGCCACAGCTGTAAGATCCTAGTGTTCAAACTTTTCCGAATCCTATTTTGCCAAATTGTACACTCTTGTTGATGTACTCCTTGAACGTGTTGTACTGTGTCAGTTAATGGAATGTTTGTATCTGGTACATCAACAATACCCAGGTCAAACTCATTTGGTGCAGGTCCTGTTGGATCTTCACCATATAACTCATCTGTCTGGCTGTTGTCATCAAATATGTCCCTGACTGCAGTATTCCCAGAATTATCTTGTGAAATAACACCATTTACCCAGATTTGGCAAGGAGTCCAATGACCTTCTGTGCGTACAGGATGATTATTCCATGCTTCAACTAGGAGATTTAACTGGTGGTTTATTCTTGGAGGAAATATGTAATGTAAACAGAACAGATCTATGACACTTGTTGATTCCAGGATACCATTTTCTTCCATTTGGTAAAACAGAGTGTAGAAGAAGCATGGATCCTTCTACTATCGATGAGAAGAAGTGACCAACTCCTATAAAGACATCTCTCCACAGTCGCTCAATCCTTTGATTGTGTACAGAGAGTCCAGCAATCATGCTTCCCCTGTTCAACCCTCTGTGCCTTAGCATAGCTCTTGCTACGTCTACATTTTCACCCCCTTTGTCTGAACGTACTCTAGAGGGCCATCCATATCTCTGCACAGCTGCTAAGAAGAGGGCAAGCACAGTCGAGGCATAGTTATTTGTAGCACAACTTAAATACACTATAAGTCTGGAAAACCCATCGATACCTCCATGTATGACGAACCTCCAACGGATGAGACAATGCAGTCCATCAATGTGCCAGAGAGAATTAGGTCCTCGGACACTGTAAACACGCCTTGTGATAGTGTTAAACCACCTCATTGCACTCCCTGCAGGGTCAGTTCGAACCAAACTTTCCCTAACACGCTGACGCTGCACAAAAATATTTCTACTTCGCAAATGTCCCAGCATCAAACTGATACCAGAATTTGGAAATCCTTGTCTTAAACCTCGAATTAATTCATCTAAATCTGAATCCGTGATGGCTGTATAATGATGTCGACTGGAAAATGACTCCAGGTTTCTAATTCTTCGCCAAAGAGAAGTTCTAGAAACTAATAACATTCTTGATATCTGGGACCAATTAAATCTCATTCTGTTTCTTAAAAACTCCAACTGATGTATAGAAATTTCGTAGGCCGGACGACCCGCTCTTTCATTTAATAATAGGACCTGACAAACCTGGCAAAGTCCTTATGGGGCGAACTGTCGTGCAAGAACTTGCACTTATTTCCAGCATCTCCCATCTGTTTAATAATTATTGAAGTTGCCTCAACAGTGATTCAAGCTCTGGTATTCTGACATCATTTCCTTGATCGTCTGGGTCCAACGACTCTACCAAACGACGAACTGAATCGACAGCTACCTGAAGGCGGACTACCAAGTTTTCAGCCATGTTTCGATCGGCGTGTGGATAAAACCTAGAGCAATCCCTTAATAGACGAGAAACCGTCTCCAGAAGATCCGTTGTGGGAGAACTGTAAGAACTAGTTGACAAAATACACATCACTACAAGAGCTAGAAAGGAAGCCATGTTTGCATTGCGAAAGGCACATTTCATTGCCACCATACATAGAGGCTATTCCGTTAGAGGCACTTTTCGTGCCAGCTTATACCAAGTCTGATTTCTGAACCCCACGTATACGCACACTTTTTGCACGCGTATACGTGGGCTTTGACAGGTACGCATATATATGGTTTTTAGCACCGCGTATAGACGTGCATTTGATTTTGCACATATACGCGTATTAAATACGCGTATATACGCGATATAAATGGTTGTATATGGGATGAAAGCCCATACATAGCGATTATAAACGATTATACGCGGCAAAAAAGCCCACGTACACGATGTCATAATTTTGAAACGGATGGCCAACCATATCTTACGGCAAAACCAGAACATATGGTTGGTGAGCCGACAAAAAACTGGCCAGCGGTTTATGAAAACATGGCGGACTGAGAATACAGAAATGTCTTGCTGTATGACTGCTTTAATGAAACTCATCCAGCGATTCCATTCAGATGGCATTGGTTGAGAAACTTTGATCTTCTTGCCTGGATAAATTATACGGTGAAGAAAAACGTATTTCTTGTTTTATTACTGGCATTCGTTCACCAAATGTCCGATGGAAATATGGCTGTGTGTTGCTGAGTAGCACACGTTTAGCCCTCACTTGCGGACCAACAACTGGATGAAAGCCAAATGTTTTAACAGATTTTAGTAGCCGATAGATGGAACTTTCCTTTGATATGCAGGAAAGCCTGTGAGTACGAACCACTTTTAAAATTTTCCCCCTGAATTTGGGTCAAATCGCATGTTGCGATACTACGATTATCAGTCGAGTGAGCCACGAGCGAAGTTTAGTGACAAGGTTTTGCCGTTACACCGATTACGTTGTTGTCAAGGGCAACTTGCTACGTTTCAAACGGTAACTTGTCTGTCATTGGACGTCATCAGAAATGTTGGAAATGTAGCAAGTTGCCCTTGACAACAACGTGATCGAAACGGCAAAACCTTGTCGCTAAACTTCGCTCGAGGCTCACTCAACTGATAATCGTAGTAAGAGCCTAGTATAAAGTGCCCAAAATCGATCAACATTGTATCCTCGGTTTTATTATACTAATTAGTGTTTATGATTACAATTGGTCTGATTATTAAGATAAAGGGTCACTGTTCATAGCTAGCGAATTTGAAGGTTTCAAGTGAACTGTTTTGTCCAGAGCGAATAGCTCTGAGAATAGCTGTAGTTTTGGCATAATTCACGATCTTGTCACTGAGTTTCGAAGACAGTAGGGGGCGCGGAAAGTTTACGGCCGGAAATTTTTATAAAGCAGAATTTCTCCGATGTAGTTTCATATTTGTGACTGCGACTTGCCAACAGAAGTTAACTGAAAAATAATAAGCGAAACAAATGATCTATTTCCGGAGCTGACAGTGTGCTTTTTCACCTATGAGTATTAAATAATCAATTGTAGAAAACGCATTACAAAATTAAAAGAAAAGGGAAAAATCTATATAAAGCTACAAGCTATATATAAAGCTACAAGAACTAAGATAAAATATGATAAAATTGGCAAGAGAAAAAATAGAGCAACTGAAAATGAATGTAAAAACTAAGAGTAAGATTTTAGTCTGTTTATAAGTGTCAATATTATCTACAGCTTTGGAGCACCCATCATGCACAAACGCTGTCTCCTAATTTTTTTCTTGTCTTTTAGTAGAGGAGGGGCACTAAGCAATAAAGGACGTAATTAACCAATTGTTTACTGACGCTTTGTATTTATAATATTTTCCACAGCTTCGCCAAGTACTTGAAATATTGGTTTTGTCTGCCCTTCCGCCCCTTTATATCCTCTTCCAGCTGTTTAGATTGGCTTCTTTGGTGATGTTTGCGATATTTTCAGTTGACTGTACTTTGTACCACGACTCAACCAGTGTTGATTGTGAGAACTTTACGGTTTATAAGATTCCAATGTTCGACGGCTTCTGTTGGAAAGCTACATGGCTTATTTGCTCCATTGTGACATCGACCCTCCTCATTTGTTTACTAACTAGACGTCTCCTACCTGAGTTAAGACCAGTGGGATACACAGTAATATGGAAGTGTCTTGTTCGGAAGCCATATTTCTGGGCTCTTAATTTAAATACAGCTCTTGTTGTTCTTTACGACGTCTTGATTATGATTCAAAATCCAAAGGCGAAAATATCCGTTGAATCTCTCATGGTGGCCGCCAAGCTTTGGACTTTGTATTTAATATACCAGTTGAACTTCACCTTTCCACCTTGCGGAGAAAAGAACTTTCGCCCTATTTACAGAGCCGCTTATTGTATCACATTGTCGATTTTTGCCCTGGACAATCTGTGTAAGTTCTTAGTGACGTCTGCCCAGGTAGCATTTAAGTTTTACACGGTAAATGAGACTGCACCTGAACCACAGAAAATAATACATCTGATGCTGATGATATTGAACGGGGCTTTGTATCACACCTTTTTTCAGTTCTTCTGGCAGAAGCTGTTCCGAGGTGGTAAGGACATACTGAAGGTGGTGAAACAGAATTTTGTTGATACTTCAGGAATTACAGAATACATGCAAGATAATGCTGCTGCTTGAAGCAGCTGTCAACTATTTATCAAAAAATCAGAAAAATGGAAGATCCTCGCAGTGATCCCACAGCTTAAGCAGTTGCAAGCCAGGTGTTAAACCCTGTGGCCAAACCGGAACGTAAGTCGATCGGTGCAATTTTTAAACACTTCAACTTGCCGACAAACTTGTGTTTGGTAGCCAAACGTGCTCGCTAGTAGAAACAAGTTGCTCGCAAGTTGTAAAAAAGCCATTTCATTGAAGTCTTGTGCACGCAATCATACCAGAGCAGCGTCTACGGCTTACATTTGGGTGAACAAACGGTTTAATATCTGCGGCCACTTTCGGACACATTTGAGCTCGATCAAAGTGATCGCAAGTCAACGCAAGCCATTACAAGTACACGCACTTCCTGGGCTATAGAAACTCCACGACCGCAGTTCACATATATGATTATGTCATATATTCACAAGCTGGTATCTATGGATACCATCCACTAGGCATTAGTAATACTCTCAGTCTTCCGTACTACAAATACCAGGTTAAGCTACGATATCATCATCGTCATCATCATCATCATCATCATCATCGTCATCATCATCATCAACAACAACAACAACAACAATGGTACTGTAAGCTACTCTGCACAGCTACCGCTCAGCATTTTTCATGAGTTAGTATTTAAAGCCCTTGTACATGATACACGGCTCAACATTTGTTGATCAACAAATGTTACGACTGCTGTTCAACAAATGTTGATCAGTGTTACATGCCATGTTGAATGTTGAAATAGGCCCGCATTCAACATGTTGAACGTTGTTGCACTCTAATCCGTTCAACAAGTTATGAACGACCTCAGTCAATCGTTTTAACATGTTGAATGTCGTTTCTACTCATTCAACAAGTGGCAACATCATTTAACATTTGTTGGGCAACAAATGTTGAACTTTGTTGTGTATTATTCGCTTTAAGCCTTTAGAATTGTACACATCATTTTAAAAATAAATATTTTAATAGCAAAACAAGATTGTTATTAATTAATGTATACTGATACATGGTCGTGTAATAGTAAAGCACCAGTTTAAGGAACACTGTCCCGGCTGATCGTATGTCATCTTTTTATGATTGTGGTCAGGAGCTTGCTTTAAGCTTCCTTGCTATATTATCTTAAAATAGAAAGAAACAATAGAGTACCGAAGTGATGACGTCACACTTGTGAAATTATGGGATTTGATTAGATATTCGGAAAGGGCATGACGAAAAATGCCCGCTTGCCAAAAATCAGCATCTTAGTGCAATTTGGGGGTGAGATATTGGCACCGTTATGCTCTGATGACTCCATACAAACCTTTCTAATTTTTGCCTTGATTCATTACGTAATGAACCAAGGCAAAAATTAGAAAGGTTTGTATGGAGTCATCAGAGCATAACGGTGCCAATATCTCACCCCCAAATTGCAATAAGATGCTGATTTTTGGCAAGCGGGCATTTTTCGTCATGCCCTTTCCGAATATCTAATCAAACCCCATAATTTCACAAGTGTGACGTCACACTTCGGTACTCTATTGTCAAAAGTGATTGAATGGAAGCGAAAAAAAAAACAGTTACTAAAGAGACAAAATAATGACTAAAAAAAATTCAAAATTCCACAAAATGGCGATTTCAATTTCTTATCCGCCTGCCACGAAATCAAAGTTGATGAACGTAAACTGTAATCCACTTCCATTCCCCGGGGGGAAGCTGCGCTGTTTCGTAATTAGGAAAACTACAGGACGCACAGCACGTTGTTAAATCGCTCTTAAATTTTGCAGCTTGAAAGTATCGCTCACTTGAGGTGATAACGAGCGACTGAAAAAGATACGTACCTGGCCATGATAGCGTTGATAAAAATCTGGTCTTACCGGAAGAAAGGCGAGGCAAAATTGCGGTTCCAAAAATGAGGTCGAAAGTGGCGTGTTTTGCTTTTCCTGTGGGGAAACAAGTATGGGATTTTTGACGGTTGAGTGTGCGTCTCACAAGAGCGACAGGGCCTTGGGCCCTGTCGGATGACCGATCATCACGGGTAGTGCAGTAAGGTATACAACCTTTGTATAGTATGTGATGAAGCTAGGCCAACACCGCTTTCATTATAGCGTTATTTGCTGTATATAGTCCAGGTATTCGCCGGAGCCGATGCGTACTATATCCTTTTGTCATCTCTTTCCCATATATTTGTATTTTAGAACTGTGTTTACTTCCTTGCAGAATTCTTAAAATAAAAAGATATGGGAAAGCGTTGACTCAGGGTTTATATGGGAGATGAATAAGGCTGCAGATAACCGGCTCCTGGTGGCACTTGTTACTTTCTATTTTTAAAGCACAACGGTTACTTTTCAAACTTATTTTACTTGCTCCATTTGGCGAATAATTTAGCTCGGCTTTCCACCCTCCTTCCCAGAGCCTTCTCCCGCGCTTTCAAAATGGCGGGCCGGGCGTCAGACACCCGGTCAAGCCCAAATCATACCGTCCAGAAGGACGTCGGACACGTCATTGAGACTTACATAACGGAGTAACTGGTTAGCTTTCAGTTGAGGTTAGGGAAAGCAGTTTATATGGTTAAATTTAGGACTAAGCAACCCGAGAAGCTAGGTGGTACAGTGGTACGGTAGGCCATGTAAACCTAAGCCTAGCTGAGGTCACAGATTCAATCCTGAGTGGGGATTTTAGATTTTCTTTTTTACACTTAAACATTTATTGAAAATAAAATCTAAGTGTCGACATTACGTTATATAAGTCTCAATGAGGTGTCCGACGTCCTTCTGGACGGCATGATTTGGGCACAACCGTCAGACATCCGGACAGTCGAACACCTGGACATGGCTAAAATACTCCGAAAATTGCGTAAAACAGCATGAAATGTCTTTGTCTTGTTTGCCAAAAAAAAAACAGCTGCTAATTGCTGAAACGAATCTTCGAAAACGCCATTTGACCGTGTGTCCCGTTACAAATACTCCCCGATTGGAGTATTTTTGCAGCCTTGCCCAGGGGTTCTCCGCCCGGCCGCCATTTTGAAAACGGAGAAGACCCTGGGGCCGAGTTTGGTTTAGTAGCTGGGCTGGTACCTGCTTGTTGTATGTTCCAAACAAACCTTGAAAGTAAACAAAATAAGCACTTTTTTAATAAAATATTACTAAAGCATGAACAATAACATTGTGATATTTTCAGTTTTCTAGCCTAAATTATTTCTCTAAATGAATGTCGACAGACTTTTAAATTGACCAGAACATATATTTTCTTACACCGTTACAGTTTATTCATACGAATGGCTAAATTTGTAAGCAGATTGGAGCAAATTCATTGATTACGTTTATCTGGTGGTGGACCGTGATACAAATGCTTTTCTTAAGGATTAACTGATAGCAGTGAACATCTTTTATTAAGATTTCATCACCCACTCGCTATGCAGTGGAATATTATTTGTAATATAAACAATATTTAATTATTATGTCTTAGTCGCTCTTGGATTATCCATTTTCCAACATTATACTTAAATACCATAATAATAGTGCTTTAGTTTTATAGTCACTAATTAAGAAAATCAATTGAAGATTTTTACGCAAACTTTTTTTCGTTAGCGACTACTTGTAAGGGAGACAGCGTGGTCGAGTGGTTAGGGCACCAGATTTGAAATCCGGAGGTCCTGAGTTCAAGTTCCTCTCTGACCACTAGCTAGAGTATAGAGCGTTTTCACTTGACGTCATAGCCGCCATATTGGTGTTCCCGTACAAAAGAATTTTAATTAACTTCTTTTGTTAGGAACACCAACATGGCTGCCATGGCCTTTGTCATTTGAGTCCCACGGGACTGAAGGTCACGTGAGTGAAAACGCTCTATAGTTGTTTCACGGTAGACCCGAGTTCAACTCCTCGGCCACGCTTGTCAAACAGTTGGGATATTTAAGATGTAATGTTCAATTCAGTTAAAGTATTTGTTTCTGTTATTTAAATGCTCGGCCCCACTGGCAGTTGTGCCATAAACACTTAACGAGAGTAAATAAAGGTCATCCATTTTATGTTATTTCATTATATTTAGTTGTCACTTAAACTGTTGGCCATTTCTTAGACATCACTTACATTTTTGGCTATTTCTCAGCTATCAGTTACACTGTAATTAAATGAATTAAAATTACTTGACTAGAAAAGTGGCATTTTTCAGCTGACAATTAATATTTTGGCCAATTCTTAGCTATCAGTTAAACCCATCCAGACCTTGATAACAGCGACTTTATTTTGAATCAGTTATATCACTATATTTGAGATCAATTATTAAAACAAGCATTTTCTAAGTGAAGCTTTAAGAGGTTCATTCTCGGAGGCAAAGGGGCGGTTAGTCGGTGCGGGACGAAGTAAAGACACGGCAAAAATCGGCGCGACGAAAATTGCCGATTTCACTTCGTTCCGCTCCGACTAACCTGCCCTGGGTCTCCGAGGATGCAAGAGGTCTGTCTGTATTTACGATACGTTCAATAGCGGGAGAAAACAGCTACGTTTGGAATATTTTTAATTAAAGGGTGTTTTAAGAATCATTGCGAAGGTAATTAAGCATAATTTAACATGGCACCGATTTTTTTTTCACTTGGACTCTGATTCTTGGCTTGAGAAACTAAGTGTAGGTTTGAAACACTTTGTTCTTAACACTTTTTTTGAAAAAAAGAAAAGTTTACAGTTTTCACGAAGAAACTGCTAGGTCTTTTTATTCAGAAAAGACAATGAAACAAACTGGTGGGCATCATTGGTAAAATGGCTTTACTGGATGGATTTTAACTCAAATTTTATCGTGTAATTAACGCAGTTGAATTTTTGCAACTAAAAAGACAGCCAAATCAGCATTTTATACGCATGTAAACATAGTTAAAACCCTCTGCCTTAGGTTGCTTACAAATGACTCATGATTATTTGTGTCTGAAAAGTCAGCCACCTGCATTGTTTACAAGCTATGTCTTAGCAGGAAGTCACCACAAGCCACTCTATAAACGAAAAACAACCAATCGCATGCTTGCTATCTCGAGTTTAATTTGGGTGTGACGTCTGCCACGCAAATCGTAGCAGCTGTCGTGAAACATAAATAGTGGAACCGAATTATTTTCTGATTTGATTTGGTTCAAAAACAAATAAATACTTAACATAAAAACACAGAAACAAAGTGCAAACTTGCTTGCTGTTTTTACGAAGGTTTGGTTGAAACTAAAGTAAAATAGTAAACTGTGGATCTAGAAGTTACAAAGTGACTTTTAGAGACAAAACTGTTGGACTGCACTAAACCGCAAAGGAGTGGGCTGAAGTCTAACACAGCGGTATCCAATAAGCCTTCAATTACAAAGTTTCTACGCAAAGTGTTATCACCTGCGATGCACTGAGAAGATGCAATTCCATGTAACGTCTAGTATTTGATTTGTTGGCCGCTTTATGGAACGGAATCTAACTCTTCGGCAACGGAAAACTTTACTAATCAAAGTTGTAACAAAAAACATTACTGCCAGCCCAACTGAAGCTAACAGTTGAATTGGTGGAAAAATGCGTATCTCTTACATCAAGGTTGTTCTCGTAGTTTTGTTGCACTTAACGTTTTGCGCGAGCGCGCAATGGAAGAATTTCATTGAAATTAACGTTCCGGAAGAAAAACCCGCGGGCTACAAAGTTTACGACGGGCTTCCTCTGCCGACCGGTGGAACCAAATATTCACTGTTGTACGCTCAGAAAGGGGATTCGCTGGACAAAATTGGATTATTCAAGGTCTCGTCTTCGGGCGTCATAACAACGGTTCAACCGCTCATTTACGAGAAAGGAAAACCGAACAAGTACGACTTAACGATCGTGAAAAGACCAAGCAAAGAGACCAATGGTGGACTGGCAACGACAGTGCGAATAACAGTTCAGGACGTGAATAACTTTCCGCCAGTGTTTGCTTTTGGATTATACAACGGAACCATCAAAGAAAATTCACCTGCGGGCACGATTGTCATGGGTTTGGAGAATTGCCACGCCGAGGATCGCGATACTTCAGGCATACGAGCTTATAACATCATTAAAGGTAACGAGAAAGGGTACCTAAAGGCGGAAAAGCGCGATGTTGGCGAGAAGTGTTTCTTACAGTTGAAAGCGACGAATAAGCCGATCCAGCGGGGTAAAACCACGCCCTACATCACGTTGACTGTGGAAGCTGAAGATATGGGAAACCCGCCACTAACTGCGAGCACGACAATTAAAATCATGGTTGAAGAGGTGAACGACCATGCGCCGGTTTTCGGTAAAAGCAGCTACGAGCGCGCAATAAGCGAAGACACGCCGATAATGATACCAGTGCTTCAAGTGCAAGCTACAGATCAGGATGAGGGAGTTGATGGAGAGATTTATTATTTCTTTCAAACTTTGTCCAGTTTTTTTACAATTAACGCCTTCACTGGGGTAATAACGCTTGTACGCGAGCTGGACTACTCTCAGAGCGATCAGCGCTTGCATCAGTTGACGGTTGTTGCGCGCGATGCAGGGAATCCCAGCAAAAAGACAACAGCCTCCGTGACCATCACTGTACCTCAAGATACCCCCAACTTCCCCTTTCCTGCTTCTCCGACCGCTGGGCAAGAAAACACAGCACCTTTCTTTCCAAATGCACCGTATCACTTTACAATTCACCCATCATTTCCGGTTAAGGGAAGTCTTGGTGTCATCTTTGCAGTCGATGAAGATCCACCAGGTTCTAATAGTGAGCTGCGGTACTCACTGGTCAGCGTCTCTAGTGAATTTAGTATCGATACGTTCAGTGGTGTTTTAACAGTGAACGCGGACCTGAATGCGCAGGCATATACATTGACAGTGAAAGTTCAAGACCAGGGAAGCCCTTCAAAAGAAGCCCAAGCCCAAGTAAAGATTGAAGTCGAGGATTTAGATTATTCTGGCGACCCTCCAATGTTCAGCGATCCTATACAAGTTATCAAAGTTGCAGAAAACGCTGAAGTCGGTAAATCTGTATTTCAAGCTTCGGTAATCTCCGACTCGAGCACGAGTAAAGGTGTCGTGTACTCGGCAATCTTCGGTTCTGGGCTGCCGTACTTTGAAGTTGACCAAGCTACAGGAGTAATGAAAACCGCTGCCCCACTAGACAGGGAAACGCATGCAGTTTATGAAATGATGATAGAAGCGAGAAGCAAGGAGAAACTTCCGCGCCATTCTTATCTTTATCTCACAATCGATATCACAGATGTGGATGACGTTTACCCCGACTTTACCAAACCATCTTATGACGCAAGTGTGCCCGAGGGGAGCCCTAAAGGGACGTTTGTTACTGTAATACACGCGATAGACAAAGATAACCCAGTGGTGTCATACAAAACTTCAAACTTCCCGTCTGAGTTTGAAATTGAATCTAACACTGGCGTGATAAGAACGAAGCGAGTTCTTGACCGAGCAACGGGTGACACAGAATTTCTACTTTACGTTTCTGCAAGCGACGGGGGTGGGAAAACATCTGAAGCGAATGTTAAAATTTACGTCACCAGTTCCCCTAATTCAGTCCCCAAATTTAAGAAGCAATCTTACGAGTTGTCCATAAGAGAAGGGCAGGGCCTGGTACCGAACTTGTTGTGCATCTCAGCTACCGGAAGTAAAGGTGCGGTGAAATATTCAATGAAGGCTGGCGAAGACAAGAGATTTAAAATCGGCAAGGTTAATGGTAAGTTTAAATCATAATTTAATTGTTTTATTATTCAGAAGGCAGTAATGAAGCAAGAGATCAATGGACTATGTCTCTAGGAAAGATATATTTATATCAGTGGAAACCCTCGGCTCTAAGAGTACAAATAAGTGTCCGCCCAACCCGCCATTTTGAATTTGAAAAAAGCGGAGACGGCCCTGGGGGCGAGGTTGATTACCCGAAGTACGTATTACATATATTTAACCGCGGTCAAACGAGAGAAATTTGCAAAACTAAGCAAAGCTAGTACTTAAAAGTTAAGGTTGTCATTTTCACTGTTTAAAGTTTAATATATTGCCAATACACTGTTAATTTACCAAACGGTTTGAAAGTTTACCAAAAAAGTTCTAAGCGTTTAAAAACTGTGAACTGCAGAATTGTCGGCGCCATTTGGCAACATGATAATTTCGATCAGGCGCAAAGAGTTTTTATAATAATAATAATTTTAAATTTATATAGCGCTAATACTATAAAATAATATTCAAAAGCGCTTAACAATAAAAAAAAAGAAAAATAGGATTAAAAATTAAATATTCTGACTAACTATTGTTCACAAATTAAAGATTTCAACGGGAAAAGCTCATCATTTTGAGAAAAATTAAAAGATAGTAACGTCAACTAATTTTTATATACATCTTGCCCATATTTCCATTTAATATTAAATAAAATCCCACTAAATAAAACGAAAAACGCCTCGGACGTTTGACCGCAGTGGACATTACATATGTACTTGTTATGTTTTTACGCCAGGGACCCTATCCGTGCAGGATTCTTTCAATTACAAGACCGATCGAAGTGGCTATGTTGTTCAAGTGGAAGCAAAGAGTGAAGGCTCCTCCCAAGTAGCGTTTGTGCCGGTCAAAGTCAAGATTGAGAACGAAGATGAACCGCCGATGTTCACGAAGGTCACCTACGAAGTTACAACTCAGGAGAATGTGGCTAAACGAACGAAAGTTCTTGTTGACGATAAAGTCGGGTTTCGTTTCTCGACTGATGATAAACCTCTGGCTGATTTTGACTGTACTCTGGAGGACATCACTGCGGTAGAAATCCTTGATCATTTCCAAGTCGAGCGCATGAACTCGGAATGCCAATTAATTGTGATCAAAAACTTTGTTCAGCTTTCCGATCGAGAGTTCAATTTCAAAGTCCGTATAACAAACGTCAAACAACGAAACTTCTTTGGCTCAGCATCGGTGACAGTAAAAATAACTGATACTGATGACTATTCTCCTGAGTTCGCACAATCCTCCTACTGGGTGTCTGTACCGAGCACTACTCCCACGGGAACTAGTTTGTTACAAGTTGTTGCTACTGACAGGGATACCCAGGGGAGTGGAGACATTGTGTTAAAGCTTGAGGAGGATCAAAGCAGGTTTGGTTTTGCTTAATTCACCCTTTTTCAGTCTCCTAACGGTATCAAAATACAACTTTTTTATAATTTTCTCATCAGCATGAAAAAAAATGAAAGAAAATGTCTATTCAATGTCGGAATAGTGGTGTTCAATAGCTGTTATTTAAATTGTCGCACTTTGAGAATTTATCCGAAGACAAAGAACCAAATTATCATATAGTAAACACTACTACAGAAAAGTGCAGCCCGTTTTGAAATTTCAACAACGAAGTCAAACGTTTTAATTAAACGTTTAAAGTAAGCAAAATAATACACGTGCTTCTACTGGTCACAAACCTTTAAGCATAACTTACGGAAACATAGAAAAAAAATTTGAGCGCTTACATATCACAAAAAAAAATAGAAAACATTATTTCTGCATTTCCATAAGTTATGATAGAACTCGAAAACGAGATACCTGCGGAAACACTCGCCCAGTCAGCTTTTGTCCCAAACTTTCACTGACGTGTTACCATGGCTATATGGAAAAACGTTTTCTATCTCTTTAAAGTGCCCCTATGATCAAATTTTTGATTTTGATTTTTTTACATTTTCGTGTACTATTAGACTTTCTTACTCATCTTGCCAAATTTCAATCCATTACGAACATCAGAAGTCGTTTTATTTTAACATTTATTTCCGAGAATTTACGGCCGCCATTAATGAACCTTGTTCCAAGGCTTGGTTGCGAATAGGAGAAAGTGACGTCAAAGACTCAAACATACCTCACGGGTTGAAATTATAATAACAATCAGCATAGAAAATTGCACGAAGAACAAGTCCAAAGTTTTTGTTGCTTTTCGCGTGATTTTCAATACTTATTGTTATTATAATTTGAACCCGTGAGGTATGTTTGAGTCTTTGACGTCACTTTCTCCCATTCGCAACCAAGCCTTGGAACAAGGTTGATTAATGGCGGCCGTAAATTCTCGGAAATAAATGTTAAAATAAAATGACTTCTGATGTTCGTAATGAATTGAAATTTGGCAAGATGAGTAAGAAAGTCAAATTGTACACGAAAATGTAAAAAAATGAAAATCAAAAATTTGATCACAGGGGCACTTTAATAACGATTTCTTCTGGGATTTTTTTTGGCAGGTTCCATATAGACAATCAAGGTGTACTGGTTACCCAGTCATCCAATCTGCCAGGAAACACTCTATACGAATTTAACGTCATTGCCCAAGAAACAGGTAATTATAAGTTGTCTGAGCAACATTTGAAATCGTTTTTCAGTGTTGAATTGAGGCGGACAAGTCGATTAGCGCGTTAGACTTTTAATTTGGGATCGACCTTTTTTTAATATTTAATAGTAATTAACCTTAGGGTGGGTTCCTTTGCGACTATTCTTGCTACTCTCATCCTGATTTTTAAAACTGAATAACTGAAAAGGTGATTTTAGTTCTAATTCAAGCAGACTTCCAACTCAAATCTGATATTTGTCTCTCGACCTGTAGGGACTGGAAAGGAGAATAAAGTGCCAGTTAAAGTCTCTGTGCTCAGCGCTCCATTTTCTCCGGTGGAATTTGAAAGTCCAAGTTACTACAAGTCTCTGCCCGAAGACGCTTCGATTGGTTCCACCGTTTTCATTATGAAAGCTTCGCGCTCTGGCTCCGGCAGTGGTCTTAAATATTCCATAGTTGGCGGAGATTCAGATAACACATTCACAATCGATTCAAACAACGGAAGAATTACTGTAGCAAAGGGACTGGACTATGAAACCATAAAGAGCTATAACTTGATTATCCGGGCAACCTTTTCTTCCTCTGACAGTGTCCCGGACGTTACAGCTGAGATAAAAGGCGAGGTTGCAGTAACAGATGTCAATGATAATAAGCCCAGATTTCTTCTTTACCAGTCTGTTACTCGGATTGCTATCGACAGCTACACCCCTAGTGGCACTACAGTTATACAGGTACATTCATGTTTATGATAAACTGCTGTAATGCTATATGATAATCTTAAAATTAAGGTTGAAACATCCGACCAACATCAAAAAGCGAAATTAACGCCATGACTCAATCAAATCTCGAATCACAACAATTTAATAGGTGGTTAGTGCAGTGACCGTATTTCTATGGGTACCCTGTGGTACAAATGTACATCCGGGCACCGAATAAATATTGCTATTGCCCCGCTACCTTGTAACGTTATTATCGTTACAGCAAGCTTGGCAAATCTCACTTACATCATATCAGGTGTGCTTTGATTTTGTTCCCGATTTTGTTCCCGGAAGATTTGAAATTACAAGCACGACCTTCTTTGAATTGTAGACACGAAGTCCAATTGCTAATTAATCGCATCAATAGCAAAATTCGACACTAAAACATCTATAAGACTTTATTCTACTACTAACCAGTTGAGAAAGAGTAAAAAAAGAACCCATTTAAGGACGTTCGCGCTTATTGTTTATGCGCATCCTTACTGCGCACGCAATTCATGTCGCAACGCCATGCTACGTCATGCACGAGCGCGCGCGCAAGAGAAGAAATCTAAGCACATAAAGGACTTTTAGCCGTTGCGTTAACTTTGCTTAGATTTAACTCGTTTGGATGGTCGGTGACCCCCAATTTTTTTTTGATAGATAATTTTCTTTGCTACTTCTCGACAGATTGTGAAAAAATAAACAACAAATCAATGTAGGAAGTTTATTTTTTTTCCATTTTTCTACCTGCGCGACATCGAATCCTGCCAATTTGCGGCTGTCAGAGTTTGCAAATACCGTTGTATAAAGATTAAATTTACTTTAAAAAACGTCACCAGTTGAATGAATTTGCTGAACAGACCTACTCGCATAAAATTTGGGGAAAAAAGTTGCATTTTGGAGATTTATTTGCAATATTTTTAGACTAACAGACATCGGCGCTCTTATCCCGTAAGGAAGACCAATTTTTCTAAATTAGGGTCGCCTTTCAGATATCTTATCTCGGAAACGAAGTCGGTGACCCCCTCATTTTTTTGCATTTCTGACACAAACAACTCATAACCTAGCTGTAGCAAAAGTTTTATAAAAAAAATCACACCTGATTGACGCGCGCGCAATTTAGATGTTCAACTACAGCTCTCCAATTACAAATGTTGTAATCAAATAACTGTAATTGGAAACCCACGTGACGGCGCGCCAATTGCGTAAGAAATAGGCATGCGGATGACCAATCCCAGAATCCTAGAATTTTGTTATTTAATACGATTATTATTGTTAGTCTTAAATAGTGCTGTATTTTACCCTAAATGATAACTACACAGAGTTGACTGTGTTACAATTTCCTCGTCAAATGTGATTTGTTTCCTTAATTGTGATTTGTTCATAAACCTCCGTATTTTCCTCCGAACAATGTAATCATACAGTTTGTTGTAATCGGACAATGTGCTCGGGCAATGTATAATCGGACAGTTTCATGAGCCAATCAAATGAACCAATCACATGATCACATTTCAATGCCAGTTTTGCAGTGATGAAATTGTATCAACGCTTTCGATTGGTAAATATCCTTTCTTCGAGTTATTCTCTTGAATTCCTTCTCATTTTTTTTTCCTGTTAATTTGTTCTCGGAAATTGAAATGGTTATGAAATATTGATAATAGGACTTCGTGTCGTCCAATTCTGTCTGTAATCATACTCGAGTAACAGATCGGAATCCACACGGTCGTCCGATTTTGTTAAAATCACTTGTATGATTACAGATCGAATTGGACTCCACTCAGTTTTATTACCATTTTTGACTCCTAACAGTTCCAAAAATCAAAATTTGATAAAAAAACTAAAATATCGAAAAACATTGTTATTCTTCCACAGGTGAAAGCAACAGACAAGGATACAGCGGATAAATATGGCGAAGTTGTGTACACTATTTATGAAGCAGCAAGTACACCTTCCAGCAACATTCCATTTTCTCTTAATAGAAACACAGGGGAACTGAAGACCAACAGAGAAATCAGGTAACTTTAAACTCTCATATTTATCAGGTTATTAGATGTGGGGTGTTTACCATTTAGCCAAAAAATCCGGAAATTTCGATTGAAAAAAAAAAATCGGAAAATCCTCCAGAGGTAGTCCTTATTTTTCCATTTCGGAATGGAACGTTGGAAATTTCCGTACCATTTGAATTATGAAAAATTCAAATCGCTTAATCGAGTTAACGGCCTGGGTACCTGGATGGGGAAATGGAATATTTAAATGGTAAGGGCAATCTCATCGGTTGGTCGGTAAATTTGGAAAATCGCTTACCATTATGTAACGGTCACCCTAACCGGTTTTGTCCTACAAATGGTAAGCACGCATGCGTGATAACACTCCTTTTTTTATCATGATAAGCTTAATTTACTACATGTAGTAATATGGAAACCGAAGCACAGTGATCTTGTGTTTAGCGAATCAGATTTAAGATCGAAAGCTAGTCATTCGTGTCCTACTCACCGCCTTCATTTTTTGTTCCTGACCAAGACACATGACCTAGATGTTCCACCTCATCTCACTAGTTGCACCAGGGAAACCTAACAAAAATGGGCCTGTGGGCAAGCAAATTGCATGTATCTGCCTTGTTGCAATCTTCTCTCGTCAGGTTTTCAGATAGGAGTAGTTATATGCTGGTCGTGCGAGCCATAGATGGTGGGGGAAAAGAAAGTGCCACAACAATTGAAATAAACGTAATAAACGTCAACAAGCCCCCAACATTCAAACAAGATGAATACCAAAAGACGATCAGCGAGAACAGCCCTGTCGGTACCTCAGTGATCGACATCAGAGCAGACTATGGTGACTCCAGTGCGCTATTGAAGTACTCCTTCATGCAAGGAAACCAGGACAATATGTTCTGTATTGACTACTTGGGCGTTATTAGCGTGGCACAGCCCCTGGATCGCGAGAGTGTGCCCTCATACGAGCTCACAGTAATGGTGTCCCTTAAAAACAAGAATGATACCACTGTTGTCAAGGTTACGCTGTCAGACACGAATGATCATGCACCTTCTTTTGAGAAGTCAATCGTCATCATCGAGGTTCCCGAGAATCAGGGTTTGTTGGATTAGATTTTTATCAATTTGTGCTGACTTGTTCTTTGTTTAGCTATCTAATGCTGTGTTCACACTGGGATGAAACATGTTTAGTCTGATCACGAATGAAACATGTTTCACTGTGAAACGTGTTTACATCAGGCGGCGCATTACGAGAATCATTGTCGAAACATGTTCATTCTGAGCATGATTGAAATAACCTTACGAGGTCTTACGAGGCAGTTTCGATCCTAAGTCAGACGAAACACGTGAGCGCAAATATTGTCTCCCTGTTAAGCACGGTATTGCCCTTCGTTCCCGAATGGTTTCACAAATGAAATTAAAACACAAAATCATGCAGCAGAAAGTTGAGGTCTATTTTTCTGTTCATGTATAATTAGGGCCGATTTACACGGTACAACTTTGTTGCGTGCGACACGCGTTAAACATGCTTACGACATGCTTACAACACAAATCACTCCGTGAAAATCAACTCAAGTCATGTCGTAAGCATGCCTTGTCGCATGCAACAAAGTTGTACCTTGTAAATCGGCCCTTAGAAAGATTTAATGCGAGGTTATGTCTGTTTCGTGAAAAAGCATAAATTACAGAACCAGGCGTAAAACGTGTTTTGAAACTTACAACTAATGTGAACGTTGTAGTTAATTTTTTATCTCAGGTAATTTTTATTTTTCCATTGTTTTTGGGTATGGTAAGAAATGCTAATGAATTTGAAACAAAGGAAAAACAAAAATTACCTGAAATAAAAAATTAACTACAACAAGAACAATAAAATAGGCCATTTCCGAGTTGCCTTTAGCCTCTCTATCAAAGCGAGGCTAGGTGCGAAACTTTTCATATGAAAAGTTTCGCACCTAGCCTCGCTTTGATAGAGAGGCTAACGGCAAATTGGAAATGGCCTGTTGCAAACATGTTCACGGGAAACGTGTTTCGTTAAAATATGTTTACTCGAAACATGTTTCGGTCCTGATGTGAACACAGCATTAGTCCACATTGTATCAAGTAAACTGTCTGCAGTCCCTTTATCCACCCCAATCCAACGAAACTGAGCAGAAAAAAGTCGCCCAGTGATCATCTCATTAAACTAAAAATCAAAGGCTACTATAAAGCCAACCCGTGAATAAGGAATGCTAACGTGTAACGCGATATTGCGGTAAGCTTATGTTATCACACTGACACGGTTCAATATTTTTTTTTTAATTAAACGTAAGGATTTTTGACAAACGCAAAAAGAAAAATACAGTACATCACTTTTATATTGTTCAGTCCGAAGAAGAAAGTAAAAAAGTGAGCGAGTGAGTGAGCGAGTGAGCGAGTGCCGTTCATTACGCATGCGCGTATTCACGGGTTAAAAATCACCCACTTCCTCATCTCATTCATTTTAAACTCGTGAATACGCGAATCGTTGAATGAGTTATAGCAGACGGGGGCATTCACTCGCTCCTTTCCATTTTCTATCCATCGGCTGTAAACGTTTCTTGGTAATTCCGCTGACCAGTACATAAGGCTTCTGCATATATTTTGTGCATATATTGTGGGTGGAGAGTTGGACGCAGATGCTAAGGGGAGGGGGGACGGTGGAGCAAAACGCGTAGGAGAGGGGAGGGTGCGAAGGTTGTTTCGTGTTCACGAGTTGGCTCGTAGGAGGGAGGGGAGGGTGGGGAGTTAGACACAGGGCGGGGGGGGGGGGGTGATCAAGCCAAACGCTTAGGAGAGAGGAGGTTCCGAAGGTTGTTTCATATTCACGAGTTGACTCGTAGGAGGGAGAGGAGGGTGGGGAGTTGGACGCAGATGCTGAGGGGAGGGGGGACGGTGGAGCAAAACGCGTAGGAGAGGGTAGGGTGCAAAGGTTGTTTCGTGTTCACGAGTTGGCTCATGGGAGCCTTTGATTTGTAAAGGTGCGGTTTTCTAGTCGTTGAGCCCATTACCGCTACGTGAAGGATGGACGTCTTAAACCCTAGGTCATGCTTTTGTTTCGAGTCCATACGCACTCTCTTAACCCTAGTGCGGAAAAAAATTGGACATAAGGTGACAAAATGCTGAGGTGTGTGTGTGTGTGGGGGGGATTAGCCCACAATTAACCACCTCATTTAGTGAATACTTCTTTCTCACTTTATAATACAAAAAATGGGGATAGACTGGTGAGCTGATTTAACCCCCTTATACATTCTTCTTTCCTTCACAGTTACCAACTCGAATTTACGACTGCTGACAGCCACGGACAGTGACGAAGGTGAAAATGGTGAAGTGAAGTATTCTATTCTACAGACAGTTTTGGATGAAAGCAAGAATGTTTTTGCAGTAGATTCCAGCTCGGGCATGGTCACACTTGAAAAACCCCTAGATCGTGAAACAGTTGCCGAGCATGTGCTTTATATCAAAGCTCAAGACAATGGAAATCCTACATGGCGACTAAACGGTAAGGCGCATCAGTGTTTTCATTTCAAGACATTGCAAAGATGGAACCATGTAACTTCAACCCAGTAATTTACCATCCTTTGGAATTCGATCGAATGTTTCAATCAAATGTTTGCAAAATGTAATAATTATTTATTTGTTGTCTACCAGCATGCTTTTGTATATTGGGTCGACGTCACATTCATTAGTATTTTGTAGATACAAACCTCGATAACTCTCAGATGCAACACTGAAATCAAGAAAAAAATATCCCATCATTCAATTATTCATTTGATGTAGAATCGATATTTGTGATAAAAAACCCACCAGGATTAGCCAAATACGAATGAACGTAACAACGCGAAACTTTTGTAAACGTCCAGCTTAAATGCTGAACATTGTTTAGATTGCTTTCAAGTTCTTAACATAACTGTTGAAACATGTTATTCGTTGGAGAAATTGTTTTCACGCATTTATTTCAAGATTAAATTCGAAGATGACAATTCGTTTTCCTCTTTATATCTTTCTACCATGAGATCACGTTTGAAGTCAATCATTCATTAATAACCTTTTTTTTTCAGATATCGCAAAGTTGATTATCAGAGTCACAGATATCAACGATAACAAACCGAGATTTTCGACCACCTCATATCAAGCCTCGATACCAGCCACCGCCAAACCAGGAGATCGCGTAGTTCATTTGTCTGCAACAGACCTGGATAGTGGCGTCAACAGCCTGATATACTACAACATCACAGAAGGCAATAAGGATGATATCTTTGCAATAGACAGTACCAATGGACTTATTACCCTTGGGAAAACGCAGGTTGCGTCCGCCGCTCAGGAGAATTTTACTTTGACTGTTGAAGCTTCCGATGAAAATGAACGAAGTAAAAAAGATATCGCGACGGTTGTTGTAAATGTGTTTCCGCCTGATGGTCCCCCGCAGTACCCAGCTCCCTCACTGAGTTTTAACATTAAGGAAGGTCTTCCAGCTGGAAAAAAGATCGTTTCAGTGGCGGCAGCTACCACGGAATACGTCATTTATGAAATATTGTCAGGGAACGAGGATGGGGTCATTCAGATAGATCCATTCTCGGGCGATCTAGTGACAGCACAAGAGCTTGATTATGAGAAATCACCGCAGTACAAGCTACATGTCATAGCTCGTGACATTAAAGGCCGCACCGCGGACGTGAACGTAACTATAAATGTTCAAGACATTAATGACAACAATCCGTTTTTCATTGATTCAATTGATGGACAGATTGACCGAAAAGTGGAGGCGGGTTTTCAAGAAGGCGACGAAGTCACACAAATAGAAGCTTACGATCTTGACGATGAGTCCTCTATGCAATATAAGCTGTCTTCCGAGGCGGAAGCGTTCTTCGCTGTTGATAACGAGGGCGTTATACGCGCTAAGAGGACAATGGAAGGTAGCATTCCAGGCAAAAGGGCAACTGATCCTCTATCAACTCTCTCCTTCAACGTGGAAGCTACAGATAGTGCTGACCCTCCAAACAGAGTAACGACACCGGTGCGCCTAGCCTTTGCAAATTACAAATCAGGTCAACCCGCACTGACCGTGATCGTTCCTGAGAACGCCCCCGTTGGACGAACGATAGCCGAAGTCCCAAGATACATCCCTGGTGGCAACATGTGGATTTTATATCCTGAGAAAACCTTTTTCATTGTCGACGATGAAGGTAGAATTCAGCTGACAAAACAGCTTGATTTTGAAACTCAAGCTAAGTATGTTTTAACAATCAGAGAGCAAGGCTGGACAGACACGGGTCCGATAACCAACGACATTGACTTGGAAATTTCCGTTGAAGACGTGAATGATAACGACCCCAGAATTGAAATGAAGATGAAACACGGGCGGGTTAATGGTAACGCGCGTGCGGGTGTAAAAGCCTTAAGGCTACAAGTGTCTGACGCAGATATCGGTCCGAATGGACTGGCGGGTTATCAACTGGCCTCTATAGACACACCATTTGGCATTAATCCTTTGGATGATACAATTGAAGTTGACGGTGAATTAACAAAGAATCAATATGACTTAGAATTATATCCGTTCGATTTCGGTATTCCTTCGCGCCAGAACTCTCCCGTCAAAGTGAGGTTAAACGTGGGACAGCTGCCTCCAAGATTCGTTGACTTTAACGACGATGGCTACACATTTTCGGTACTGGAAGATGCTAAGGGGGGAGCAATAATCGGTCAAATCACAGCTGTTAGCGCTTCCGGTAGCAGGATTGGATACACCATTAAGGAAGGTAATTCAGATAACAGGTTCAAAATAACTCAGAATGGTGAAATTAAGCTGAACTTCATACTGGACTACGAAACCCAAGCAAAGGAATATAACCTGGTCGTCGAGGCGCTGGAAATGATTCCCTTGGGGCTCATATCTAAAGCCAAAGTTAAGATCTCTGTGTTAAACGCTAATGATCATTTCCCTGTATTTGAAAAGGGATCTTACCAGGCGAGTGTCAATGAAGACGTGGCCTCGGGGACGTCAATATTGACTGTCAGTGCAACAGACTGCGATTGTAGCCTGGACTGCCGTTGTACGCCAGGACAGCTCACTTTCACAGTCATAAACACCGGGTATTTCACCATTGATTCCGAAACTGGAGTCATATCGAACACAAGGTCTTTAGATTTCGAAAGCCAGAAACAGCACATTTTCCAGATAGAGGTCTCGGACACTTTAAGAAACGAGACGAAATTCGATGTGGCGTTTGTCAACATTTCAATGAAAAACACGAATGACAATCAACCCCACTTTGAATTTCCAGAATACAGACTTAATGTCGACGAAGAAGCAGTGGTTGGAAGGGGGCTTGGAGCAGTGGTGGCTCAAGACGCCGATCACCAGGGTATCATCTACTCCATCATAGCTGGAGCGGGTCCTTTCCAGATAGATTCCCGCACTGGCATCATATCCCTGCAGCAGAGTCTTGGACCAAGCCATTCCTGGGAATACACTCTGACCATTCGAGCAAGCGATTCAGAAACCTACAGTGACACTAAGATCATTATTACCATCATAGACAAGAACAACAATCGACCTGTGTTTGAAAAGTGCGAGGACGCTAATGTGACCGAGAATCTCCCAGCAGGGCAAATCGTGACACAGGTGCTGGCTACGGACAAGGACCGCGGTCGAAACGGAGAAGTAGAATACAGCATTGTTTACGGTAAACAATACTTTCAAATTGACAACAGCACAGGCGTGATAAAAACCAGGAGGAGCTTTGATCGTGAAACAAGGGCACACTACTTGGTTGTTGTCAGAGCTGAAGATGGCGGCCATGATCAAAGCCGGTCTGAACGGCTCCTCAGGTACTGTAAATGCACGCATCGTCATCATGAATGCTCTTGGGGGTGGGGGGTTGCACTGTGGATGTACCACACCTCATAACAGAGAACGGACAGGGGGACTAGTGAGAGAAAATAATTAAGTGAAAGGTTCAAAATTCCAAGATATGTCCAGAAATGCAGGCAGAGGGGTGCCACGCTACTCCGTGATAGGCATCACAAAGTGTCCTCAACTATAAAAGTTCACCATAACACACATAATTCTATCATATATGAAGTCATATGAAAATGACAAATACGTCTTTAAACATGAAGTATTTGTTAAACAATACTTGCACTCAATCCTGGACATAAGTGTCCCACTGATGGTCGATAGAGTCTGACTCTACTAGCAAACTTGTCTCTTCTGATAGCTTGTTGACTTTCTTATAGTTTCCTTTCAAACTAGCTCATTCAGATAGAAGATAATGCGCCCGCTCTGATGGGTCCATAGTCGTAGAGTTTTTACACATTTCACTAGAAGAAACCAGGTTCTACCCGGGGGAGTTTGGGGGGCGGGGGGGGGGGGGGGGGTACTCCCTATAATGGGCTTTACGGGGATGCTCCGCCCGAAAGGGGTACATGTACCTTTTCTAGGCTGTTGGTATATTTAACAATTAGATTATGAGCTCGAGATTTCTATCGCGTGATAGTTGATGAGGGCGAAGCCCGAATCAACTATCACGGATAGAAATAAAGAGCGAATAATCTAATTGTTTTAGTAAAAATCTACCAGACGTTCAAAACTTAACAACAAATACTCTTCACAGCGGCCGCCATTAGGCTACTAACTCTACTCTTTCTACAACAGAATAGATAGTGAGTAGCGTAGCCAATAAGAGAACAGCATTCGCGATAGAACGCCAGTAGATTTACACTAAAACAGGGTAGAGAGTAGGGAAAGCTGCCATTTAGGGTCATTTAGGTATATAAAAAGGGCCTTTTAAAATATCTCAAACAGACGCTACTGGTATTGCTAGTGGTAACGCATGATGTTTTTTTCGTGGATATCTTTCCATAAGTTTTTTTTAAGGCTGCAGTGAAGAGATGCAATGTTTCTTCTGTAGGTATGTGAAAGGGGTACCATTTCCTATGGAAAGTGTATTAAAAAACGGTATATAAAAGGGTAAGGGTTTTGAACATCCTCGTACAAAACTTTGTTGAGTTCCTCCCCTGCATTCCCCCCTCCCCCCTCCGCGCGGGGGCTACCTTGGTATGTCAAAGAAATCGCTGCACAATTCTTTAGACGAGGACGTTTATTGGTTACATTATAATTTTAAAATTCCAATTTTTTCTGGTTTTTATTTCAGTTTTCTCTTTCATTATTTTTGTTTGTTTCTTTGTGCATTATCAAATCTTCAGGTACTGCAAGATCAAAGTCTCAATAGAAGACGTGAACGATAATTATCCACACTTCCCTGCTCCGTGGTTCGAGGGAAGCGTCTGGAAAAATGCGCCAGTTGGAACTACGATAATGAGGATTCATGCCATTGATACCGACTCAGGTGTCAATAGTAAAGTGGAATACCGCTTTATTGAAGCGAACGACAAGTTCGAGGTCTCCAACGAAGGAGTGATAAAAACCAAAGCGTCATTAAAGTCTTACCTTGGGGAATTCTTTTATCGGGTGATAGCATCTAATACAGAACCCATGACGGTGGGAGAAGTGAATTCAAAGGAGCGGGAAACAACGATTGAAATCCATGTTACAGATCTGCAACCTCCTGTGTTTACACAGAGGGTTTACACTGGCAGCATCGTAGAAAATAGCAAGGCAGGTAGGTCGGCAACGTAAACGTAAGCAGTTCTTGAGAATACTTGATAATGAACTATATTTCACTTTGATTGATTGCGAAGGTCATGGGAACGAAGGTTACACACTGTCACCGGCAATAAGCCGTAACTCTTAATATTTAACTGTTTAAACCCACTATTCTCCCAAAATAGACTGTACTTTATTTACTTTGAAGTACAAACATTTTGTCAACAAATATAATTGTTATATAGCTGGAGTTTTTCTCAATACAACGCGCGCGTTGATTGGTTGATTCATGGTCACATGACATCCAACAAAGAAACTGTTTCCCGCCAATTGTCCTAAGCGGGCAACATTTGCGAAAGCGGGCAACAATTTTGACGTCAGAGGGTAACATTGCACTGTTACCCGCTAGCGCACGTGATCAGACCTCAAATCTCGATGTTTCCCTCGGGACCAGTCATTAAGTGTTTAATATAATAATTAAATACACCTTATTCGATGGTTTAACAGATAGTACGCGCGGATATTTTACGAGTTGCGTAGTAGTTTTTCGAGCCCTTCAGAGGTATGAAAAAATGCGAGCAATGAGTAAAATGTCCGTACACATGTACGTATTATCCGTGAAAGCATCGAATAAGGGATTTATTATTCGACTGAAATTCTTGTATTTATAATAGCTTGCATTGTGTTTTGAAACCGGGATACTAGGTTAATGGGACAATCTGCTGTGTAGTACGCTCGGATATTTTGTGTATTCTCTTTCCCTTATAAGGTAAAATGACGTCACAGTCGAATAATAAATATGTAATAAAAATAATGTATGTTATATGACTGAAATATTTTATCGATAAAATGACACGGAATGGCCGACAAAAGTCCAAAAGTGCCATGTTTTAGAGCATTTCGCAACATTTGTTTGAGATTGATAGATGACTTTTTGAAAACGTGGTTGATGAAAATTACAACAGTACAGCACAGTTTTGAAAAATCCGAGACTTTAACACCACTCTGGTAAGACGCTTATTTAACATCTTACTAAATAAACAGAAGTAGAGAGATAAATTTGTCCAGTTCAACGGAAAAACGTTCGCAAGTTGGTGCACCACAAAGACCCCTTTCTAAATTTTGTCAGGTAGGATTTAACTTTTTAACCGTAATTTATTTGCAGATACTTTCATCGTTCAAATCAAAGCAACATCCATGAATAACGCGAGCTTAACATACAAACCCTTGATGACATTACATGGTGATTCCATGCACTTCAAAGTCGGCCCGCACACCGGTATCATCATGTCCGGTTCGTCGTCGTTTGATTACGAAGAGAAATCGTTATACCGAATGCAGTTCAAAGCACAAGAGACCGCCGAACTGTTTAGTACGTGTCTTGTTGACGTCCAGGTCAAAGATTTAAATGACAACTCGCCCAAGTTCAGTACAGGCAGTTATGATGGCAGAGTTCTCGAAAATTCGCCCAAAGGCACACCAGTCATTCGCGTTCACGCAGATGATGTTGACACAGGCTCAGGAGCTGAGGTAAAATAAATAACCAAACTGGTATAAAACTGGAGCGAGTCTATGAAAACTCACACTAAGCTTAACTAACTAGTTGACCTCCACCAACCAAGCACGCAAATGGATTATCCGGCGCGCGTTCGCATTTGTT
Source organism: Dendrophyllia cribrosa (assembly GCA_024195265.1). Taxonomy (NCBI): domain Eukaryota; kingdom Metazoa; phylum Cnidaria; class Anthozoa; order Scleractinia; family Dendrophylliidae; genus Dendrophyllia; species Dendrophyllia cribrosa. The sequence continues at coordinate 12,645,538 of JAJLRJ010000007.1, read as the reverse complement.
TATTTTTTTATATAAGAATTGACTGGCAAGAGTTCCAACTGTCACTCTGGATTAACAACCATCTGTCACAATTTTGGAAGGGATGATTGACACCTGATTGCATTGATAGATAAAAGCTGAGTCTCGAAGTCGATGTTGAAGGTTAAACTCCAACTAGAAGACCACAGCTGTACTTTTTAAGGTGCTGTAGCTGCAAAGTTACAGAATTACAAAATTCAAGGAAGCTTCTTGTTTTTTAACTTTTTAATCTATGAACAGATATTTTGTACGGTCACAATGGTGCTGTGGTGCAGCTATTTATGGTGCTGTTACACGCAAAAGCGCGCTTTAATTCTACTTGTGACCATGGCGATCCATGGCCTATTGGCGGTTTGCACGGTGGCCATGTTGGGATCAAAACGATGAAAATGATCAATCTCGTGCCCAGGGCCTTCTCCGCTTTCAAAAAGGCGGGGTGGCGTAGAAACCCCGGTTCAAGGCGGAAGACCTTAGATAACAACGGCCTGGACCACCTCGGACGCCTTATTGAGACTTATATAACGGAGTAACTGGTTAGCTTTCAGTTGAGGTTAGGGTCAGCAGTTTATGTAGTTAAATTAAGGCCTAAACAACCCGAGAAGCTAGGTGGTACCCTGGTACGGTAGGCTATGTAAGCCTAAGCCTAGCTGAGGTCACAGGTTCAATCCTGCGTGGGGATTTTAGATTTTCTTTTTTACACTTAAAAATTTATTGAAAATAAATTTCTAAGTGTCGAAATTACGTTATATAATTCTCAATAAGTGTCCGAGGTGGTCCAAACCGTTTTTATCTAGAGTCTTCCGTTCAAGGCTGCCAAGATACTTTAAAAATCCAACATGGTGAAATGCCTTTGTTTCGTTTCAACAACGGTCTCAGACTGCTATAACACGGCTGCAAATCGCAAGAAATAACCCCCGTAAATGCCGCTTCATCGTGTGTCATGTGATTTAATACTCCAGGATTCTTGGAATATGTTGGCAGCCTTGTCCACGATTTTCTACGCCCACCCCGCCATTTTAAACCGATAAAGGCCCTGGGGACGAGGTTGTGAAAACGATTTATTTTGGTTATGACTATCAACATTAACCGCGGTCAAACGAGAGAAATTTGCAAAAGTTAAGCAACGTACTTAAAAGTTAAGGTTGTCATTTTCACTGTTTAAAGTTTAATATATTGCCAATACACTGTCAATTTACCAAACGTTTTGAAAGTTTACTAAAAAAGTTCTGAGCGTTTAAAAACTGTGAACTGCAGAATTGTCGGCGCCATTTGCCAACATAATTTTGATCAGGCGCAAAGAGTTTTGGTCAGTTTTCAACGGAAAAAAGCTCACCATTTTTAGAAAAATTAAAAGATAGTAATGTCATCTAATTGTTTTTATACATCCTTGCCCATATTTCCATTTAATATTAAACAAAACCCCACTAAATAAAACAAAAAACGCCTCGGACGTTTGACCGCGGTGGACTATCAACATGGCTGTCCTGCAAACAACACATTTTTGTTATTTTTGTTTTTGCTGTGTGTTAACAACACATTTTTGTTATTTTTGTTTTTGCTGTGTGTTAACAACACATTTTTGCTACTTCGTATCAATTATAGGTCACTTACGCAATTGTTCCAGACAGTGGAACTCACTACCAGTACTTTACCATCGATTCCAATACTGGTGTCATAAGTACCGCGGCGACATTTGATCGTGAGATAGCTGAACAGGCTTATTTTCTCCTACACATAGAAGCTTCTGATAAAGGAAATCCACCAAAGAGTTCCATGACTTACGTCAATATCATAGTCGTAGATGATAACGATATGGGACCGTCGTTTGAACCTACGGAGTATTCTCTGAGAGTTGATGAAGATACACCTTTGGGTACAGTTATTCATTTCTTCACTGTTAATGACAACGATGTTGGTCTCAACACCAAGGTGAACTTTTTTATATCTGAAGGGAACCAAGCTCACACTTTTGACGTGATACATAAGGTTTCGCCCAGTGGAGGAGAACTTGTTGTTGAAGACAAACTGGACTACGAAATCACCAAAGAGTACACCCTTAAAATCATCGCTTCTGATGGCAGATCAGCCAGCCAACCGGCAACTGTTCACATAAAAGTAAGAATTAAGAATTTTTCGCCATATTATTGTTCACCCTCCTCCTTCTCCCTCCTTCACCTCCTCCTCATTAAGGAGTTTAAGCAACGACGACGTCAGCGCCAAGGACAGCGTCACTTGAAATAAGAATTCGCGCTATTTTAAACTTGTTCCAATTTGCTTAGTTATCGAATGCGACTGGATTGTCCAGGAGCTAAATTAGTACAGATGGCTTTTAAGTTCAAATAGAAAAGGTAAAATTAACCGTCGCGTGTTCACTTTCTCCATAAAACCTGTAATTTTATCATTTGACGTTGCTGTTTTGCAGAGAATGGCAAAGAAATGTACCACAATGTAAAACGCACGTGCAGACTGAGGCATTGTTTTCGCTCATTAAGCCTACTGTTTTGTGCCGTTCTGGCTGCCGTCGCCGTCGTGGTTGCTTAAGTTCCCCAATTCTATAGTACCCCCTCATCCTCCTAACTCCTGCTCCCTAGTGATGGTGGTAAAACAGAAGAGGCGCTTATATAGGGTTTGTGCCTATGCCTTCTATTTCCCACTAAATATGAATTGTAACGCAGTGCATGCAGCATTCTAGTTTTCCACGGTAGTTTGTGTAGAATCAATGAACTGGAAATAAAGCTTTGCTATTGTATAAGAACAATGCCTATCTGGATAATTTATGCGGCAAGAAATGGAAGCTTGCGTAATAATTACCTAACTGTTCGCTGATTTTAAATGGTATGAATGAAAAACGAGTCAGCTCCTATCTTAAATTATTCCTCCCCAAACTAATGAGAATCTACCACATTTTATTCATATAAGGTAAAGACAATAGTCTATGACTTCAGTAACGTTAATGTATTCTCCCTCAAATTAATGAGATTCCCCTTCAAAAAGGAGAAATAGACCATTTTACAGTTGTGTGCTTAGTACCCTGGCCTTTGAGTGAAAGTGAGGCTGGAGTTGACTTTATACAAACCTTCCTGCTTTTCAAATGTAAATAATGTTAGTTAGCATAAGAACGACATGATTTACATATGAAAAAAAGGAAGGTTTCTATCAGAACAAGGTCAACTTCAGCCTCATTTCCACACAAAGGCCAGGTTACTAAATAGACAACTGTAAATGGGTCTATTAACCGGTCACTCTATATTACCAGAAACCCATAAGTGAGTTGAAACGTGTAACGCGCATTCACAGCCTCCGAATATTCATTTTTTGCTTAGTGCCATATTTGGAAACCCCTCGGTCCTTCGAGATTGGAAGCAAGTTGTTCTAGCGAATTGATTGGTTAATATTTTTATCTTGATTTTCCAAATATGGCTGTAACAAATTCTTAGCAAATTGAATAATCGGAAGCTTGTTATAAGCGTACAAGAGACAGTTGCACGCTTCAACCCAATTATGGGTTTCTGATACTACTTATAGATACATGTAGTCACGGTTGTTTAAGAAGAATTTGACTTCCATACCTTTTGATAGGAGTTTTTGTTTAAAGGAAGCGTTAAATCATGGCAAGCCGTTTAGTTTGTGGGTAATAAAATTTCGGATTGAAAACGCATGGTCCCAGAGGTTTTCTTTCTTTATTCTTCACCAGCGAAATTGAGCCGAGAAACTGTAACAACGAGGCGCGTTTCTTAAAAAAAGAAAAGAAAGAACACCTCTAAGAACTTTAAGTCCACTTTCATTTATATGAAAAGAATCATTTGCAGTCAAATTTGGAATCTCTAATGCTACTTTAAAAAAGCTTTAAAAAGCTTAAAAGACATACTAATATCCGTGGAAACCCAAAAATAATGGTGCAGTTTTATTCAAAACCAACTTTAAAAATAAGTGTCTTGGGCTGCATATGGCCAGGATGGAGATGGATTGCAAGTTGAGAAAAATTGGCCAATTGTTTCAAGTTTCTCGCCTTGTGATTTGAAAAGCTCGTTAAAACTCAGATTACGGTTGATTATCTCTTCGAAAATTCATTTGATGCATGTATGACAAAATGTGCTTTGCTTTAAATTTGGGCAGCTGTCATCCAAAAACGTCAAAATCTCCTTTAAAGAGAAGATATTTACTAATACTTATGAGAGAACCATTTTACAGAAATTATGGAAATTGACTGGAAATTATTGGGAATAAAGGTAGACGTTTATACTCAGGGCTATAAATTATCGACCTGTGGCCCTTTCTGCCGGATCTAAAACCATCTAAAAGTATGTGTTCGCAGGAATTTATGTCTAAGATTCGCTTTTTTCATTGATTTTTAGGTCCTTGACGTCAATGATAACGCACCAGTGTTTACCTATCTTCGTTACCAGGCAACAGTTCTGGAAGGCAGTCCAGCGAACCTAGTCGTGCTTACTGTGTCTGCTACTGATATTGACACCACACCAGAAGACATTGTATATTCCTTGGACCAAGAGGGTCAGCGGTACTTTAATATTGGGCGGAAGAACGGCGAGATACAAACACGTGGAACGCCAGTGGACAGGGAGAAGACGCCCGTGTTAAACTTCACAGTTTTGGCATCTGATGGGAAACATACTGGAGTGGCCGGAATAAAGGTGTAGTATGGTTGATTAACAAAATATACCCACCGTGCATGTAAGGCGGACGGTAAATATAACTTTTTGGTAAACATAATGAGCTACAGTAAATCGGATGTTCAAAAATTCGTTAGTTCTAGTTGCTATGAAGTGACATCATAGGCCTGCTAAGTAGCCGTCATCGTATTTGATTTGCGGTTTCATTGCCGCAGCGTTTGCCAATTAATACATGTACTTTATCCCCAGGACTTTATCGGATTGTGTTCAAAACTCCTGTGGCGGTCAGCCTCTTTATTTTGGGCGGTTGTATTCCTTTTTTGACATTTTAGGAGGTTGGATTTCATACAAAATATAACAAGAGCGGGAAAAATGGGTTTTCTCCCCGTGCGTTCGGCCGTTCGACGAGTTGAACTGCCTTCGGCAAGCGATTTGAGAGACTGGTTCGTTATAAATTTGAAGATATGTGGCGTTTCCGCCACGGTTCAGATCCCAGCGTAAAATATTGGCGGGCGTTTTAATCGGAGAGTTTATAACGACGATGTTGCTGATGCGACTTCATATTTTGAGACGCACATAAAATCTCTGGTTCGCCCAGTTTGGAGTCCTGGCATTGCCGTATGCCTGAGCGCTTCAGAGATTTTTTACTTTAACGTGATTCATGAACCAAGTACTGAATTAAACGTAATTCGTGAATCATTTTGTTTTGCTTGAGTTCATTTCTATTCATTGAAGTGTTTTGATAAATGTGCGTCTTTGTTTTTATATTACGTCACATTTTTGTCATGCGTAACTTATCTAAAAGAGGCAACGCTGTGATCAGAAGAATAAGATTTCCTCCGCGATTTTTACGTGAACGTGAGAGCACGTGAAAAGGTCCGATGTTTTTACGTGAATTAATTTCGCAAAGAGGTATAGGTCGGGGACCGTCTAAAATAGCCACAAACAAATGAAATCCAAAAATAGAAAGAGCTTGGTAAACCTAGTACTCTGTGAAATTTAATTTGAGCGTGATAGTTAACAAAAAGTGAATGGCTGGGTAGCAACGCTTGTCATGCAGCCATACATTCTTTGTAAATTGAACGGGTTTTGAAAGTTAATTTTTCCGAAAACATTCAACATGTCAGACAAATACTTACACTGTTACCAAGTGTGACATGCTCGATCGTTTAGTTTATGGAATCCATTTGTTAGTAGCTTTGTGTTTGATTTATGGTAATGAGGCAAAAATCATCATCATTATCATCAATCTTTATTTATTCACAAATATCCTATCATACAGTTATGGTCTTCCTAAGAGTCGTAATTAACATTAACTACATTAAACTAAAAGTTTTAACTTTAGAACTACTAAATTACACGTAAGAATAAAATGCTATAAAAAATTAAATGATCATTGTTTCTTTATAATCTTTCCCATACAAAGAAGTTTTAAAATCGTTCAAGTTGGGTCGCTGTTTGATCTCTAAGGGGATTTTGTTCCACAGAACAGATCCCCCTGTAATGTAAGCTACCTTTGGCGTATTCAGTTCTCGGTCTGGGAATGTAACAATTTTACTCAGAGTTTCTAAGATTATGTGTGTGTATATTTGAAATATTGGTAAAAATCTGCCTAAAATACAATGGGGAAAGATTATTATGGATTTTATACATAATTACAGCCAACTGTTTTAGTCTTTGGTTTTCTAACCTTTCCCAGCCAAGCTCATCCAACAAATCACAATGTAAATCAACAAATAAAAATGTAAACAATGACGTCAGCAAAGACTCTTCTATTGAGGTTAAGTCATTGAATTCTGTGTAGTAATGTTTACTGCTAAGTAACGTTTACTCTGTTAAGTTATATTGCAAAATGTTTGTTTTTCACAGGAAAAACGTTTTTATATAGTTTTAGTTTAAACAGACATTCGTAACCTGTCTTTTGTTAATATTTCTTTTAAGATCGTCGTTCTTGATATAAACGACCAGGCGCCATATTTTCCAAACCCGCCATACATCGGTGCAGTGGAAGAGAACACCCCGCCGGGCACAGGTGTGATAGTGGTACAAGCAGTGGATGAAGATGATCCTTCAACAGTCACCAACACCAAGCTAAAGTACACTTTAGATGACGACAGCAATGGGAGATTCGTAGTCGACGAAACAACCGCTCTCATATCTACTACAACAACCTTTGACAGGGAGGAGGACAACAACGAATATAACATCACCATCAGAGCGACTGACCAAGGCATACCCCAGCTCAGTGGAACTACAGTCGTGACTATCAGAATACAAGACGCTAATGATCATAAACCGCAGTTTAATCCCAAGGAGTATAGAGCGTCTGTACCGGAAAACGCTTATCCCGGATATTACGTCACCACTGTCAACGCCACAGACGGCGACATCGGCTTTAATGCCGCGTTAGAGTTTACCATTGTGTCTGGTAACGATCCTTATACGTTTTATATCGAACCCAATACCGGACGAATCATGGTTTCGGGAAAGTTAGACTTTGAATCAAATACAAGTTACACCCTCAAGATCAACGTATCTGACCAAGGAATACCCCAGCTGACAACCTCAGAACTTGCAACTGTGTTTATTACCGTACTGGACGTTAATGATCACCCCCCGGTTTTTGTACCAGATGAATATCAGATATCTGTGCCCGAAAATGTGGCCATTGGATCATCTCTTTTGAGTCTAACGACCACTGATGGTGACACAGTGATCGAAACGCCACTGTTTTTTGAAGTGATATTCGGGGATCGTGCCGATATCTTTGACGTCAAACAGGATCCAAATGATCGTCTTTTAGGTATTTTATTCACAACAGCAGCACTGGACCGCGAGACACAGGATACCTTCACGTTGGAAATACTAGCCAGAGATGAAGACGGACTCTTTGCAGTTTGCTTGGTAAGAGTCACAGTACTGGATGTCAACGACAATGGACCACACTTTGTCCCACCATTCTACGTTGGAAGCATTTTCGAAAATATGGCTGATCCTCAGTTTGTCGTCACTCTTAAAGCTTATGACCCGGACGAACAGTCCAATGGCCCTCCGTTTTTTTACCGGATACTTAATGGCACAGTCGATGGTAATTTCGTTATACAACCGAACTCTGCAGACATATACTCTAATGGGATCTTCAAATACGAAGAGAAACAAGAATGGAAGATCTGGGTGCAAGCGACAGACAGCGGTAATCCATCCATGACTAATGTGACCGTGGTGTACATTCGAATTAAGGATTCCATAAACAATAACGAGCCTTTTAACGCTTCGATGACAATTATCTTGAATGCATATCAGGGGCAGTTTGCAGGTGGTGACATTGGCAAAGTTTACTACCAAGACAACGACTTTGAAGTGGATCAGAATGATTACAAAATTTCAAGCCAGAACCCAGGGTCTTACTTTACTATTGACGCGAAAACTGGAAATTTATCTGCACCGAAAGATATTCCTATCGGCTACTACGGGCTTTTTGTGCAGGTAAAAGAGAAGAATACAAATTTGGCGCAGCCTAAAGTCACGTTTTCTGCCGTACACATCATCGTTCAAGAGATTAGCGACACTGCTGTGCGCATGAGCAGCACAGTTCAGTTTGTGAACATTCATAGGGAAGCCATCTTTGTTGGAGACTACTATTCTCTTCTCGAGTCAGTGTTGCCCAGGTTCTTCACGGTTAATCTTGACGGGGTAACAGCGACATCAGATGTTTATATCTTTAACATTCAAAAAGACTTGGGAAACCCTCAGGCCATCAACATGCAACTTGCGGTGAAGAACAATCTATACTCTGCTGGGTTCATGAGCTCAACAGAAGTCCTGACCATGTTGGCGGAAAACAGAAGATCTCTTCAAGAAATTGGTAAGAATGTTAAAATTCTGGGACAAACAGGCTAGGCCATTATACAGACTTTCCCACTTGGACACCTAATTAATAACCTAAAAAGAAACATGAACTGATAACAGCTTGCACGTTATGCACGCATAAATCTCACCGACTGTAGATATGATGTCACAATTTAATGCGAACATAATTTAGCTTGTAGCTGTCAGTCAGTGCGAGTATTAATAGTGAGCAAATGTATAGTAACGAACGTTGTAAATATATTCCATTACTTATGAAAATGCCGCCGTAGAAATCTGTTATGGGTCAGTCAATGAACAAAAACGTGGTACTTTAAAGCAAAAACTATCTTTTCATCAATCAGGATAATTAACAATTTATGTCATTTTTTAACAACAATGAAAATTTTAGGTTAAAAATTGTAAAATTGTTGGTAAAAAAAATCTCATGGTCACTGCGATCCAATGTGCATTTTTTACCCTGTTTTTTTTTTAATACAGCGTCATAATATTTAAATGCTCGCTTATTACAGGTTTAACAATTGGTGTGTTTGGAATCGACAACTGCGCACAAGAACAAAACAAAACGGGTGTTTGCCAGAACACAGTAAAAGCTGATTATGCATTCACTGTTATCAGCGGTGATTATGGTCAGTTTCCCGCACCGCCAGTGTCTCTGACGTTTGTGTCAATTGATCTACAACTACAGGCGGATTATGAGACCATTATTAAGCCACTTCCTCGGACATGCGCAGACAAGCCTTGTTTGCATGGTGGAATATGCCATGATGTAGAACCACAAGGTTTGTATTTTTTGGGGGTTTTTCTAGTTTATATTTGAAAATCTTAATTGACAAAATGAAACAACTATAAGCCGTACAAAACCTACATCAACTTCCTAAAAATTACTGTTATCAACATCATCTTGAAAATTAAACGGAGGAATGTAAAGGGTTTAAAATTGATGCATTTAAGTAAGAACTGGTTTAGAGATTAATTTGTTTATTACTTTAATTTTACAAGAGTTAGTCTCTTTAAAGCTAAAATATCCGATAATGATATATGCTCTTAGTGTCTCACTGACGGGCATTCTTTAGATCACATGCTTTTACGCTGTTCTTTAAATTTATTCTTTTGGAGATCTTTTCAAAACTGGTGGGCCAGTAAAACTAAAGAAAACATCACAGTATCAAAAAGTATGATTCTATACGGAATATTTAACAATATGAAGCAAAAGTACTCTTTCAACTATACGCTTCTCATCGCGAAGAACTCCATATACAACAGTTGCTTACATGACGAAAAACTCTGTTTCGACATTTTTTTTTTGCACTCCTAATGGACAAAATGATTATACAACAAGAATTAGCTGTTCAAAACAACGAACTTACAAGGTTTAATGATACTTATGGAAATCTCTTGTACTGTTTGGTTTTCTTCTTATTGTGTTTTTCACGTGTGTCTACTCCTTAAATACTAATTTTGTAGGCTTAAATTTCTTCTATCTCTTTTATTTTTTATTTTTCCTGTAACATGTTAATTAGTAAAAAATAGAACACAAACCGCGGTGATAAACATATTGAACTTATTCATTTTTTATAAAACTTGACGTTTCGTATGCTACTACATACATTTTCAAAAGTGACCGTTACAGTGTTGAAAAACTATACTTATATAGTATTGAAAAGGGACTAGGACCGAGATTAAGTACAAAACTTAACAGTTGATCTATAAAAAGAAACAGCTAATTAATAAAGCATCAGCTTCTCGCTACTGACGTTTGCATTAAAAGCTGGCTTCACTGAGTTCTTGTATAAACAATGTTTCTTTGATTTTACAGTGGAAATCAGTTTTGCCCGACGCTAAGATATCAAAATGATCCCACTTGATGTTATGTCCAGTGGTGTTGACATGGTCAGCAATGGCTGATGTGCGGTCATGCTTAGCGAGGGCCTTAAAATGCTCAGTTTTTCTATCATGAAGCCGTCGTTTAGTTTTACCAATGTAAAATTCTTCACAATCCCAACAACTGGCTTTGTAAATAACTTTAGACTGTTGAGAACGATTCAAGCGGTCCTTGTACGGGAAGAAAGATTTGATGCGGCGAGTGTTTTGGAAAATAAATTTAAGGTTGACACAAGAGTAAAAATTGTATACACAAGATTTTAGACGTTTAGAGATTTGGTTGCTATGTAAACCTAAATAAAGTAGCAGGATAATAATATCCTTCTTAGGAACAGTGGAGACATGGTTGTTTGACTTGTTAATGTTTCTGTTTATAACATCATTAATGTGAAAGGTGATTATCCCTTGAGGGTAACCGTTCTGAAGAAGAAGTTTTCGAAGCTCATCAAGGGCAGATTGCAGCAACAATGAAGAGGAGTAAATCCTGTAGCAGCGATAAGTGAGGGTGCGGATGAGATTTATTTTATATTTGCGCGGAGTGAAGGAATCCCATTTGGTGTATAACCCCACGTCAACACCACTGGACATAACATCAAGTGGGATCATTTTGATATCTTATAGCGTCGGGCAAAACTGATTTCCACTGTAAAATCAAAGAAACATTGTTTATACAAGAACTGAAGCCAGCTTTTAATGCAAACGTCAGTAGCGAAAGGCTGATGCTTTATTAATTAGCTGTTTCTTTTTATAGATCAACTGTTAAGTTTTGTACTTAATCTCGGTCCCAGTCCCTTTTTAATACTATATAAGTATAGTTTTCAACATTGTAACGGTCATTTTTGAAAATGTATGTAGTAGCATACGAAACGTCAAGTTTTATAAAAAATGAATAAGTTCAATATGTTTATCACTGCGGTTTGTGTTCTATTTCTTATCAAGCTATGATGGCCCCAGAACAAAAGTCTTTATGTTAATTAGTATTTATATTAAATTTAAATGAAAAAATCCTTGTTTGCATGGTGGAATATGCCATGATGTAGAACCACAAGGTTTGTATTTTCTGGGCTTTTTCTAGTTTATATTTGAAAATCTTAATTGACAAAATGAAAAAACTATAAGCCTTACAAAACCTACAATCCTGGTCAGAAGTTTTGGGACACTTAACCTTTTCCCCCACAAATTGACTTTGTCGTTACCTCCCCCTCCCCACCCCCAATACAATGTTGAGTTTTATGCATATAACCAAGCCACAATGTCTCAACTTTGTATTGGGGGGGAGGGGGGACTAGGAAATGGAACGATAGTTTCTCTCTTCGAAAAAAATTGTCATTCTGTAGTATTTTCTTAAGTGTCCCAAGCTATTTTGTCCACGGTTGTACATCAACTTCCTAAAAATTACTGTCATCAACATTATCTTGAAAATTAAACGGAGGAGTGTAAAGGGTTTAAAATTGATGCATTTAGTAAGAACCGGTTTAGAGATTAATTTGTGTATAACTTTAATTTTGCATTTTATTTACTCAGGTTATTATTTTTTGATCTATTTTGCTCAGGATTTATTTGTCAGTGCAAACATATATTCCGCGGTCTTGCCACCGGGCCCCTTTGTCAAGAAACAACTCGCACGTTCGAAGGAGGTCTGGGAACCTCTTACATCTGGCTCCAAACGCTGGCAGCGTACGAAAGGAGCGTAGTACAACTGGAGTTTACCACAACTGTTGCAGATGGACTTTTACTTTATCAAGGCCCCTTAACAGAAGGTTTGCACTTTTATGCTCAAGTCTCTCTTATTTTTTGCGAAGACCAGACAATAAAATCTGTTTCGAAAAACTTCGCAATGATAGGAAGAGCCGGATCAAAAAAGTGAGGTAAACAACTAAAAAGCACCCCACCCTTGGTGATAAAATTATCTTCAAAATAGTTAACAAGCCCTTTTAACCTTCACTTCGTTAGGTAGTTAAAACTTTTCAAGTTGACGGTTGGAAGTATAGTTTATATATTCGCTTAACAGTGACATCATTGTTTTCTTTTGACAGTTCGTGCTGGTGAGTCACGTGATTTCATGGCCATTGTGTTGTATGGTGGATTTATCCGCGTTGTCGTATCATTAGGAGCCGAGCCTTTAATACTTACCATGTCACGTGGTTCTCAGTTGGATGACGGCCAATGGCATTTTCTTGAAGTCCGCCAGGAGTTAAAGGTATGACGTCATAACAGTCCGCACAAGATATTGTCAACTGGGATCACTGCTCAGTGTTAAACCAAAGAAATCCCGTCTGGTCAATAAGAGCTAACGCAAATAACCGATGAAAACGTGAAACAGAGACAAAGAACGTTAACTTGTGGTTAGCAGGAGAAACTCGTAAAAGACAGTATGGGACTGTACGCGCTGTGACAAAACTGAAAAAAAGTCTGTCGTCCTCTGAGGCAGGACGACGGCGAATTTAAAATTTGGGGAAAAATTTTGTTACGAATTCAAAATGAGACCGCACATGTAAAACACACTGAAGAGCGATATTAATATTGCAAAGTAAATGTAATTTCGCCTTTTTTTAGCTAATTTTATGGTTGTTGTTGTTTGTATTGTAAAGTTGTCGTTTTTTTTTGTATAGTAATTTTTTTATTGTATAGACCCTATTCATAAATGGCGGCCGATTTATAATTCTTTTATATTCATGCTAATCAGCCCAACTAGCCTCGTTAGCATGTGCAAGATTAAAAAGAATTTTTGCTCTAAAATGAGGCTAGTTGGGCTGATTAGCATGAATATAAAAGAATAAATAAATCGGCCGCCATTTATGAATAGGGTCTATAGGAATAATTTTTTATTATTTGAGTTTTTATATGCAATAGCATTGTACATATGTCTTTTTATATCGGCTTTGTATGAGCTCTTAGTTTGCTCGGATCAATAACAGCGATTTTTCTGAACATCAAAAATAGAACTTTAAAGCGAACACACATATTTTTTTTTCCACAGGTTATTACGGTAATTATCGACCGCTGCGAGAACGCCAGATTGATTCAACTGGGTGATGAGTTGGTGGAAGATGAAAGTGGCTGCAAGATAACAGGGAAAGTTAGGGGAACCAATTAGTAAGTGTGAAATTATTTCTATGCGAGAAAGGGTAAAGTGCAATTGTCTGTTTTAGACGGGATATATGGGCTTTCATTCCGCCGGGACCCATCAATGACAAAACGGATGTCCGAAATACCGAGTTTGATTGTAATTGTCTACTTTCAGTTACTTGAACAGCCTTTGGCCACTTCAAATTGGAGGCGTGGAAAATCCAGGCATTTCATATCCGAATCTCAACTATACTGGCTTCAATGGCTGTATACGAAGGATAACCAACAACCAACATATGTACGACCTCAAAACACCACTAAAAGTAGTGAATTCCCCTGAGGGCTGTCAGAAGGCTCGTAACTGTCCGGACTGCAACTATCACGGGTACTGTGAGCCATACTTGGAGAAGACCAGCGTGTGTGTGTGTGATGTTGGTTTCTCTGGCAGAAACTGTTTAACAAGTAAGTGTTCATTGTGACCAGCATCCTACTTTTTCCTCCCCAAAGTCCGTATTACCAAAGTAAATATCCATCATAAAAATCTTAATCAGTCTATTAAATAGAGGATTTTCAGCGAAAATTTGTGTAATACCGTTGAGTATTTTTCCAAGTCCGTTTTTGAAACACAAATTCTATTGTTCTATATTGTAAATGACAAACTGATTTTGGATCGCTGGCAGAAAACGATACTGTCATATTCCAAGAAAATCTCTACTAATACGCATTCCTCATTCTGTACTACTAGTTTATAGTTCCATTGTCTTTATGATACCCTCTTGTTATCATCTCAGCTTGATTTCCTGGCGTATCCGCAAATTAGTTGGTGCATTCCTGCAGATTTTGCAGGTCTAATGTGCAAAATGCACCGATACCATAGCTAAGTGTATCGACCACGTTAAATAAACTGTCTATTGTACACCTTTAAACTTACCCAATCAACATAATTTAAACCGAATTATCGTAATTGCTTCTTACAGCTGCGGTTGGTAATTACTACTTGGAACATAGTTACTCCCAGTACTCTTTAACATCGTGGAATATAACACACCAGTCATCATCATCGTCATCATCATCGTCATCATCATCGTCATCATCGTCGTCATCATCATCGTCATCATCGTCGTCATCATCATCGTCATCATCATCGTCATCATCATCGTCATCGTCAACGCAATCGAGGCGAAGACGTGATGTCGTCCCAGCCCCCCAGCCAATAACAAGTGAATATTTTACTGATATCGCAATGAACATGAAAGCCAAACCAGGAACCAATGACAGCCTGATATTTCTATCGACCAACAGCCTTGGAACGGAGTTCGTCAGAGTGGATGTAAGTTTGAATTGAGATTAGATGTATTAGATACTCTGACAATTCCTTATGTTATGGTCTTATTAGCCTTACGCACTTACCCTTAGGGACCAAAGTTACCAAAGTGGCACGTTGGCCTTACACAATGGCCCAGTTATAGTGAATTTCTTTTTTTCTGCTTCCAACTTGGATAATGACCCCTCCCCTGCACATTTATTTCGACAGCGAGTCGTTATTAGCAAGGCAAAGTACCAGAAGTAAAAGGGATTTCTTTTCATTCATCACAGGATAAGCCTTGTCTACCTGCTCTTTCGATTTCATTCAATTTTCACCTTTATTGTGAAAAATAGGATTAGCATGCAAAAAATACGATCCCAAGGCAACATCCAACTCTTTAACGCCCAGACATGCGATGTAGCTATAACTTTTGAGTCTTAAAAGAAAATTCAAAAGTTTTATCATTCAGAAAATGCACGCTACTGAGCTGAACGTTGTTAAAGCGCCGTTAGTTTTCACTATTTCCATAACGGAATGTAAGCTTGTTCAACTGATATCTTTGTTAGCATATTGACACGGGAGCACAACTTGCTCTGACTAACTCTCTATGTTGTGCACCCCCATCCGCCCACTAACTCATTTCGTTACAAAATCAACCAAGAGAATTTGTTTAGTTTGTAGATCAAGTGCTCAAACAAACTCTGATCTAACTGCGTCGCTTCTATCTCTTATGTATAATGAAATTAAAAATCGGAGTAATAACGTTTCATTTTTACAGCTGCAAAACGGAGTGATTCGCTGCATCTTCAGACTGGCAGGGAGAACAAAAATTCTAAAGCTTCCAGGAGTGAACGTCACTGATAACAAATATCACACAATCATCGTAAAAAGACTGGGTAATTATGCCACACTTCAAGTCGACCATGCTGGGAAGGTTGAGGGAAGTACAGGAGGAACCAGTCATCTAATGAATCATGGCGGAGGCGCTCTCTTTGCAGGTAGTGTTTTTCTTGGTTAGAACTTTATGTAGGTTGTTCAGCCAAATAAAAATAACGGAAGCAGTGATTACGGAAAACGAAATCTGGCTGTGAACATACTAATAAATGGGCTGTTAGAGCGGTTTGCAGTTGAATGTCTAAAGTAATTTCGCGATTGCTTTGGATTTTGCATTGCTACGCTTTGTGATTGGCTAAAACTGATCTCGCGCCACTTTATTAACCAATCAGAAGTAAAACCAAAACCAATCGTGACTTGCTCGCACGCGTTTACCCGCGCTTGGCTTCGGTTACATGTAATTGCTTCGAGTTTTGATTGGTTAATCGGATTGTCTGCGAGTTCTGCGATTGGTCAGAGTAATTACTTTGGTTTGGTTTTACAAAAATCAATTGAAAACCGCCCTAAGACCTCTTTTACCAACTGTAGAACTAATACTCGAATGATTTTCCGCAAATGCACAGTAAGGAGCGCAAAAGGGACACTTTCATTCACCTATTCATTCATAGTGAAGTGAAGTAAAAGTTATCATTATGCTGAGCGCATCAATTCTTTAGAAAAGCCTTGAAGACGGGCAAGTAGTATACACTGGCAATCTATTCAATTCGAATTAATACAAGGTGCTGAGCATACAAATAATAGAGTCATAATTGATTCATAATTGTTCAACATTCGCCAGTTATATCTGCGGTTTAAAAACGCAGGGGTGAAAACCCAAATTTGTCATCCAAGCTGTATCTATTTCATAAGAATCGGGTCGTTTCTGTACACTATAAATATATTTTAAACGTTTGTGTTTAAATTAGGCCAGTGTTTGGGGTATCATCTCTTAAAACATCCTCTCTTTATCAATCTATCTGCAGGGGGACTAAGAAGACTAACAGCACTGAAAGTGATGCGAGCTATTGTGAAAAGTCATGGAAAAGCTATCGTGCAAACGGCAAGTGGTAACCTAATATCCACCTATTCAGCATTCTCTGGATCGTCTTTGTCTGGCGTGAGCTTGATAACGATTAACAAGCAAGGCGATGTTCACGTTAAGGCAATTAAAAATGCAACTCTGATCAGGATGTACCAAAAGCGTACAATTCGATCCATCTTTAATTCAAGTTCTCAGAAAATAGTCATCGGAAGTGCGGGAGTTAGCGTTACACAAGTGCGACTCAGCAACAGTAGTCTTCAAAGCGTACAGCAGATACTACAGAGAAGGCGTCAGCAAAACGCAATAGCGGCTGCCACTGGCGGGAGTGCGGCTGCCACTGGCGGGAGTGCGGCTGCCACTGGCGGGAGTGCAGCTGCCACTGGCGGGAGTGCAGCTGCCATTGGCGGGAGTGCAGCTGCCATTGGCGGGAGCGCTGCTACCACTGGTGTGAATGCTGTATTGGTTGGCGGAAAACTTGAAAACGCGGGAGGTTATGGTTCAGGTCTAACATTAAGACAAACTGGAGGAGCAAAAAATCCAACAACAGAAGACGTCGATGAGTCATATGGAGGTAAGCTGTAGATTTTCGTAGAGGATGAAACCCTCTAGGAGAACCCATAGTCACGGTGCCTATCAGTCCGCATGATGTAGATCTACTCTGCAGTATGGAATAAATATATCTCAAAAAAACAAATGAAGCAGTGATATAACCACAAACTCGAAGCAATTAACGTGCAACCAGTGATTATTAAAGAAAGATTTAGTATTCGACATCTCTTTAATCATCAAAGAGATGCTATTCATAAGCAAACTCAAACCAGAACTGATCGTACAAACTGACTCAATTCGCGCTAAAGTGTTTGTTTAGCCATCTATTTAGTATGTAAATTTTAGCTCTAGCCTACTTAAATATACCCTCTGTTATATATTTTTTTACTCTTGATAATGGCGTCATGACGACACTGAAACGTCGGGTATAGCAATATTTCTCTGTTTACAAACATTAAGTCAAATTTGTTTTGTTATTCAAATTTGCCAACTATTAAACAAAAGAACTATGTTTCAACAGCCAATAGTTCTTTAGTTGGCACATTTATTTAATAACAATAGTGACGTAAGGAGAAATATCGCTATTAAATTTTTCTTTAATTTTTGCATGCCTTTGCTTTAGCAAATCTCTTTTGATCAAAAAACAGTGATCAGCGCGGGACTTGATGGTACCCTGCAGTCGCCTTCTGCGCATGCACTGTTTTGTGAGACTCACACAATGGAATGTCAGTTAACCTCAGTCCACTTTACAGAAGAAAACATCCGTTGAATGTGCATCTGGTGATGCTATCTTTAAAGGCCCATGTTCACCCAATCTGCTTTGCGCGCCAGGGCTGATTTTCGCACAGACAGAAAATCGAAAAATCGACGTGCCAGCCAATCACAACGCTACATTGAACAATTGAACCGTTTTAAAACAAAAACACAAGCGCGCAAAGCAGATTGGGTGAACATGTCCCTTTAACTGCCCGATCTTTAATTGCTTCAGCACTGTTTCAATCTTTTGAACTCATGGACAGTAGAATAGAAGCTTAGTTTCTGTCCAGTGTCTGACTAGAAAACTGTATGGTTTACTTAGACGCTAGGCATTTCCTCGCACGGTATTTATATTTAGTTATTCCCCTTAATGTCTTAGTAATTTTAGTTCAGCTAGATATATGTTTTTTTGTAAAAAAAAAAAAACAAACAAACAAAAACAAAAAAATGCCATGGAAATGTGAAATAGAGTATAGTATTATATTGTATTGTGGTTTCGCAAGCTTTTCTAGTTGATAATCGCGGACTATCAGCTTCGGATAAAACTTGAAATTTGTGTCATGTAAGTAGTCACAGAATGTAACGTATCGTCAAAATCAAAACAAGAAATGTAGACAAAGTCCAAGCATGCGCACTAGGGACTGCAGGTTCTTTAACAATATCATTTCTTAATACACAGGTTGCATCCCACAAAACCGATTGAACAGCATGGACCTGGATGACGGAAACACGAACTCCGTAAAAGTTGGGCGCCAAAACGTTGTTTTTGGTTGCCCGTGTGAAACAGGACAATGCGCCAATAATGGCACTTGTGTGGCCAAAAACAGCACCACACTTGTGGCCAATACCACGACATCTTGGAAGGTGTGTAAGTGTGTTGGACAATG
Source organism: Dendrophyllia cribrosa (assembly GCA_024195265.1). NCBI lineage: Eukaryota > Metazoa > Cnidaria > Anthozoa > Scleractinia > Dendrophylliidae > Dendrophyllia > Dendrophyllia cribrosa. Next base: position 12,626,656 of record JAJLRJ010000007.1, on the reverse strand, counting down.
GACTGGTCCGCTTTGCCAGAAGATAGATGAAGACGATGCTCGCGGTTTTGCTCCACGTAAGTATTTTTAGCACCAAAGATTGTTGTGGTTGTTGTAGTACTTGAGATGTCACCATCCCCGTACGTTTTCTCCTTTTCACCATGTCCAAACTTAAAGGGGCACTGTCCCGCCGCGATAACGTAGTTCGCTTGCTTAATTTCCATGTTATATCGCAAAATGACACCAAATATACAACTATATTGGATAAAACAATTCTATTCTTGGTTTTCACATAACGTCATAAAAATTAAAAAATCTAAAGTATACGTCCTACAAAGCTGTTTCTAACATGGTATGTGGATACAAGTGTTATAATCTTTCACAAAAAGTTTCAGGTTTTAACGATGTTTTGCTTCCGATTGACAAAGGTTTTAAATGTGTCACGCAGTGCGTCACGCTATTTCAGATAAGCCGCGAAAATAAACAAAATTGAATCAGCTGAAAGTTATTGTTTGCATTATAAGTGCTTATAAGCAGTGTTTATTGAGCTTATAGCAAATACAATATTTTTGGATGTGATTTTTGGTGTAATTAAGACTTTGAATTTTTGGCCGCCATACATTTCTTACTAAAAATGTCTAATACTCGTTCGCCTATAACTCTTGAGCGAAATGCTTTTGCGCTTCAAATTCTGGCCAAGATGTGTAGTTTTAAACTCTTTACAATTCCATAAACATTTTGGATTTGAAATCTATTTTTTAATGCTTCTGAATTTTGATATGACGTAAGTGAAAGCCAAGAATAGAGCAAAACAGGAGGATTAGTTTGAAGATAAAGTGCAGGATTGCATGGATGGAAGTGGATTACAATTCATCAAATATGATTTCGTGACAGGCGGTCAAGAAAACAAAATTTTCGTGAAATTTTGAATTTTTAGCCGTTATTTTGTCTGTTTATTTCATATTTCTTTGCGCTCATCACCTTCGGCGATCGTTTCTTCCTATTTCAAGATAATAAAGGCAAGCTTCTGGCCATAATCGCGAACTGAACACGATTTATAATATGACCGTACGGCCCCGCTGACGCAATCCTACAGAAAATAGAATCGCAAGGTGACGTGAGCGGGGCCGGACGGGACGTGAGCCGGTCCGGAAAAAGCCGTCCGGCCCCGCTCAAGTTCAAGCGACCTCGCACTGCACGACTATTCTTGTACTTTCTCGTCGTATTATAAAATACTTATTGACTGAGTTTGGTCGGGCCGGACGGGAAAATATTTGGCTCGAGGTCATGGCGCACGGACTACGCCATGAGCTCGAACCAAATATTTTCCCGTCCGGCCCTCCCACTCAGTCAATAAGTGCATAATATCAACCGGGACAGTGTCCCTTTAATGCCATGTTTCATTAAAGTGCACATGAAGTAAAATTTCATTACCTTTTTTTACGATAATCTGAAAAAGGTGTTTTAAGAATTATTTTGATGGGTAAATAGGCCACTTGAAATGGCGGGATCATATTTTAACAAGCGACGCAAGTTGAGAATATTAGACAAGGATCTGGGTTTTACTGACGTCATTACTATGTTCACAACTGAGCGCGTCACTCGTTTTACAGTGGAGTTTTGGCAACTTGTGGAAGGATATTTTCGATTAAACATGGCTGAGAGCGACGCGCATTTGAGCCCCGGGTTCGTCCCCTTCTCCGCCATGTTTTTTTTTGTGATCAAACACACGTATGACGTCACAAATACCCTTTTGGCCGCGCTCAAAGTGTCGAAAATTTTAGGCAACGGCGGGAGTTTTCAAACCGCTAAAAACCGCAGATCCTCTTCGCGCAAAAGAGGAAAACGACTAAAAATGGAATAAAGGTGGTATAAACAACATAAAACCCTAAAACAAAACGGTAGGATCACAAAGTTTATTTAGGCTTTTCACGCTGGGCCAGCAGAACGCTCAAAGCGACACTCGGGTTATAACTTTTGAGTGTTTCATTCAATGGCGCTCAACCTTTGCAACATTTCAGATATTTTAATTTCAAACAATCATACGATGTTTGTTTTCGATTTTAACGGTTTTTTTGGGGGGGGGAGGGGGGAATGACGTTAACTGACAGCTAACGTCAAAATTTGTTTTCCACTTTTTTTGCAAAATAACTGCATTATGTCGGTAGAACGCGTTTAGACAACATGAAATGTGAAAACAATTATTCAAAAAGCTGAATCCGTTCAAATAATATAAAGATCTAAGGTTTGAATTTCCCGCCATTTTGTTGCTATTTTTAGAACATTTTGCAAATTTCAAAATACTACTTATGGTTTATGTCACCAGCGTGGACAACACAACAGACGACACAATAGGAACATAACATAAGCATCACGACATGCATTATATCCATGTTCTTATGTTATGTTCCTCGTGTAAACCAGGCTTAAGAATACCAGCTACTGTACGACCCACATTTGTCCGCCTTTCGTAGAAGGTTTAGGTCGTGTTCAGTTGGAATCAACTGTTTCAACCTAAACCGGTTTTGGTTGATTTCGTTGAGGCGTTCCAATAGAACACTTTTCAACCATTCAACCATTTCAACCAGGTTCAGAGCTGGTTGAAATGGTTAATTAACCAAACCAACCGAAAACGGGGTTTTCCCAATAGAACACGAAAAACATCCAACCAACCGAAAACGGTTGATACCAATAGAACGCGACCTTAGTGGCATGGAATGAGTATTGGAAATTTCACTCACACTAATTATTATATGATGTACTGTTTACAACAGCTGTGAACCCACCCCAAGGTCCATCGTGGGTGTGGAATGCCGTGCTAGCATTCCTTCTCCTCCTGCTCATTCTACTACTCTTGCTTGGTCTGTACCTGCTCTGTAAGAGATGCAGAAGCGATGCCGTGGACGGGACGCCACCAGTGAAAGCACCTGCAGTGGCGGTACCCGTAGGACACGGGACAGTCAGGTCCTACTCGGACGTGGGGGCAGGTGAAGAGGATAGCACTGATTATGATTTACGTCATCTGATGAAGTACGTGTACAACGAACGCAGTTATGGGGGAATGGATCTCGAACACGATCATGAGCATGCGAGCATCAGAGTTTACAAGGACAACGGTGTGCAGGGAACGGACAACCATCAGTTTGACCTCAGGGAACTGATGTCTTACAAGAAGTAGGTGGCAATTTTAACTTATCATGTAGTCAATTAACATGTCCTAGTATTTACCGGCTTTGTGCAGTTTACACAGTGTTTACTGGAATACTGTGTATTCCTAATGCTTTCCCGCGTAGAGAAAAAATATAGAGTTGCTATATGTTTGCAGCCTTCTTCAGGTATAAGATGTTTATTTACTAAATTTACAATTTACTTCCTCGCATCTATAAAATTATCGTAAACATTATTATGTGGCTATATTTATAATCAATCTACTTGTTTTTAGTGTATGCTAATAGACCTTTTCACGGTTTCTGACGCCATCTTGGTTGGGGGGCAAACGCGGCAAAATTTACAGTTAATGTATGGGAAAAATCGGGAGTTTGATACTCGATAATTTGAGGTAGGTTGACATTCTGCAATTTCTATGAATTACAAACTAATGATACCAGCCAAAATAGTTTACTTATCAAATTTGAGAAATGTTGTCTCACTAAGAAAGCCGCAAATGAAGATTTTCAATTTTCATATATTTGTCTGTAAAACCGAGCCGCCGTTCGCGGGAAAATTTAGAAGCATTTGTATGAAAAACTAAAAATTCGATTTCTCGCTTCTCAGCTAACCTGTACCCTTCATCTTTTGCTAGGTATCTTTAGTTTGTAATTCATAGAAATTGCAGAATGTCAACCTACCTCAAACTATCGAGTATCAAACTCCTGATTTTTCCCATACATTTACTGTAAATTTTGCCGTGTTTGCCCTCCAACCAAGATGGCGTCAGAAACCGTGACAAGGTCTATTTCCTCTTCACACAAAAGCGCAGTTTTTGTGGAATGTTTTTGAAGTCGTTAAAAAAACGAGCAGTAGTGTTTTATCAGGTTTAAAACTGTACTGCTCGTCTTTTAAACATTGCATAAAAAATAACTCAAGGCTACATGTAACTTGAAAACTTTGTGGTTGATTCAGCCTGCAGACTCTAATGTCAATTTGCATTTCATAAGTACTGTTATCTGTAGTTTTCGTGTTTTATTGTGTTCTTATATTTATTTATATATTGTTATCATTGAAAATAAAAATAATCATCTCAAGTTAATTAATGAAACGTCTGCCTTGAACATTACTTGTCACATTAAGTAAGACAAATTACTTCTTTGTGGTCAGTTAAATGTATATGCCGTCCGCCTTCAACAAAAAGCCCGTCCGTTCATAACCTGTATTAACATATTTTAAAAGCTTGATATGATATTTTTAAAATACCTCCGTCGACGGCAGACGCCCTTTCAGTCCAAACTTACCCCGTCTCCCCACAGGGGTTATTGTTGCTCATTACGATTAAACTGTATGTACGACCAAAGGTTACTGAAGCTGTAATCAATTAAAGGTAAAAGGTGGAAGGTAAAAATATATATAATTGAAGGTATAAGAGCAAGATCGCTGAGCGGTCGGCTGTTTATATTTGAATAACAATTTACTGTCTTATCGTTTGGAACTGAACAAATGACATTAGTAAGACAAATTACTTCTTTGTGGTCATTAAATATGGCCTCCAACAAAAAGCCTTTTTACAACCTGTATTAACATATTAAGAGCTTTATACCGGCAATGTTCAATCTATCTCAATCTGACTGAAACATATGAAGTATAGACACTAGACACAGTCGCCTAAAAAAGTCAAAGCAGGCGCCCTTTCCGTCCAAACTTACCCCGTCTCAGTACAGTACAAATAAGGTTGTTGTTGTCTCCACAATACAGTCGATCGATTGAACTGTATATGTACGACCAAAGTTTCAATAAATACTCAGTCTAAAGCTGTAAATAAAAATTGATGGTAAAAATATGTGTAATTGAAGGTATAAGATCAAGTTCGCTGAGCGGTCGGCTGTTGTTGAGCAAATAACAATTTACTGTCTTATCTTTTGGAATCTGTGGCGACGCACATTTTCAAACAAGTGAATGAATTATTACGACAATTACGTGTATTTTGCATACAAGGACACTTGATTTGTCTTATTGACATTCAAAAGCAAGTGTTCCAGTTTGTTCTGACTTTCTTGTAGCCAATATTTGCGCACTCAGTTAAAAACAAAGCCATGGACAAGTCAACAACGGATACTAAAAAACAAGTAAGATATCAGAGAGACATGGAAAAGTCATTTGCAGTTATTTATCACAATTTGAGACGCATACAGGAAGACAGACCAAGGCAAGATCGAAGGGTGAGAAGCCATAGCGAGCCACAAATACATGCTCATAATCCTGCATTACTGACGAAATACAAGCAAACTCCTAACAGAGAGCGATCACTGCATACGGCAACATCAAAATCTCCTGATCCAAAAGATTATAAGAGAAGAGTGAGTTTCTCTGAAAATAATAACGTTGACTGAATCAAGCATCACGATACAGGAAAGCCATGGCTGACACAAAGAAATTCGTATTTTCTCCTAGAGGCAAAAACGTAATAATAACACATTGTCAATTCAAGTTACTTGTCTTTTTGAAAAGTTGTTGCGAAATATTGTATTTTTCACGGCTATCGCAGGACACGACTAGCGATATGGCAAGTCTCTGCGGTATTTTGGATCTTGCCCCCATGCAGTGGGGTAAATTAAACTGAGCCAGAGCGATAGAGAAAAGACATCCTGAGTTACGGCTTTCAAGAACTGCATAAAGCAGAAAGATCTTACAACTTTAATAGACAGCTGTCAGAACTGTCCTTTATGAGCTTCTTAACTAAGAGAGTCACGAACTGTTATTCTACTATTGTAAATTATATTCAGGAGTTTTAACATTTGTCAATCCGTAGCTTCAACTTCGTTCAACTTGTGATTTTAGCCAGTTTTAACATTTGTAAAGTCGTAGTATTAAATTTGTATACTTTCTAATTAAGTGTCCCCAATTAATTTTTCCAAAACGGCTAAACACCTTTGACACTTATAACAGCACCAGTTTTATAAGTTATCCAGGATGGGAAACTCCAATATTGACCTATGTTAATGCATATAGTTGTTGTATTTGTTTAAACAGAACCATGATGGCAAATAAGTTTAATAACTTACTACTTCACATTTTCATCGAGATACTTCTAAGTTTTCAATCGTTTACAAAGACCATAAAATCGAGTAAAGGTCTTTTATAGGATGACAGTCAATGACATTATACTTTTGCCATTATTAATCTAGAACTGATGAATCTACAAACTATATAATAAAATAGTTTAACGTAAACGGCAGTAGTTGGGCCCGCACGCATCGGGTACCTGCTTTGCAATATCTGTGTGGAGGGTATTATTCGCGGCAACAAATGGCCTCGTAGTGTTTTCATATGCAGAACTTTGCAACAAAATTAAATTTTCTTATTCGTTTCTGAAAATTACAATTAAGTACGAGTTTCTATCAATAAACTTCTCTACGCAGAAAATGCCACCAGTGATTCTTTAAGGCCCTCCCAGTTAGCTACCGGAACTATCCGAAAATCTAATTTATTTTGGTTGAAAACTGACATCTTGTCAGTGGTAAAAAGGTTTTGAGTGCAAAATCGGGGAGAATGATATTGATCCTTAGTTAAATTTCCTTGCACTTAAATGTCCATGTAAACAAATTTGACTAAACATCAAGGGCACTTAACAAGGAATGCATGTTTAGGAAAACGCTTGAAATGGCGTTGTACTGTGCTTTATTTCCATATCATTTTATTGCCTTTAAAGGAATCTATTCTCGTTTCTTTCAACTGAATATTTTAGCGGCAGAAAATTTTAGGGGAAGAAATCTTGCCATCGGAATGTAATAGCTGCCTTCTCCTTTCTGAAAATCCTATAGCCGTCCGCAACTAACGACAGTAACGTGTTTTATTCCTCCGATAACAAAAGGAGAAAACTTCCGATGTTACGAAAGTTTGACACGACATTTTACTTTTAGCCACGGTCTTATTAATCAGTGATCCTTTTATCCAGAGAGCATCTCTATAACCTTGGTTTATTTAGTGGTTTCACACAAGGTAAAGAAATGATTTCTTGTATGGCAATTGATTTTTGGAAGAGAGTCCCTGGTCAACTTAAGGATCTAAATGTATTTTCCTTCTCCAAAACAATAAAGCATTATTTACTGTCACAACAATGTCTAAAATAACTGAGTTTGCTTTTAACACTCCTTCTTTGATTTCCTTTAATATTTTATTTGCATAACATAAAGAATGGCTGGAGGCTAACTTGTGGTTGATTTAGCCTGCAGGCTCTAATGTCAATTTCCATTTCACTGTAAGTACTGTTCTCTGTAGTTTTCTTGTTTTCTTGTGTTGTTTTATTTATTTATATATTGTTATGAGTGAAAATAAAAAAAAAAACAAATTTAAAAAAATGGAATAGTTTTTCTATAATTATTGTCACATGTGAATAAAACTTATGCCCTATACATTTATTTGTCACAAACAAAACCCTTACTATAATTGACAAATTACTTTTTTGTGATCCTTAAAAAATTAAAAGCCTCCAGCAAAAAGCCTACATGTATTTATAACCTGTATTAACATATTTAAAGCTTTATACGATGTTCAATATCTCGATCTGAAACAGACACGATCGCCTAAAAGTCACTTTAAAAAATTAAGGCAGGCGCCCTTTTGACAGTTCGACATATACCCCGTCTCCACACAGGGGTTAGTGTTCCTCATTAACAATGCTATATACTGTCGATCGATTAAACTGCGTTTGTACGACAAAAAGTTTAATAAATATTCGGTCTAAAACTGTAAATAAAAATTGAAAGTAAAATGTATAATTGAGCGTATAAGACCAAGGTCTCTGAGCGGCAGGCTGTTGTAGACCAAATAACAATTTATTGTTCTATCTTTTGGAATTTGTGGCGACGCACATTTTCAAACAAGCGAATGAATTATTACGACAATTAACGTTATTTTGCATAAAAGGACACTTGATTTGCCTTATTGACATTCACAAGTAAGTGTTCCAGTTTGTTCTGACTTTCTTGTAGCCAATATTTGCGCACTCAGTTAAACACAAAGCCATGGACAAGTCAACAACTGATACTAAAAAACAAGTAAGATATCAGAGAGACATGGAAAAGTCATTTGAAGTTATTTATCACAATTTGAGACGCATACAGGAAGACAGACCAAGTCAGGATCGAAGGGTGAGAAGCCATAGCGAGCCACAAATACATGCTCATAATCCTGCATTACTGACGAAATACGAGCAAATTCCTAACAGAGAGCGATCACTGCATACGGCAACATCAAAATCTCCTGATCCAAAATATCATAAGAGAAGAGTGAGTTTCTCTGATAACGTGAACTGAATCAAGCATCACGATGCCGGAAAGCCATGGCTGACACGAAAAAGTGTGTATTTTCTCACAGTGGCAAAAACTTATTGTCAAGTCACTTGTCTTTTTGGAAAGTTACTGCCAAATATTATATTTTTCGTGCCCGGCTATCTCAGTACACGCGGAGTAGCGAAAGTGTGGCTTCTTTTTGGCAAGCCGAGTGTCTGCGCTATTTTGATCTTGCTTCTGGGGTAAACTGCGCCAGAGCGATGGAGAAAAGACATCCTGAGTTACAGCATAAAGCAGAAAGATATTACGACTTTTCAAAATAGACAGCTGTCAAAACTGTCCTTTATGAGCGTCTTAACTAAGAGAATCACGAACTGTAATTATACTATTTTAAATTTTACTCAGTTTTAATATTTGTAAATCCGTAGCTTCAACTTCGTACAACTTGTGATTTAAGCCAGTTTTAGCATTTCTTAATTCGTAGTTTTAACTTTGTATACTTTCTATTTCAGTGTCCCCAATTAGTTTTACCAAAGCTAAACACCTTTGACACTTAAATAGCATTATTCATACGTTATTAATTTATTCTTGAAAACTTTAAACGTTTGTCCGCGTTTTCCGCAGTAAAAAGTTGCAGCAATACTGAACAGCACCTTTAATAAGTAATCCAGGATGGGAAACTCCAATATTACTTACGTTAATGCATAATATTTGTTGTATTTGTTTAAACAGAACCATGGCAAATAATTTTAATAACTTACTACATCACATTTTCATCGAGATACTTCTAAGTTTTTTAACCCTTTCACTCCCAGAGTCAATTATGGAGACATGTAGTGTAGTTTTAACTTTTGAGTCTGTGGACAAAATCCTATGATGTAACCATTCAAATGAAACCTCTCCAGCAGTTCTTTTGCACGGTACCATTTGTTTTTCAATATTTTACAAAACGTTATTTGGGATTGTTCTTGAATTTTGAGTTTTGGCACTCTTGGGAGTTAAAGGGTTAATCATTTACAGAGACCATAAAATCGAGTAATATCATTAGTAGTCTTTTTTGGATGACATGATGTAAAATCGGAGAGAATGATATTGATCCTAAGTTAAGTTTCGTTGCACTTAAAGTGTCCATGTAAACAAATTTGACTAAAACATCAAGGGCACCTAACAAGGAATGTTTAGTAAAACGCTTGAAATGGCATTGTACTGTGCAGTTTTATTTCCACGTCATTTTATTGCCTTTAAAGGAATCTATTCTCTTTTCTTTTAGCTGAATATTTTAGAGGCAGACATTTTAGGGAAAGACCGTCTTGTCATCCGAATTTAATAGCTGCCTTCTCCTTTCTGAAAATCCTTTAGCCGTCCGCAACTAACGACAGTTTTTATTTCTCCGATAACAAAAGGCGAAAACTTCCGATTTCCGATGTTACGAAAGTTCGGCACGACATTTTGCTCAAAGCTCAAGTTTTTAGCCACGGTCTTATTACTGATCAGTGATCCAGAGAGCATCTCTTAAACCTGGTTCATTTAGCGGTTTTACCCCAAGGCTTCCGCGCATCCTAAGTGCACTTGAAACCTACTTTGAATATGAAAGGGTAATATGTACATACTTGATTTCTACTTTTTGACCATGGAAACGTTTCTATTTCAAAGGAGCCGAGGTACGCCGCCAAGTTAGCCTGCGAATGCAGCCGCCTCTCACCGCTCCAGGCCGCTAAAGCACGTGCGAAGGCACGTGGAGCGGCGCAAAAATTTTCTGAAGTGTTTCAAATACATTTGAGTCAACCTCTTGCTTGAGACATGCTTCGCTTGTAGTATGAAACTACCAATTCATGTCTTTAATGACCCAATGTATGCTGGAGACCAATTATCCGCCTAGACGAATTATCCGTCAGCCGAATAATTTTTCTCGGTGTAATTTGAAAAAGAATTATATGGACGGATAACTCAACGTTTCCCAGTTAGAGAGTAAAGGACTGGGGAGAGGAGGCATCCCAAGAAACCTTGCGAACAAATAGAAAACTAAGTATAAAACTCGTCTTCGTTTTCCGTCTAGATATAAATAAAGAGACGAATTAGCACGGTCAACACGTCGACGTGATAACAGACGAATCAGCCGAAGATGAATTTTGGTTTTTGGGTAATTGATGATACTCGGCTACCATATTGTATTCCAAAATTAGTGATTATGACATTTTAGAACGAGTAGAAATGTTTTATCAATTCTCTGCCTTGTGTTTATTCACTGCGCGTTTAGTTGATTGTTTCGGTCAGTTTGAAATGGCTGAAAATTGCGAAATGGGTCGCTTGATTTTTTAATAAACTCAGCAGGTCAATACAATTATCTATTACTTGTGAGCTTCGCTGTTAGGGCTAGCATATCAAAATATATTAGATACCCGAAACCTATTCGATAACTCGAGGAGTAGACTTTTTTCTCTCTCTCCATTGTATTGCTAATCTCTAGTATAAATCGCGCTTGAAAACAAATACCCGGTAAACAAATGCTCTCTTTCATGGCAATTGATTTTTGGAAAAATGTCCCTGATCAACTTAAGGATCTAAATGTATTTTCCTTCTCCATAAAAAAATAAAGCATTATTTACCGTCAAAACAATGTCAAAATAACTGAGTTTGCTTTTAATACTCCTTCTTTGATTTCCTTTAATATTTTACTTACATAACATAAAAAATGGCTGGAGGCTAACTTGTGGTTGATTTAGTCTGCAGACACTAATGTCAATTTATATTTTATAAGTACTGTATCTGTAGTTTTCTTGTTTTAGTAGTGTGTTTTATTTATTTATTTTTATATTGTTATGAGTGAAAATAAAAAAAATCAATTAAAAAAATTTATGTGTTTGTGTTATTATTAGTGTTTCTATTATTATTGTCACAAGTGAATGAATCTTCTGCCTTATACATCAGTTTACTTGTCACAAAGAAAACCCTTACAAGTGACAAATTACTTTTTTATGATCCTTAAAAAAAAGGCTCCAACAAAAAGCCTACATGTATTTATAACCTGTATTAAATGGCCTTTCTATAATTATTGCCACCAGTGAATGAAACTTATGCCAAATACATTTCCTTGTCACAAACAAAACCCTTACAAGTGACAAATTACTTTTTTATGATCTTTAATAAAAGCCTCCAACAAAAAGCCTACATGTATTTATAACCTGTATTAAATGGCCTTTCTATAATTATTGCCACAAGTGAATGAAACTTATGCCAAATACATTTACTTGTCACACTTGAACAAAACCCTTACGAGTGACAAATTACTTTTTTATGATCTTTGATAAAAGCCTCCAACAAAAAGCCTACATTTATTTATAACCTGTATTAACATATTTAAAGCTTTCTGCGATGTTCAATACCTCGATCTGAAACAGACACGATCGCCTCAGTTCGATACTTACCCCGTCTCCACACGGGGGTTAGTGTTGCTCATTATATTTTTTAATGCTATATACTGTCGATCGATTAAACTGTATATATACGACAAAAGGTTTAATAAATACTCGGTCTAAAACTGTAAATAAAAATTGAAGGTAAAATGTATAATTGAGCGTATAAGACCAAGGTCTCTGAGCGGCAGGCTGTTGTAGACCAAATAACAATTTATTGTCCTATCTTTTGGAATTTGTGGCGACGTACATTTTCAAACAAGTGAATGAATTTTTACGACAGTTAACGTTATTTTGCATAAAAGGACACTTGATTTGCCTGTTGAAATTGAAAAGGAGGTGTTCCAGTTTGTTCCGTCTTCCTTGAAGCCAATATTTGCGCACTCAGTTAAACACAAAGCCATGGACAAGTCAACAAGTGATAATGGCAAAGTAGTAAGATATCAGAGAGACATGGAAATGTCATTTGCAGGGGGAGGGGGAGGGGGGAGGGGGGAGGGGGGGGAGAGGGGGTACTCTCGTCAATTTAGGATAGGTGTGTGCCGCGAAAGTTCTTAAGTAATGATCCGCATAAGAAGGAAAGCGCTGAAACGCAATGCACGATGGAATGCCAACTTTTTTCATTGTTACAACTAGTGATCTCATTGGCCTAGACTCAAAAACTGCTAAAAAGTTAAGGTTCAAGGTGCATTTTGTCTAATGTTTTTAAGGTTTCAAGTAATTTGAGACCCAATCGCACAACATGGAATTTTTAAAAAATTTTGTATTTGGAGAACTTCATCAAATAAGCAAAATTATTAGCTATTGTCTTCTGCTATTCTGATTGGTTAAGCACGAACATTTCCTAAAATTTATTTGACGCAAATGGATTTTCTTTATTTTTATACTGAAATATAACTATGAACCGTCAGCCCGTCCTCTATTCTTGAAATCAAAGATATTCTATGTGGGAAAGAGCCATTGCGGCAGAACAATGAAGGTTGCAGTAGTTCTTATGTGGAGCATTACTTAAACCCTGACCCTATTTAAGAGTATAAAATCGAAAATTCACATTTGAAATTTGAAAACGATAACTCGCAATTGTGTAAACAGGTCGTTTATATTTCTTTTCTGTCCATGGAAAGTTTATCATCAGGCATAGAATACTAAACTGAGCCTTGTTTCAGTAATAGGTCTTAATACGTCATCATAACCATCAGGAGCCCATTGATGGGCTCCTGTAACCATATATTTTTAGCTGGGTGTTTAGGTACTGTAATTTAGCTGATACAATTTAAGGAAACCCTAATCAAGGATCACGATACCAAAAAGGATACCCTATTTAAGGAGGCTCGAAAGGGTTTTCAGCTGCGTGCGCGCGCGACGTGCACTCGTCATGCTTTGACGCATACGTCAGCTGATTTTCCTATCAAAAAGTAGCGCGCGCAGCTCACCGGAAATAAAAATACTGCGTAAAATCGCGCGAACCGGAAATAAATCGTGCATAAAATATTCCTCTTTATCTCAAAACTTTGCTCGGTGACCTATGTTGAATTTTTCCATGCAAGTAGCATTCAACTTTATCTAACATTTGAGACATTTTGGAAAAAAACTGTACAGTGGAATTTTTTTAAATCTTTAAAAGGCCTTTTTCGATTTATCTCGATTTCCACAATACAGATTTTTCTCAAATTTACACAGGAGGTGAGGAATATTGCAAACTTTTGAAAACGCTTATAAAAAACATAGGTCACCGAGTTAGTTTTAAAGATAGATTTAAAAAACTGACTTTTGAGGGGTATCTCTTTGGAGGGTTAAAGTTACCATGACAACAGATATGACGTCTTAAATGGTCTTGAAGGAAACTTTAACAACCATGTCATAAGCTTATCTACAATTTGTTTCAGAGACTAAAACCATAAAATTTTAATGTGTAATTGTTCTGACATGTACATAAGCTGTAAGAAACCCTTTCGAGCCTCCTTAAGGACTAAGCACCTCAAAAACCATACCCTATCCCGGGTCACATACCTATATAGCTTACATATGGCAGTACCCCCCCCCCCCCCCCCCCCCCCCCCCTTCACCCTCCGTGGGGGGGAGGGGCTTAAAGGATTAAAGGAGCTATGTTTAGCTGGGTGTTTAGGTACTGTAATTTAGCTAATTAATATCGTTTAAAGGAACCCTGACCAAGGATCACAATACCAAAAAGGATACCCTATTTAGGAACTGAGCACCTCAAAAACTATACCCTATCGGGCGGCACATACCTTTTAGTATATAGCTTACATAGGGAAGTACCCGCCGCTGGATTAACTTTTAAGATCGGCACACAACAAGGTGATTGGTAAAAACAATAATATTATGTGGATGTTATTTCGCGACACCTCGTTTTTGGCATGATTTTCTCAGCTCATATAAAGGCGCCTCTGGCTGCCGCTATCAGTCCATTTTGATCTCACTGTTTCCCGAGTCACCCAACCCGTGATATGTGAAATGAGATGAAACAACTTACAAAGCCAGACCACACACCGGGGTCCACATCCCCTACTCTTTAATTCGAACAGTGATATGGGTTCTTTAACGCCCCCTACAATTTTTAGTTGCGGTTATGCAAAAGAGACTTTTCAATGACTTCCGATCTACAATCTTCGAAGGCATCGCGGTTCCGTACTTTCCTCAATCCTTTCACTCTCGGAGTCGATTATGGAGACACGTACAATAGTGTCGTTCTAACTTTTGAGTCTGTCGACGAAATCCTATGGTGTGACCATTCAATTGAAATCTCTTCCGCAGTACTTTTGCGTGGTACCATTTGTTTTTCAATATTTTACAAAATGGCATTTGGTAGGTTTTCTTTTCAAATTTTGATTCTGGACACTCTTGGGAAGTTTACGGGTTAAAGTGCCTATGAAATGAATTTTTTTTCTTCGTTTTTCATTAGTTTATTATGTCCAAAGAACGAAAACAATAATCATTTCCCGAGGAAAAGAAAGAAAATCTGTTTTTTAGCCCCTCGAAGATGCGTCACTTCGGTTGAAAAGTGGCTCCAATTTTTGGAGAGCCTGGGGGCGAGTGGGCGTGCGGGATGACGTAAATTACGTAAATAGTATGACACATTAGTTTTTTTACGCTATAATTCCCTTGGAATCCTTTAGCGTGGTGGTCATTTTGCCAACGTTTTTGGCTGTACAAATGTCAGACAGCGCCTAATTTTTTTCTTTACAGTCCTCTGAAGGTGAAGAGGATCAGTTTCGGATCACTCTTGATCAACTGAAATGATCGTGTCCACTGTAGTTTTGCCGTAGCGAGACGAACCGACTGTGCCGCTGAGCGAAGGAAGTGAACATGAAGAAGACGGACTTTGATAATTTAGATTATTGAACGTGAAAGGTATACATTTCAGTAGCACAGCGTCTCAGTGGTTCGCCAGTTGAGTTGTAAGCTTATTGAACGCAGAGGCGTTTTTGTTATTTCTTTTTAGTGGCTCGTTGACTAGCGTTTATCGAACGCGAACCATATATTTGTAGTACAAACAATCACGATATTAGCGCATTAGCGACTCGGCCGGTCTTCTCTGAAGTTCATTGATTGCGCGTGGAGGTTATGAACTTATTTTATCGGCTTGGCAATTCGCTCGTCTACTTAATGTTCTTTTTTCAATGCGAAGGATATGTCTTGGCGGCTTGCTAGTTGAAAGTTTCTAAATTATACTGATATGTTATGCATATCCGAGGTGGTGTTTTTCAGGCGACTTGCTGAATTGAATGTGAATGGTGTATTTTTAGCGGCAAGGTGCCTTGATAGCGTATTTATTTATTTATTTATTCAAAATGTTTGAACTCAAGTATATACGTAATAATTATGCTTCTTAGTTCAGTGTCTTGCCAGCGATTGATCGTTTCTGGAAATTTTAACCACTTGACGGCTTGTAAGTGAGCTCAATGTATCGTGTTTACATTTATGTCTGATTTATATTTCATTGTATAAAAATTGATCTGATCGAACACGCAATGATTCAGCGATGTTTTGTTTCGAATAGTCTTACGCATTTGTACGTGTAGATTTTTGATAGATGTTCCGTAGAATAGACGCCTTCCAGTGAACACTTCGGTCGCTGCACTTTGAATTTTATAATTCGGAATACCGTATAAACATTTATATTATTCGCCAGTCAGTGCCGATCGAGTCAGTATATTTTTGTAGGCCTCGCTGACTTCGACGGCTCTCCAGTCGAGCCGAGGCTTGAAGGAACTTCCAAACAGGATATGGATTGGAAAAATTATGCTTGATTAAACGGCCTCACCGGCCGGAATGTTATTTTCTTTTGCAAAATAATACTAATCTTAACAATCAGCGCTTTCATTGAAAACAACATCGCTTGACGTACCCTTTCCGATGTCGACGAACAAATTGCGTGTATTTCGCCGGCCTATTTTCCTCTGGAGCAAAATAAAGCTTTGTTACACCCTCTGTTATCGAAGAATTCTAATATCTCGTATGTTTGAGGCCGCTCGCCACATAATATTGGTCCACCTCTAGCGAAGTCTCTTGTCAGCTCTCTTGTTCTCTATATTCCCGCAGCAGTTTGTACAACTATTTACGTCACAGTGTAATATGACACTGGTTTTGGCCGCGCACAAATTGGAGCCACTTTTTAGCGCCAACAACCTAACTTTGAGACCATAAAAAAAGCATTTTGCATCGTCCCTAACACTTTAAACCTTTTATTCCAAGGTCCAAAAAGGTGAAACTTTCGATACATCAAAAAATAAATTTCATTTCATAGGCACTTTAAGTGACTGACGTAACAAGTTATCAAACAGAAGGCTTGCCCTTGCCCTCTTCTGACTGTATAATGCAATTTTTGAAACTTCTATTGTCCAATATCGTTTCGATAACGCAACTTTGCATTATTAAAGCAGAGTCGGTTATTTGACTGAAGGAAGTAAACTTTGCGGAGAATTATTTTGCCAGAGTTTTGTTCTGCGAGACCTTTTTTCGCATGCTGCATAGTATTTAATATGTTTTTAAAAAGATCCAGAATGTCCATCTTTCTTTAAGTTCGAGTTTCAGGTGTTCTGATTGAAAGAATATGCAGGCAGACAACCTTTCATCTTGATAAAAAAAAAGGTCAGAAATGTGACTGTTCTCTCTATTGTCTCTGAAAACAAATTGCAAAAAGATGAACGATAACGATGCCATCTATGTGTATACGCCGGTATGTTTAGCCCAAAAAAGTTAGGTAAACGGCAGATGAGTATATCGAGTGCATAGACACCGGTACTGTACTTTAAACTTCCTAAAACCAGGTAGGCACCACGGAAAAAAATATACTGTTGTTTACAGTTCTAAGAGATAAAACTGCAATGCATGGCCCAATATTGTCTCTAGAATTGTAAGAGTTTTAATTAAAAATTAAATCACTTCATTGGATGGGTGAACAAGCCAATAAGACAATGCGATTCAACAACCTCCTTAACTGCAGGGGATCACATTCACTGTCATTCATTTAGTGACTTTTTTATAATTAATATGTTGCTCCTCATCTAGACGCCAATTTCCACAAATACAGCTAGGCATGGAAGCTTCAGAAATCAAAAGGAGCTCTAAATATCAGAAGGAAATTGACAAATCCTTCACAGTTATTTATCACAATTTAAAACGCATTCAAGAAAATGACCCACTTGAAGGCAAAAGAAGACACAGCCAACCCGAACTGTCCGCTTCTTCTCTGCAACGAAACCTTGTCAAAGAAAAATCCCACTCCTTGAAAGAAGCTCCATCAAAGACAATGAATAGAAGAGTAAACTTTTCGGTTGATGCTCAGCAGATCTAGCCCACCTTTACTTTCGTAGCGACACAATGGACACGTTTGGAGAGATACGGCAATGACAGCGACAAGGTCACAGAGAAAGACCACAACATGACAATAAATGCATATGTACAAGTTCGCGTGAATTGTTCCAAGTATGATCCTCGCAAAACTTCCAGGACTTCCAGGTTACTTTTAATTGGACATTAACTTTCTAAACCAGAAAATGTGGAAACATCAGAGACAAAATACCACTGGAGAATTTTCCAAACTGGATTCTAGCCGCCATGATTTTTTTTCTTTTCTTATTCAGCAAACGACGTCTCTCAGTTGAGAGACAATCGACGGCCTACAGTTTGTCATTTCTGTATCCTGTTAACCCATTTAACCCCGAGTTTTCATTCTAAACAAACTGCGGAAACTACTTTATACGAAAGTAGCATACTTCGGTAATACAATGATAATTATGTCACATGGGAAAGGGTTGAGATTTGACTTCGAACTTAGTTTACAGTCAGGATTTCAAATGTTAATATTCAAGCTGGTAACATAACAATTACACGATCGTGAACCTTGTAGATAACCAGCTGCAAAGAAGGGTGTACTGATACAGTAATGTATCTCAGCCTTCTTTTGGCGGTTTTCAATTCAGTGTCGTAAGTAATTTCGCAATAGCATTGGCTTTACACGTCACTTTATCAACCAATCGGAGCCGAGCGTAAAACCAAAACCAATCGTGACTTGCTCCCACACGTCAGTTTTCCGGTTGGCTCTAGCTCTTGGCGTCGGCAAAATGTATTTGCTTAGAGGTTTGGTTTTACGACACTCAATTGTAAACCGCTCAAACAAACGATCATCTTGGATTATCAAACTCACACTGGGTTATTTTTTTAGTACTAAGTTCTCACCCACAGTCAGTGTATCTCTGCTCTCGTCCTAAGTAGCATTAACCTTTTAAGCCCCAATAGTTATCAGCGTCAAATTTCTCCTTGTAATATCAATGCTTAGTCAATAAGAGAGGTCATGAGAATTAGGGATATGATCACCCAAGATGAATTCTCTTGATATTTTATCAACTTTTCCCCATTATTTCTATAAGAAAGGTATGGGGCCAAGAAAGGAGAATTTGTATTTTGATATTGGAGCTGAAAGAGTGAGGAGAAATAAAAGCATTTTTTGCTACATAATCAAATGGATTTTGTAGCAACATGTTTATTAGCAGTCAGTAGAAAAGAAATTCTTCAATTGAATTGAATTGAATTGTTTTTACAAAAGATAGTTTTGTTACAACATAACCTACTAAAGCCGCCGGGGGGGGGGGGGGGGGGGGGGGGGGGGGGGGGTACTTAACTTGTACGGGGATGCTCCGCCCCGAGGTCCAAACCCTTACCCTTTCATATACCGTTTTTGACAGAAAAGGTACCCCTTTCATATACCTTTCATTGAAAATGGTACCCCTTTCATATAGCCTTTACGTGCGTCTGTTTGATATATTTTGAAAGGCGCTTTTTATAATACTTAAATGGCAGTTTTGGCTACCTTTTTTATGCTTCAACTCGTGTTTTCGCTGCCCTTTCCTATTCTTCGTAAAATCCCTACCCTTTCATATACTTCAACTCGTGAAATCCCTACCCTTTCATATACCTCCAGCCTAAAAAAGGTACCCCTTTCGGGCGGAGCATCCCCGTATAGCCCATTATAGGGAGTACCCCCCCCCCCCCCCCCCCCCGGGTACTAGAGAGATTAGTCAAATGTCTAATGACAATGTTGAGTATGTGAAATGTCTGAGCTATTATTAACGGATTTGTAGGAGCCACCGGAAGCCACAATCTCAACTATTAATCATTGTCGCACTTGACATTTTATAAAGCTGTACCCCGTCCTCCTTTTCAAGGTTGTAAACACCTGGCGATTTTCAACCATAACTCGGAGCAAGTGTTCCAACATTATTGTCTGAGGATGTAAGTTAAGAATCGAATTACTCAGCTGTTGCACGGTAATAATCCATTTCTATCCTGGCCATCTGTAGTCAGAGACACTTATTTCTAGTTGACTCGCCTGAGTAATTTTAAACAAAATGTTTGGATTTCCCTTGATGGCTTTTCAAAGTGACAATAAAAATTGGTGACATAATCCTTTTAAGTAGAGTTATAGCGTTTTTCGCTTTTTTTGGAACATTTTTGAAGACACCTTTTAAAATGGCTCAAACCGTTTATATGAATATGAATGATGAGTGTGGAGAGAAATGAACTCAGAAAAAATTCTGAATTCCAGATGGGATTTGAACCCACCACCTTCCGTATTCTAGTACGTATTACAAAACAGTAATAACTCACGCCACATATTTTCGTAGAAAACGGCCACTAGTTAGAACGGTTACATCTGCTTTGCCAGAATAATACTTAATTGAAAACGTTAGATATCTCTACTTTGTACATTTATCCTGGAAAAGTTTTTTTAAACAAATCATCCGCAGAGTGTATCGGTGCATGTCGATGTTTCGGTACAAAGCTCTGAGAGAAATGCCTTGACACCATCCACCGAAAGTGAAATTCATTTCCTTAGCAACGCGCGAAAAAATTGGTCGATGGGTTAAGGCTGCTTCCAGAGAGCCTTAACAAACCCAAGTCTATCTATGAAGTAATTGTCGTTCATATCCCTTTCTCATTGCCTTACGGTCACCGTATCTTTCTTTCAGACATCACGTGATCACAAACAAAGTGGAAGAGCATCCCATAGGAACTAGTAACCCAGGGTTTCACGGTTCAATGCCTGCAGTAACAAATAAATTACACAGCGTGATCATACATCGCGTGACACATGCAGATAGCAATCCGTCCCTGTCACGTGACGAGGTGCACTCGTTCGAGGATGAGGGATTGGACTCTGATGTGGATGACCTAAGCGAGCTTGGGAGTGGGGACGAGGAGAACTGGGACCAACCGGATGATTGGGATAGTCATTTCATAGGGCTTCGAAATGTCTGACTGACTAACAGTTTCTTGGCGTCGCTATCAACAACAGACAATACACAATACCCACGCCACAACACAAGAGCTAACCAACAATGGTCTCCGCAACACCAAGAAATACCCACTGATTGACTGACCGACCGACCGACCGACCGACTGCCTGTCATTTATATGGCTTAGACATGTCTAATCGACTGATTGAATAATGGTCACCTTATCGGACTTGAATATCAATATTCATATATGAATAACTGGTTGTTGACTGACCAATTGATCAAATGAACTATCGATCCATTTGTGTTGCGATTGACCGCCGATAAAAATATGACGTTCGTTTCTGTATAAGGCCCGGGTCGCACAAGGGCGAATTTTGTTTATTTAAGGAATCAATCTGTCAAGACATAACGTAAAATAAGTGCGACCCCACGTTTAAAAAACTTTCCAATTTTTTGCGGATTGACAAAATTCCGCCAATCTTCAAAGAAGCCTCGGAGACGACCAAATTTTAAGCATTTATGTCAATTCTTGGAGTTTGGGAAATAAACATTTCGTTTAATGCAATCCGCGCCAAAATTTGGACCCTAGATTGTTTTTCCAAACATTTTGAACGTATTAAAATTAGCTCTTATGCGACCCGGCCCTAAGACCAATTTGGTGATATTTTATCTTAAAATAGAGTATTTAGGAATATAGAAATTGATATTGACAAGCATAAAATCATTGTTTTAACTAACTGGTTAAATGGCAAGAAACCGTATACGAGAATCCCACTGTTTGTACGCTGGATTCTTGAGGATCTGCTTCAGCCAAAAAAATGAATATAAAACTTTAAGCAAAGTTACTGAAGAAGGTTGGTCTGGCCACCTGAAACATTGTACTAAACAAAATATACGCTTTTTTCAGCTTTGCTTTAAAGTTTTCTATTGTTTTACCGCTTTAGGAGACATTTACATTTTTGCATTCTAGCAGCTAAACTGAAGCCTGATGAATATTTTTCTTACTGATAGCTTTGTTGGAACCGTAAGGGAGCATGCTATCAATAAACAGACCCTTTCGGGAAAATGGTGCATGATGGATAGTCAGAATCACCATGGTAACAACAATGATTGACCAGATGAAAGTGATCACATGGCACGAGCATGGGGGCATAGAAAAAATCTTTGTCCCTGACGGGAATCGAACCCATGCCTTCCGACAACCAGTCGGGCGCTCGGAGAGCCGAGGCACTGTCGAAGATTTTGCCTGAGGGGAACTCCGATATGAAAATGACGGGGGCGCTCGTCGTACCTTTTAGGAGTGAAAATTTGTAAACTGGTATCGCTTATAGGGTGCTGAAATCTAAAATTACTACAATTAGAACTATCGCGGTACCTTTTAGGGTTTTAGCGGAAAAAAACGTAACAGAATTTGTCTTGTGTTTCCTTGCAATTGGTACCTCTTAGGGGGAAAATATATTTGAGCCACGACTATAAAACGAGATTCTGGTACCTTTTAGAGTGTTTTTCGAAAATGTCCAACGAGCACTCCCGTCATTTCTGTATAGGATCGATCCCCCAACCCCACGGGTCCCTTTCATCTTGTTATTTCTTTCCGAGCTAAAAATTCACCACCTACATAAGGTTCTGGTCAATCCTTAGAGTTGTTGCAGTCTGTTCTTTTTTCTGATATTAAGGTTTATATAAATATAAAGGATTTTATGGAAGTTCCAGGTTTAAAATAATTATATCTTTAAAGAAAATGAGAATGAATTATAATTGGTTAAACTCTCCATGAAAGGATGACATTTTTTTAAAAAATACATGCAAAAAAAGGAACCTATTTAAGTGCAACAGTCATATAACAGCACGCCTAATGACGTGTACTGTCCATTGACATGATGATCAAATCGAATCTACTCATAGCCAATAAAATTCAAGAGTTTTGTTTTAGTTATGATTAATAGTATAACAATCTTTAATCCCAAAAGGGTCCTGATCGCACTCGAATATATTCTTGTTGAACCGGGCGCTCTAATTATCCAGTAAAATCGTAAAGAAAATACCGAAGTTGCTTTGTAGCTATAACTTAACAATAAGCGTATTGCTTGGCTTATTAATAATATTCTCAAAGAAACGTGTAAGAGTGATTTGCCTAATAAACTTCATGTAACTCGTTCAGGCAATTTTGTTGTTGTTCATCATTTTTCCCAGAAAATGTATAATTCTTAGAGCATGATTATCAAGAAAAGCGGCTCAAATTCGACAAATTTGATCGTTTTTGCCCTTTGCCGTTCGGGAAAAAACGATCGACGGTGATACTTCTCTCGATCAAGAGAGATTTAAATCTTTTCTTTTCGCGGGACCGAGCTATTAAGGACCAATTTCCCCCCCCCCCCCCCCCGCTGGAGGAGGGTTAGTTATAACTACTGTAACACGACAACTCCGCACGCGAGGAGGAAAGGGAACTGAAGAGTTCTCACCTCATGCCAATCCCTCGCGCTTGCTCGTCACCTTTCTGTACCTTTTTGTACTAAAAAGTAATCATAAAATAAATGTTAACCTACAATTTTCATTTTTCAGTATTTACTGTTTACTGATAAATCTGTTGTGAGATTCAATTGATGAGTAGCGCGTATAAAATATACAGAGAACATAAGAATCATCCGAGTAATGTAGCGTGTAGATCAATATTACCCGTGACATTCTTTAGATACCCTACACTATCACTGTCTAAATCTAAAACGCCACTGCATCACTCACCACCCACGCTGCTTACTCCGCCAAACAAAGCAAAATGACAACACAACAAAGTCATTTGAATATACATTTTTATGCATGCAAGTCATAAACCACCGAGCAAATGGTATGCGTTTCCCTGGCCACTCTCTGATTGGTTTAGCACTGCTATTTAAACTACTCCCGCTTCAACTGTTGCGTTTCGCAGTATTAAGAGCCAAAGCTCACCTTAGCCAAACTTCACTACCTAACCCCCCTCCCAAGAGATCTGTGTTCGGTCTCCTTCGAGCGACACTACGCATCGTTTCCTGTCTACGCCGGAGTGTGACTTTCCATATCTTAGCCTACAACAATGACTGTGGGAATAATAATGTACTGGGAGCGTAAAATTTTAGAATACGGTTGTAAAACATCCAGTTCGCATATCTTAGTCGCCAAAGAAATAAAGTTAATTGCGTTCCAATGCAAACGTAATGCACAGGTTTCTTCCACCTCAAGTCCGCCTATTTCATGCAGGCATAACCGAGAGCGAAATTTGTCCACTGTGTGGCCTTACAAGACAAACCATCACCCACATGTTTCGTTATGACAGGAGCCAATCCGGGGAAGAGGACCGCAACTCTTGGTCATTTCTTTAGGGCTGCCTGTCCCCATGTAAAGTATCATTTCTGCTATTTTTAGCACAAATTGCGCCATCAATTTAATGAAAAACTGACTCAAAATTTGGCAATTTATTTGAGTGACAAGGACAGACACGATCAAGGGACCACGTACACAACATATGTAACTAAAAATCAGAGTTAAATAAATACAAGTAAAATTGAGTAACAAAATCTTTAAAAGAGCCGGGAGCAGACTGAACTTTTTCGATTGCTCGAGACGAATGGTTGCCCTTCCAAGACAAAAGTATGGTTGTCTCTTTCTATGAGGATATGAAGGGCATAATGGTCTACGTTGGCTTATCTTCGAATTCCTTTCCCGTCAGCAGTCGAGTCAAGCTGGGTTGTGTCCTGTCGACCACGTTGTTCAAAGTCTTCTTTTCTCTCAGAGATATGCTATTTGAGGAAGATGCTGCACATGCAACCCACACAGAAGAGGCCCTCCAGAGACTCATCGATTGCTTTGCTCGCCCCTGCAGATCATAGTGAGCGCACAGGACATCTGCCACGTCCCCAGCATCACAATTGGCGACTACACTTTTGAGGTAGTTGAGGTAGTTAACGAATACGCATATATCGGATCTACCATCTGCGCATTGTATCTGCAGCAACTTGTTTCCAGATACAAAGCTCAACAGGTGCATCGGAAATGCTTCAGCTACCATCGGCATGCAGATCAAAGTCACCGCACAGGACTTTAGCCATGCTCCGATCATCACAATTGGCGACCACATCCTTGAGATACGATAGTTAAGATAGTTCAAGAATTCGCATATCTCGGATCTACCATCTGCAGCACTGACTTGTCCCCAGATACTGAACTCAATGACAGGTGCATCGGAAAAGCTTCGGTTACCATCGGCATGCAAATGAAAGTCATCACACAGGATGTCCACCATGCCTCCAGCATCACGATTGGCGACCACACATTTGAGGTAGTTGGGGAAGTTAAATAATCCGCATACCTCTGATCTGCGATCTGTAGCAGCCTGTCCACACTCAGGTACAGAGCTAAACCGGCACATCGATCGGAAAAACTTCATCTACCATCGACAGACTCACCAAGTGGATGTGAGACAACAGACTGCTTACAAAAAACACCAAGACTATATATTTTATTTTTTAGTATAAGGTTTGTATAAGCCACGTTTCTCTATTTCCTACTGTCGTACATTTCTACAATAAAGCAACCTATGATTTAGTTATGAGTGATGATTAAAATAACATTACTAAAGAAAAAAGAGAAGATCGACCAGTTATATATATAATAACAGCTTATTAAAGTTTCAAGTCTAAATTGAAGTTGGTTTCTTGACATTCACATTTCAAGTATATATAGCCTTTCAAACAGGTTTAATAATTAAGACTGTGCTATTGATCTCGGGCTCTCGTAGAACTCTCTTCGTTTCACACTCTCCCCACCGTCCCCACTCTGCTCGGCTCCGCACCCACCCTCTCTACCCTCTCCACCGTTTCCTCGCTACTCCCCCCTGCCAAGCTTCTGAAGCTTGCATACAGTTTTTGCAGTCTTAAAATAAGTCGACAGAAACATTTGTAAAATATGATACGTATTTTTATTGTACGAATCAATTGAGACCTTATTTCTTTTATTGCTTTCTAGATGCCCGGCAAAACTTTTTCTATTTCCTACTGTCGTACATTTCTAGATCTATAATAAAGCAACCCACAAATTTAGTTATGAGTGATGATTAAAGTAACATTACTAAAGAAAAATGTGAAGATCGACCAGTTAAATTTAGTTAAATTAGTATTATTAAATTAATTTTAATCATTTTATTCTGCAACTTTTATTCAAACTTAAATTATTTTAATCATCTTATTTTGCAGCTTCTATTCAAACTATTGTAGCTTTGAATTCACTTCATTACTTTATCTGTCTATTGTATTTACATGTTAGATCGTTTCATGTTATAAAAATCATTAAATCATTCCTTTAAAAAAACCATGAGTATTAATTTTAGGATTTTAAAAGTTTATAAATTTTGAATCCACAACCTCACGCTTTTAGAAACCAGATGTTTTTCGTTACTCACACTATCGGCCAATAAATTATTAAGCGAGTCGATCAGCATGTCAATCAGTCAGTCAGTTAAAAGGGTTACTGAAAAAAAAGATGAAGACAATTAGACAGTAAGTCAATCAGTATTTACGCTCATTTAAGTACAATCTCAGGCGCCAAGAATATGTTTTATCTTTACCTAAAGTTAACACTACTAAATACGGACTCAAGTCATGGAGATATTTTGCAGCTTAGAAATGGAATGAACTATCAAATGACATTAGAATAAAAGTGGGCACCAATGAAATAGTAAACAGAATTAGATCGTTAAATTTCGGGGATAAGTAAATTTGTAATATTAGTTTTAATTAGCTTTTTGACTGCGGCGGTAATATTGTAATAATAGTTTTAATTAGTATTTAATCCGTGGTTTTATCTGATGTATTGTGATATTAGTGTTGTTTAATTGTTAGGTTTTAATTAGTTATTAGGTGGAATACCTGTAAACTAGCTCTCTAGCTAAGTGTATATCCACATTAAATAAAGTATGTTATGTTACAGTGTTATGTTATGTTAGTCAGTCAGTCAGTCAGTTAGACCGTCATTCAGTCACACCGCCAGTCAGTCAGTCAGTCAGTCAGTCAGGTGAGTCCGTCAGTCAGTCAGCCAGTCAGACAGTTCATCTGCAGCCATTCGATCAGAGAATCTGAGAATTAACTCTGATCTGTGATAAATTTTACTGCTGAGAAGAACATTTTCACCTCGGTGGGATACGAACACACGACCTACGGATTTGATCTTCCATTACCCTTCCGTTTGACCTACGAGGCCACACGCGAGCAGATTGTGGACGATAATGTGGTACTTCGTGGCAGTGAGAATGTGAACGGTACAATAATGTTGAGCCACGCAGCACAAGTGATACAAACAGATAGTCAGTCAGACAATCAGTCAGTCGGTCAGACAGTCAGCCAGACAGGCTCTATGCCCAACCGTGAACTAGCAAGACCGTTAGTCAGTTAGTCAGATAGTTTTTTCAA
This sequence comes from Dendrophyllia cribrosa, assembly GCA_024195265.1. Lineage (NCBI taxonomy): Eukaryota > Metazoa > Cnidaria > Anthozoa > Scleractinia > Dendrophylliidae > Dendrophyllia > Dendrophyllia cribrosa. The sequence goes on along the minus strand of JAJLRJ010000007.1, from coordinate 12,599,621 downwards.
CAGTTCACTGGTCAGCCTGTCAGTCAGACGGTCGATACATACATAATATTATAATATTATAGGTAAGTTTTCCAAACATCTGTTTGGTCCCAATCCTCCTCATCGCCACTGTCAAGCTGGCTCAAGTCATCCACATCAGAATTCAGCCCCTCATCTTTGAACAAGTGCAACTCGTCATGTGACAGGGATGGTTGACTGTCTGTGCGCATCACGTGATGCACGATCACGCTGTGTAAGTAACTTGAACCATGGAAACCTGGGTTGTTACTTCCCAGGGGCTTCTCGTCCACCTTGCCTGTGACCACGTGATGTCTGCAAGAAAGATTTGTCGTTAATAATCTTTACTAAAATCAACATTATTAATAAATTTCCTTTGATATAAATTTGTCTTTTGGTTTTTCAAAGTGATTCTAAAATCTGGTGAAGATGAATCATGCTTCATCATTGACTAATTCTCTTTTTTAGTAAGTTTTTTTCTAGTTTATATCATTTTATGCAGAACTATTTTGGTCTTGATGAGAAATAGAACACAAACCGCGGTGATAAACATATTGAACTTATTCATTTTTGATAAAACTTGACGTTTCGTATGCTACTACATACTTTTTCAAAAGTGACCGTTTATTTATTGGTCTTTTCATGATTATGGCCAGAAACTTGCTTTTAGCTTACTTTATTAGTCCAAATAGGAAGAAAACATCGACCAAAGTGATGAAAACAAAGAACAGTAACTAAAGAGACAATAAAAAAAGTCAAAATTCCACAAGAATGGTAATTTTGATTTCTTGACCGCCTGTCACGAAATCAAAATTTGATGAACCATAATCCACTTCCATCCTTGCAATCCTGCACTTTACCTCCAAACTACTGTTTCTGTTTTGTGTTGTAGAATCCTTTTTATCAATTTAGTTGTATATTCGGTGACATTTGACGATATAACATGGAAATAAGGTAAGCGAAATTTTCGACGGTACAGTGTCCTTTTAACACGCTACCTACTTCTTGTAAGACATCAATTCGCTGAGGTCAAACTGATGGTTGTCCGTTCCTCGCACACCGCTGTCCTCGTAAACTCTGATGCTCGCATGCTCATGACCATGTTCTAGATCCATTCCCCCATGTATTCTCTCGGTATACGTATACTTCATCAGATGACGTAAATCATAGTCAGTGCTATCCTCTTCCCCAGCCCCCACGTCCGAGTAGGACCTGATTGTCCCGTGACCTCCAGAAATAGCCTCTGCAGCCTTCACTGGCGGCGTTCCGTCTACAGCATCAAATTTGCATTTCTTGCAGAGCAGGTACAGACCAAGTAAGAGCAGTAGAATGAGTAGAAGGAGAAGAAATGCTAGCACGGCATTCCACACCCACGATGGACCTGGTGGACTAGTGGGACCAACTTCATCTGGAGAAAAAATATCCATATAACAATCAGTGTGCTTTAGGTGCTATTGCGGCCCTATTTCCCATAGGAGAGATGGATGATGATGATGATGATGATCATGATGATGACGACGATGATGATGATGATGATGACAATGATGATGATGATGATGATATGCTTCAGGTGCTATCATATCAATACAAAGCAGTCTGTGTCGCTGTGTTGTTGGGAGAGTGAAACACTTAAAGTGCTACTACGACGAAAGTTTTTCTTTTCGATATTTTTTACTTCAATTCATTCAATGGGTTCATAATTATACAAATCACTATAATTTAGAATGATATAAGCTTACTGATTCTGGAAATAGCTCACTGAAAACCGTCGAAACCTCGTCCGCCATAACTCAGTTCGCAAAACTCTAACCGGCGATTATTCGAGAAAGCGGTCTCACGTGTGAATTTCTTCTTGCATGTTTACGAGAACATCTTCGCTGAAAAGCGGGCTCCAGAACCACTGAAATAAAAAGGATTTGTCTATTTGAGATCGGCCTTTCCACAAATGAAGCAGACCCCGGGAAGCAGCCTTTTATTGTCTTCACGTCATATGACATCATCCAATGGTTTTGGACATTTAAAGCAAGTAATGGCGGCAAGCCGAAGCTGAACTTTACGTTTCAAATACTTGGTTTTTCCGTTGGAATTTGAACATTTTGAAAATTTGGCATGGGAAGCTAGACAGCACTCTGCTTTCCAAAACTGAAGAGAAAGGGAAAGACAAAACTTTGATCATAGTAGCACTTTAAATATGGTATCAACTGAGTTGATAGAACGGTTTTCAATTGAGTGTAAAACGTAATTTCGCAATTGGGTTGGTTTTGAATTGCTACGCTTTATAATTGGCTAAAACATCTCGCGCCACTGTATTACCCAATCAGAAGTAAAACCAAAACCAATCATGCATGACTTGTTCGTGAGGCTGGTTCGCGCTCGTTTTCTAGCGTTTGGAGTGGGCTGACTGTATTTGTTTCGACTTCTGATTGGTTTATTGGATTGTCATAACCTGTGTAATAACTTTGGTTCTGGTTTTAGAACAGTCAATTTAAAAATGCTCTAATTAGGTTAATTGGCCACCCTAAAGTGATTTAAAAGCTGACGTTTTGAGCACTGACCCCTCGTCAGACTGAATCAAGGAATTGTTAGTTGTGGGTGGTTTGTAGATCGAACGGCGGAGCTACGCTGTTGGTCTGGCAACCAGAAAAACAAGAATAAACTTTGTATGGATTAAGTAAATTGGCCGCGTCAGATTGGTTTCAATTTTAGTTCGGATTGGATTAGGAAGTGGCGTGAGTTTTTAAGCCAATCACAAAGCATATCAATGCAAAACCAATGTACATGCGAAATACTGATACCTGCTCTATTGCTTGTGGATATATCTTGGGTGTAACGAATACTTTGTTCATAAACAAACTGTTCAAATCCTTTATCAACAAATTCTTGAGAAAACGGCCTAAGAATATGGTGGCCGAACCGAATCAGCAATGAGGAGTTATGGCCCGGACAGAACAGCTTCCACACCCACTTCGGGTTAAGAAGCGTGAAAAGACCTGGATTGGACACACACTAAGGAAAGGCAACAATAGGCGACAGCGACAGTACACGACAGGCGCTGAGGTGGAATCCCCAGGTAATGCGGAGAAGGGGGAGGCCAGGCATCACATAGCGCAGTAGTGTGGAGGCTGAGATGAAGAAGGGATGCCATGGCTGGCTCAACCTGGTTCAACGTGCGCAAGATAGAGTATGATTTGAGAAGGATAGTCGGCGACCTATGCTCCACTACGAGTAGATAGGCATAAGTCAGTAAGTAAGTAAGTAAGTAAGTAAGTAAGTAAGCAAGTAAGCAAGTAAGCAAGTCAGTAAGTAAGTAAGCAAGTAAGTAAGTAAGTAAGTAAGAAAGTAACGAATACTTACTTGGTGCCCGTCCCCGGTCATCCTCCTCCTGGCATCGGGGACCTTCCCAGCTCCCTTTGCACTTGCACACCTTCCAAGATGTCGTGGTATTGGCCACAAGTGTGGTGCTGTTTTTGACCACACAAGTGCCATTATTGGCGCAGTCTCCTGTTTCACACGGACAAGGAAACACGACATTTTGGCGGTCAATCTTTACGCCTATTGTTTCTTTGTCATCCAAGTCAATGCCGTTGAGTCGATTTTGTGGGACACAACCTGAGAAATACAACACGATAGTCCTTTATACACTAATTTCTTGGCTCTTTGGCTTTGCTGACAAGGGACAATGACCCGCCGAAATGACAAACTTTCGCTTACCTTTTTATGTAATGATCCGCATAAAAAAGAAAGTGCTAACGGCAATGCACGCTGGAATGTCAACTTTTTTTATTGTTACAACTAGTGATCTCATTGGCCTAGACTCAAAGACTGCTAAAAAGTTAAGGTTCAAGGTGCATTTTGTCTGATTTGTTTTAAAGGTTTCAAGTAATTTGAGACCCGGCCAATCGCACAACATGCAATTTTTAAAAGAAATTGTATTTGAGGAAGTTCATCAAAGAAGCAAAATTATTAGCTGTTGTCTTCTGCTATTCTGATTGGTTAAGCACGAACATGTCCTAAAATTTATTTCACGCAAATGGATTTTCTTTATTTTTATACTGAAATATAATTATGAACCATCAGCCCCTCCTCTATTCTTGAACTCAAATAAATTTTATGTGAGAAAAAGCCAATGCCGCAGAACAATGAAGTTTACTGTAGTTCTTATGTGGAGCATTCCTTATTATGTTATATCGCCAATGCCACCAAATATACAACCTTATTGGATAAAAAGATGCTATAAAGAGAAAAAGAGGCTGTCGTTTTGAGATAAAGTGCAGGATTGCAAGGATGGAAGTGTGGATATATAATAACTTCATGATTATGGCCAGGAGTTTGCCTTAAGCTTGCTTTATTTTATTGTCTTGAAATACGAAACATGATCGTCAAAAGAGATGAAAGCAAACAAATGTTAACTAAAGAGACAAAAAAAACGGATAAAAAATAAAGTTCTACACGAATGGCAATTTTGATTTCTTGACCGCCTGTCACGAAATCAAATTTGATGAACTGTAATCCACTTCCATCCTTGCAATCCTGCACTTTATCTACAAACTACTGCTTTTGTTTTTCTCTATAGAACCTTTTTATCCAATATAAGGTTGTATATTTGGTGGCATTTGGCGACAAGGCTGATAGAAATAAGATAAGCTAACTTTTGTCATTCCGGCGGGACACGGTCCCTCCATATTGGTTTTATTTTTTTTTTTTATTAATTTTTTTTATTGGTTTTAGCGCGAGGCATGGGCACGAAAATGACGCGAGCACGCGTTTGTTTATTTTGATGACGTTACTAACCCTAACCCTACTGTTGGAAAATGAGTCATTACTTTAGTATCGACGAATCGTCTTTTTATTCAATTTTTTAACTATTTTAATAGTATTTTTACGTGTGATAACTTAATTTAATTGTATGCAGTTTTTATATTGTCTTAATAATTTTATTCACAGCATACCTTTTATTCACAGCATACCTGTGAATTAGGTAAAGTTTTCTTTAACTCATCTATATGGCTAAGAGTATGCGCCACTTTAAATAAAGTATTGTTGTTATTGTTGTTGTTGTTGTTGTTGTTTACGGTAACTAAAAAGTTCATTGCGCGCATTCCACACGGTATTTTTTTATAAAAATTGGTAGGATTTTCTTGGTTCGTGATAAAAAAAGACAACAATTTTTGTACATACACAAAGGCAACAAACATAAAAAACGAAACGTGAGTAAATTGCCGAAAATTATGTACCGATTTTTTTATGGCTTTGTTTGATTAGACTTACTGAATGCTTCTTCTGTTTAGCCAAAAATCGTGAATATTTACGGTGTAAAAACCGAGAAAATCCGTTGAGAGGTTTACTAGCCTTGAATAAGAAGCCCAACAACTCAATCATTGGTTCCCATGGCAACGAGACAAGACTGCTAAATTAGACTTCTCCGTAAACGACAAAGCCTAAGCTACGTGTATGTGTATATTGTGCCTAGTAATGCGAAACAAAACTCTCGAAAGACAGCAATAAGATCGTGTATATTTTATATGGAAGACTGACCAATAGCTATATGGAGCCACCTTAACGACCTCTGAACCCTTAAAGGCAAAATAATAACAACAAAAACAACTAAAATACATTTCATAGTTACTGCTTACCTCCAAAAGATTCATCAACATCCACTTGTTTTGTATTTTTTCCTCCTGTTTGCCTCAAGGTGATACCTGAACCATAGCCACTCGCGGTTCCAAGATTCCCGCCAGCGACGACAGCTTTCCCGCCGGTAGCAATCGCATTCCCGCCAGTGGCAGCCGCTCCTGCGTTTTGTTCATGTCTTCTCTGTAGTATCTTCTGTACGCTTTGAAGACTGCTGTTGCTGGATCGCAGTTGTGTGACGCTTATCCCCGCGCTTCCAACGACTACTTTCTGAGCACTTGAATTAAAAATGGATCGAATAGTATGCTTTTGGTACATCCTAATCAGAGTTGCATTTTTAATCTTCTTAACCTGAACATCGCCTTGCTTGTTAATCGTTATCAAGCTCACGCCAGACAAAGACGATCCAGAGAATGCTGAATAGGTGGATATTAGGTTACCACTTGCCGTTTGCACGATAGCTTTTCCATGACTTTTCACAATAGCTCGCATCACTTTCAGTGCTGTTAGTCTTCTCAGTCCCCCTGCAGATAGAGTGATAAAGAGAGGATGTTATAAGAGAAGATACCCCAAAAATTGATACCCCAAGTGTTTGAAATTTATTTATGGTGTACAGCAACCACCCCATTTATATTGAATAAATATAGCTTGGATGGAAAATTTCGGGTTTTCTTCCCTGCTTTTTGTACCGCAGAAATATATGGCAAATGTTGGGCTACATCCTAGTATTCATGTGAAAGATACATAGTTCTGTTCTGAACTGACGTTGAAGACATAATGATTAAGACCCCACCTGAAAAGAGAGCACCTCCGCCGTGATTCATTAGATGACTGGTCCCTCCTGTGCTTCCCTCAACCTTCCCAGCATAGTCGACTTGAAGTGTGGCATAATTACCCAGTCTTTTTACGATGATCGTGTGGTGTTTGTCATCAGTGACGTTAACTCCTGGAAGCTTTAGAAATTTTGTCCTCCCTGCTAGTCTGAAGATGCAACGAACCACTGCGTTCTGTAACTGCAAAACAATTCGCGTATCTCTTATATTTATATATTTATTCGTATATTCGTATATTTATTCTTTTGTGGGAACCTATTAAAATTTATGAATTTCAAAAAATGAGTGGTAAACTGCCGGCATTTCGCTAAATTATTTCGAAGCCCCTTCTCTCTACAAAGCTCCCCCACTCTAAAACATGATTGAAATAAATTAGCCCCCCGGGAAGCTTAATAGAGAATTTACGATATTCCTTTTTTAAAGGATGAACATGAAAAGACATCGTTTAGGGGTTAATAACAGGGGATTTTTAAGCGAAATCGCGACATCTACTGTCAAACTTACATCCCCTCTGACATTATTGTGTCATTGTGTAAGGCCTAAGTGTCCTTTTGGTAACTTAATTAAGGTACTAAGGGTAAGTGCGTAAGGCTAATAATACCATAACATAAGGGACTGTCAGAGTATCTAATACATGGACTCTCAAGCTTACATCCACTCTGACATAATTGGGTCATTGTGTAAGGCCAAAGTGTCCCTTTGGTAACTGCGTAAGGCTAGTAAGACCATAACATAAGGGACTGTCAGAGTATCTAATATACATGAACTCTCAAACTTACATCCACTCTGACATAATTTGGTCATTGTTTAAGGCCAAAGTGCCCCTTTGGTAACTTCGGGTCCTAAGAGTTAGTGCGTATGGCTGATAAGACCATGACATAAGTGACTGTCAGAGTATCTTATACATTACTCTCAAACTCACATCCATGCACTGAAATAATTGGGTGACTTGGGTCATTGTGTAAGGCCAAAGTGCCCCTTTGGTAACTACGTAAGGCTGATTAGACCATAACATGAGGGATTGTCAGAGTATCTAATACATATAATCTCAAACTTACATCCACTCTGACGAATTCCGTTCCAAGGCTGTTGGTCGATAGAAATATCAGGCTGTCATTGGTTCCTGGTTTGGCTTTCATCTGCAGTGCGATATCAGTGAAATATTCACTTGTTATTGGCTGGGGAATTGGGGCAACCGCACGTCTTCGCCTCGATAGCGTTGACGATGATGATGAGGACGATGATGATGAGGACGATGATGATGATGATGACGATGACGACGATGACGACGACGATGATGATGATGATGATGATGATGATGATGATGACGTGTGTGACGTCTCCCACGATGTTACAGAGTAATGAGAATAGCTGCTTTCTAAGTAGTAGTTTCCGGCCGATTCTGAACGGGATAACAAAAAGAACTCAAGATTACGCTATATCCAAGCCTTAATACGGCCACCATTAATTCAAATGAATTTTTCGCTGTATTAGTAAGTATTAGTGATCGCGTTCGAAGAACGCAATCCTAATTTCGTGTTGGTTGTCCTGTGGTTTATGTGCAGTAAAATTTGAGATTTTTTTGTAGACGGTCTTCCAAATGGCCGCCCCTATTGACTACTTTCCAAATAAAATACAGTTGTTGCTTGTCAAAAAAACATATGAGGAGAAATGAAACCTACGTGAGGGAGGGATTCACATATAAACGTGACGAGAGTGATCGTCGTACCTTTTAGAGGTACCACTAAGCAGGGGTACCACTAAGGAGAGGTACCACTAAGGAGGGGTACCACTAAAGATGTTTAAATAAAACATGGCCACTGTCAAAGCGATTCGGATACGTTTTGATGTATTAAGCCAGAAAATAATATGCTGAAATAATTGGTGGAAAAAAAGTAATGTGAGCTACACCCACCATTCCTTTCAAAATTTTCCACGATCACTTCCGTTAATTTCAACCAATCCTAACCTGCATGTGTGACTTTTATTCAGTACCCTGGCTAAAAATATGATCAAACATAACCGACAAACTGCAAGGCTGATCTGACTACGTAAAAAAGTAGACTTTGCGAGACACCAATACGACAGAAACCGATCAAGCAGGGTAGCAACCGCGGACAGCATTATCGTTTGCGGTCATTTGCAGATTTGAGTTCTAAAAATATGATGCTGACCTCATTCTACTTACTTATCAAACATTCTTCGCCCGAGTATCCGACATCACAGACACACACGCTGGTTTTCTTCAGGTATGGTTCACAGTACCCGTGATAGTGACAGTCCGGACAGCTGTCACTATTCTGACAGCCCTCAGGGGAATTCACTACTTTCAGTGGTGTTTTGAGGTCGTACATATGTTCGTTGTTGGTTATCCTTCGTATACAACCATTGAAGCCAGTATAGTTGAGATTGGGATAAGTAATGCCTGGATTTTCCACGCCTCCAATTTGAAGCGGCCAAAGGCTGTTCAAGTAACTGAAAGAAAACAATTACAGTCGAACTTGTATTAAGCGGTCACCCTTGGGATTTTGGAAATTGGCCGCTTAACCCTTTAACTCCCTGAGTGCCAACAATTGAAATTAAAGAGAAATACCAAATTTCATTTTGCAAAATATTGAAAAACGAATGGTACCATGTAAAAGTATTGCTGAAGAGGTTTTATTTGAATGGTCACACCATGGGATTTCGTCAACAGACTTAAAAGTTAGAACAACAGTACATGTCTCCATAATTGACTCTGGAAATGAAAGGGTTAATGTATGGAGGTTGGCCGCTTAATACAGGTTCATTAAAAATACTTTGTGAGCGTGGACAATAGTCAATTTTATTAACGTATAGTATTATAACACAATCAAGCGATTTCTGCTTTGTAACTGCCTAAGGTACGGAACTCTAGAGTTGGATGTTGCAAAACTGCCTCTAAACCATATTCCCACCCTAATGAAATGACTAACGAGTACAAATGTGGCCGCTTAACACAGGTAAAAATAACAAAGACAGACAAACATGGGACTGCTAAAAGGTGACATCCCATAATGAGCATTGAAATTTATATATTCCTTTGTTAACAATTAATTTCAATGTTCATGATGGGATACCCAGGGGGAAAAATCAATATTGCTGCTCGTATCTGTAAAAATAGGTCTATTGTATTTGCAGTGAGATCGGACGTCAGCATATAGAAGGCGTCTCAAGGGTGCCGCTATGAGTCCATTCGGATCTCACTGTTACCAACCCAACCCATGATGTGTGAAGAGAATGACCAGACCACACACCGGGGACTACGTTCCCTGTTCTTTTCGAACAATCATGTAGGTTTTTTAACGTCCCCTACTATTTTTGTATAAGAAGGTGTAGGAGACAAGGCCAATGGCTTAACGTCACCGCCCAACGACGCTATCATCTGAACTGAGACAGGTGTTGAGAACAACCAGCATGATCTCACCAGTTATTAAACAACCATGGTTGGTGATCCGGTCGAGATTTGAACCCGCAACCTCCCTTTCTTCCAACTGAGCTAACCAGGTGGCGGTTAATATGTATATGCATAATTATTAGCAAAGATGTCAGTACTTACTAATGAGTTCCCCTGACTTTTCCTGTTATTTTGCAGCTACTTTCATCTTCCAACAACTCATCACCCATTTGAACCAATTGCGCGTTCTTACAGTGGTCGACAACAACCGTAACAACCTGTTTGAAAATAAATGATGTTTTTTTATGGATGTTTCTTCTTATTTGCAAAGATGCTGGGGTATTTTCAGAAGCCAAGAAAAATCATATCTTCATTTTAACGGTACTTTTAACTGCACAGACCGTAATTCCTTTTGGATGTGGTTTAGCAACAGTGATTTTAGTACTGCTTTAATAATTATATCTTGACACGGGCTGTTGTGACGTCATACCTTTAAATCCTGGCGAACTTCAACAAAATGCCATTCACCGTCATTCAGCCGAGAACCACGTGAAATGGTAAGTATTAAAGGCTCGGCTCCTAATGATATGACAACACGGATGAACCCACCATACAACACAATGGCCATAAAATCACGCGACTCACTAGCACGAACTGTCAAAAGAAAAAAAAACATCTCCAAGTGAATGTTAAACTCTTTCCTTCAGTAACTTGGTATTTTTGCAGCCATAGTAAGTGACGATTTCGAAACCCGTTGTAAAGAGAACTTTATCAAATAGAATGAGAGTTTTCTACTAGTTTTCCGTACATCCTTTATCCCGCTCTTCCTATCATTGCGAAGCTTCTTCGAGAACTCATACATAGTCTTATCTCCACATATATAGAACGTCTTTAAGCATAAAATTACAAACCTTGCGCTAAAGGGCCTTGATAAAGTAAAAGCCCATCTGCAACAATTGTGGTAAACTCCAGCTGTACAACGCTCCTTTCGTATGCCACCAGCGTTTGTAGCCAGATGTAAGAGGTTCCTAGACCTCCCTTGAACGAGCGAGTCGTTTCCTGACAAAGAGGCCCGGTGACAAGACCCCTGAGTTTATGTTTGCACTGGCAAATAAATCCTGAGCACGATAAGTCGAAAAATTAATTAGTTGTTAAACAGATTTTCTGCCAAAATCAATAGGCAACACAATATAGCCACTGATCAAGTAGACACAGACACCAGATTGCGTTTTATCTGACAGCTTAGCAGGCAAAACCTACAACCCAGACTTTGTTAGAAGCAACACTTACAATAACAGCGAACCTTAAATGCGACAACCTACAAACTGTTAACAAGCAACAAGGGCACTTCGGAGAATATAGCACGGATCCTACAACCTTACAAAATCCGTGTCGCTCACAAACTTATCACCATATTATTAAACTTCCATTTACCTTGCCAGCAAGTTCTCCATCCTAAAGAAGTGCCAAGAAAAACTGAACTGTTTAATTTATGAAATGTTGTTTATCCGCGATAGAAAATTGAACGTTCAATCGGACTTTACGCGCGCTAAAGTCTTTGTTTACACCCGCAATTCTGAACTGTGATCAATTGACATTGTTTCTTCATGTATTCCCATGCAACTATTCGAGTCTTTTTCAAGATAACATCGGACCGTCGACTAGTTTCGCTAATATAATTCGTATCTTAAAGGAAACAACAATAATACAAACCATGTGGTTGCACGTCATGACAAATTCCTTTATGCAGACAAGGCTTGTCTGCGCATGTCTGAGAAGGCGGAGTTATAATGGACATGTATTTAGTTTGCAGCTGTAGTCCAACTGATACAAACGTAAGAGAAACTGCAGGAGCGGGGAATTGACCATAATCGCCGCTGACAACGTTGAATTCATAGTCGGCTTTCACCGTGTTCTGGCAAACACCAGTTTTGTTGACTTCCTGTGCGCAGTTGTCGATTCCAAAAGCACCAACAGTTAAACCTTCAATTTAAAAAGAATAAAGTATAATTATTTTGTACATACTTACTGAAGAAACGCGGTCGAACCAAAAAGGTATAAACTATAAATGATACTACAGCGGAGTTCTACGAACATGGCAGAAAGGCTTGTAAATTTCTTTTATTGCTATTGAAGATTTTTCACATCGCAAAGGTTTTGGAGGCACGATTAAGGCTTGTTGTGTTATAATGATGTAAAATCTTTCTGGGAACGCAAGAACGTCTTGCCGCAATCCCAGAACACTATTCGGTCGTATAATTCATAATTTCTTTTCTTTTTTACCCGTAAAGGTATCTTGATTAGCTGTATCAACACAAGGTAATTAAAGACAGAACGTAACGTAAATAAAAAGTAGACGGGTGTGAAATATCAATAAATGGTTGGGAAATGCGGCCCTATGTGCAACCGAGTACGAAGAAAGGGGGCGAGCTGAAGTTAATGGCTGGGAAATGATGACAAGATACGAATAATAACAGCGCAATAGCAACATGTGGAAGGTAATATATCTAAGCGTGAGAGATGACAGATATCACCTGGGCGCAGTTTTTGAAAAGGTGGATAGCGCTATCCACCGGATAAATCACTATCCAGCGGATAACACAATGGATTTTGTTAATACCTATCCGCTGGATAGTGATTCGTCCGGTGGATAGCGCTATCCACCTTTTGAACAGCCGAGGCCTGATTTGTGAAGCGATCGAGAAGCATACCTAAGGGCACAAAATTGCACAAAAAAATCTGCGCTAAAATTTACAAAACACTATGTAGAAAAGTATTTAAAAAGTATATCGCGGAGATCCTTATTTCTGTACCAGGAAAAGCCTTTGTTGAAAACTACGACTGTTGTAATAGTTTCAATTTTTAGTTTAGTTTTGATAACTTTCTTACCAATTTTTTCAAGAGAATCGCGATTTTCCACCAGCTTGGTCAGGACTTCAGTTGAGCTCATAAACCCAGCAGAATATAGGATGTTCTTTACCACAAGTTGAACATTGATGGTCTGAGGTTTCCCCAAGTCTTTTTGAATGTTGAAAATATAAACGTCTGATGTCATTGTTATCCCGCCAATATTAACCGTGAAGAAACTGGGTAACACTGACGCAAGAGAAGAATAGTGGTCACCAACAAAAACGGCTTCGGTATGAATGTTCACAAACTGGACTGTACTGCTCATGCGAACAGCTGCCTGGGAAATATTTTGAACGACAGCTTTGACAGCGGTAAACACCACCTTAGGCTGCGCCGAATTAGTATTCTTCTCCGTTATCTGCACAAAGAGCTCGTAGTCACCAACGGGGATGTCTTTCGGTGCAGATAAATTTCCAGTTTTCGCGTCAACAGTGAAGTAAGACCCTGGTTTCTGGCTTGAAATTTTGTAACCATTTTGATCCACTTCAAAGTCGTTGTCTTGGTAGTAAACTTTGCCAATGTCGCCACCTGCAAACTGCCCCTGATATGCATTCAAGATAATTGTCATGGAAGCGTTAAAAGGCTCGTTATTGTTTATGGAATCCTTAATTCGAATGTACACCACGGTGACATTAGTCATGGATGGGTTACCGCTGTCTGTCGCTTGCACCCAGATCTTCCATTCTTGTTTCTCTTCGTATTTGAAGATCCCTTTAGAGTATATGTCTGCAGAGTTCGGTTGTATAACGAAATTACCATCGACTGTGCCATTAAGTATCCGGTAAAAAAACGGAGGGCCATTGGACGGTTCGTCCGGGTCATAAGCTTTAAGAGTGACGACAAACTGAGGATCAGCCACATTTTCGAAAATGCTTCCAACGTAGAATGGTGGGACAAAATGCGGTCCATTGTCGTTAACATCCAGTACTGTGACTCTTACCAAGCAAATTGCAAAGAGTCCGTCTTCATCTCTGACTAGTATTTCCAACGTGAAGGTATCCTGTGTCTCGCGGTCCAGTGCTGCTGTTGTGAATAAAATACCTAAAAGACGATCATTTGGATCCTGTTTGACGTCAAAGATATCGGCACGATCCCCGAATATCACTTCAAAAAACAGTGGCGTTTCGATCACTGTGTCACCATCAGTGGTCGTTAGACTCAAAAGAGATGATCCAATGGCCACATTTTCGGGCACAGATATCTGATATTCATCTGGTACAAAAACCGGGGGGTGATCATTAACGTCCCGTATGGTAATGAACACAGTTGCAAGTTCTGAGGTTGTCAGCTGGGGTATTCCTTGGTCAGATACGTTGATCTTTAGAGTGTAACTTGTCTTTGATTCAAAGTCTAACTTTCCGGAAACCATGATTCGTCCGGTATTGGGTTCGATATAAAACGCATAAGGATCGTTACCAGACACAATAGTAAACTCTAACGCGGCATTAAAGCCGATGTCGCCGTCTGTGGCGTTGACAGTGGTGACGTAATATCCGGGATATGCATTTTCCGGTACAGACGCTCTGTACTCCTTAGGATTAAATTGCGGTTTATGATCGTTAGCGTCTCGTATTCTGATGATCACGACTGTAGTTCCACTGAGCTGGGGTATGCCTTGGTCAGTAGCTCTGATGGTGATGTTATATTCGTTGTTGTCCTCCTCCCTGTCAAAGGTTGTTGTAGTAGATATGAGAGCGGTTGTTTCGTCGACTACAAATCTTCCATTGCTGTTGTCATCTAAAGTGTACTTTATCTTGGTGTTGGTGACTGTTGAAGGATCATCTTCATCCACCGCTTGTACCACTATCACACCTGTGCCCGGAGGGGTGTTCTCTTTCACTGCACCGATGTATGGCGGGTTTGGAAAATATGGCGCCTTGTCATTGATATCAAGAACCACGATCTTTAAGCAAATGGAAGAGACAAGTGTCACAAGTTAGTCACGACTATATATAATAATTGGTTTTATATATAATAATACACAAATCTAAATTAGGGTTGATTAACGTAGGTATAAATATCAAAAATGGTAATCTGTACACGATAATCAAAATATTTAAGCGATGATGTTATCTATTTTAAAGTGACTTGCAGTGATGGAAATCTTAATTTTTTTTATGAGTAACTACGCAACGGCAACTACATACTTAAGGTACATTTGTGTACATTCTGAGTTAGCTGCAGCCAAGAGAAAATAATCTAAAATAACAGATCCCTCATAAATGGGTCTCTTCCAATGAAAATTATTCAGTGTAACCTAAAATATGTTCAGTGTCATACTGCGTAGGGTAGCGTGGCTATTTTTAGGGTGTTACCTGATTGGTCAGTTTGAATGACGTCATGTAATTTCAGAGTTGGTGGGTTTGCTGATTTTCACAGCCTCTCGCACAACGCGCGATTTCCCTTCGCTGTTCAAGCAAAATACTTATAGCAATGATGAGAGCTATATGATATCTGATCTCTGTGGTATAGAGACCGTGCGCTCATGGGAGCGAGAATAACAACAACATATATTTAAACAGGGTGGCCACTTCAGTTATACAACTGTTATCAGTGTGGGCCCTATAAAATAAAACTAAAATAAGAAATTTACAGAATGTTTATATATACAATTACGGATAAAAATTTGTAAATCTTGGTTTATAAAAACACTTGCTACGGATCAGAATTTAAGAATTAAAAAGTGCGCACCCTTATCAAATAACGCACGTTTTGTAATCTCTACTAACTTAATTTTTTCTATAAAAAGATCATTACTGTGCCTAGTGTTGTGCGAATGGATGTCACAGCGTTTCGTATTAAAATAATTAGTGAATATATCTGGGAAACACCTCTGAATACAAATAACTGCCTTCATAGCATGGGCGCAAGCTAATATTAGATTAAAAAAAATAGTTATCATGGAGCACGGGGTTCTGTTCTGTTCTGGAATCATTTTCTCTTGCTGCAACTCATATCCTGACTATTCTTAATCTCCGTGGATGTAATGCTTTATCACAGACTTCCACATGACTTCCAGTACAGTTGACCCTCGTTTATATTGACACCGAAGGGACCAGGGAAACTGTCCATATTCACGAGATGTCCATATTAAGCGGGTTCACATGGATGACGTAGCTTTTAAGTGTTTTATTGTTTTTAAGTTTACAGAACGTTGTGTTTACTGTCCAATGATGTTACACAGGGTTTGTTCTGTTACTCAATCATACCGCACCTTTATTCCCGCCACTCCAGTATGTTTCCCATCAGATGCCAAAACTGTGAAGTTCAACACGGGCGTCTTCTCCCTGTCCAGCTTTTTTCCAGTTGTTTGTATCTCGCCGCTCTTCTGTCCAATAGAAAAGTACTGCTGACCTTCTTGGTCCAAGGAATATGCAATCTCTTCTGGTGTGGTGTCAATATCAGTAGCAGACACAGTAAGCACGACTAGGTTCGCTGGGCTGCCTTCCTTAACTGTTGCCTGGTAACGAAGATAGATGAACACTGGTGCATTATCATTGACGTCACGGACCTGAAAACCGATGGAAAGAGAAAATCTTAGACATCGAGTTTCTGATCGATTAAATGGACAGGTAATGATGCTCTATGAAAACATGTGTCATGTTTATTTCGAGTCAATTCTTCATAGATTCATATCATCTTTGGTTCCAAAGTATGGCTTCTTCTATAAGTTCTTGTTTTCCCTGTATGAAAGCATAACAACTCATGTAATACACCTCTCCACGTATTCAACTCTATGTAAGAGCTAGCTCTCAAAACTTGGGATTTTGTGATTTTGACGTTTTGTTTGTCCAAAAGTGTGGATGATACCTTATTACATAAAATTTTCGCGACACGTTAATTTCGCGAATTTCGCGATTTAAAAAAAAATCGAGAAATTTAAGTGACGCGAAAATTAAATGTCGCGAAAATAACATGACACGAAAATTAAGTGACGCACATTATGTCAATAATTAAAAAAACGACTTTATTACCATTACGCACGTTTATAACAATCATTTTGAACTATTCTGTGGTAATGTTCTGGTCCTCTTCATCACTACTGCTTTCCGTCTCCACTCCAGGTAGCACTTCTTTTGTACAATCAAATTCAGGGACATGTTAAATAACATTGACAAAGAAATAAAGTGTGTCTCACTCAAAAACGCGAAATTAAAGTAAGTCAAAATGCAAAATTTTCGCAAAATCGCGAAATTAAGGTGTCGCGAAATATGCGAACCTCAAAATCGCGAAAGTAACGTGTCACGAAAATTTCATGTAATAAGGTATTTTTTACAACTCGAACACAAATATGGAGTTATGCTTACTTTGATGTGAACAGTTGCTGGTTGACTGGCTGATCTGCCATCAGTTGCGATAATTTTAAGGGTGTACTCTTTAGCTATTTCGTAGTCCAGTTTTTCTTTAACAACAAGTTCTCCTCCATTGGGCGAAAACTTATTTATCACGTCAAAAGTGCTGGCCTGATTCCCTTCAGATATAAAAATGTTCACCCTGGTGTTGAGACCAATGTCGTTGTCTTTCACAGTGAAGAAATGAATAACTTTACCCAAGGGTTCATCTTCATCAACTGTCAGAGAATACTCCGTAGGTTCAAACGACGGTCCCATATCGTTATCGTCCACAACTATGATATTGACGTTAATTGATGAACTCCGCTGAGGATTTCCTTTATCACTTGCTTCTATGGTCAGCACAAAATTATTTTTGATCTCGCGATCAAATGTCTCCGCGGTACTAATGACACCAGTATTGGAATCGATGGTAAAATACCTGTAGTCTGTGTCCTGTATTTGATCAATTGCGTAAGTAACCTATAACGGGATGCAAAATAACAGAAATGTGTTGTTAACATAAAACGGTAAAGCGCACACTAGCCACAGGGAACCCACTGTGCCGGAGCTTAACCCGGTTTCCACAGTAGCATGAAGCAACTAGGAGTGTTGCTACTCCCCCCTGGCTGGTATCCATTTATACACCTGGGTGGAGAGAGAAAATGTGGAGTAAAGTTTCTTGTCTAAGAAAACAACACGACGGCTTAGAACAGACTCAGAACCACGGACATCCAGATCTGAAGTCCAACGCGCAAACCACTACACCACCGAGCCTCCACTGTTACATAAAGAAGGTAATCAGTGATTCAAAGGAGGTGGTTTGTGTTGTTTCACCGAAAAAACTGAGGAACCGAGAAACCGCTAAACTGGCATTCCAGTATTGACGTTACAGCTGACTATACTCATTCTTTCTTCTTGTGCGGTATTGTCACTAAAAAAGTTGAACATTTCCATAGTATGTAAAAAAATGTAAATAACATGTAAATCCTTTAGAAGATACTGTAAATGAAAATTTACATGATTTTTTACATATTTACATGTTTTGAGAAATCCTGTAAAAACATGTAAATAATTCAGGTGAAACATGTAAATTATAGAAAAGATCCCGTAAATTTCTCGTTTGTACCCCACCAGATGTGAAATTTCACGTTTCTAGACTGCTAAAATACAGAGAAGAAAAATTGATATCGAGCAACTTTTTTTCGATTTTCTTATCAAAATACCATGTGGATTCAATCATGCAAATATTAAAAAGAAAATCTATCATATACACTTTAATCGCTGTTTCCTATTTGTCTTACCTCGCCCCCTGAACCCGTGTCAACATCTTGGGCCTTAACGCGAAGAACTTTCGTGCCTATGGGTGAATTCTCGAGAACTCTGCCATAAAATGCTGTTAAGAACTTGGGCGTGTAGTCATTTAAATCTTTGATATCAAACTCAACAAGGCACGTGGAAAACACATCGTCGCTCTCTGATGCTCGGAACTGCATTCGGAATACCGAGCTTCGTTCGTAATCAAACGACGATCCTCCGGTCGTGATAATTCCGGTGTGGGGATGGATCTTGAAGTATTCGGAAGCATGTGGCCAGGTCGTTAACGGATGGTAAGTTAAGGTTTTATTGTTAATGGACGTTGCCACGATTTGCACGACGAAGGTATCTGAAACAAAATCATTTATTAAAGATGTGGTATCGCTCTTGCAAGACACAAAGGAGTTTTGACAGAGTGGTTTTCAATTGCGTGTCGAAAGTAATTTCTCGATTTCTTTGACATTTATTTTAATGACGGACATTGTATTTCAAATTTCCACGAAATTCTTTGCAACCAATCAAAGTGAAAAATAGTTCATTACCAAGTGTCCATAAGGGCTGCTTACAATTACAGAAATGTTGCTGCTATTAAAGGGGAAGTATCATGGGGATTTGGTGTCATTTTAAAAAGCAAAAAATGTTATTGTATGATCAGAAACCGAAAACTAAAGCTCCAATGGTGTGATATAAATTATCACAAAATGTATCAAAACTGTCGATGAGTGTCTCTGGTCATAGACGGACTGGGTCTCAATAAAAAACAACTTGAAAAGAATTAGCATAATTTTATTTTCAAGTTACCACATTTCCGTCTCCAAATGAGCTAGAACAAACCTCTCTTTCAAGAATTGGTTGATTTCACTCTCTTGGTGTTTTAGTATTATTTTGTAAATAAGTAAAGGTATTGTAAAATGGCTTTGACCAAAATCATCAACATTCCCGTGATACTTCGCCTTTAACATGGACAACCTACCTGGTTTACTATTTTCTTCGATGCTGGCAGTGTAGATTCTCTTGGTGAATACAGGAGGTTGCAGATCTGAAACATGGATTACAATCGTCGTTTTTCGGTTCCCCGAATTTCCACCGCCCACAGTCATGGGTTCTGTATTAGATGCTATAACCTGAAACGACAATTTCCCAAGGACAGACTTTAATGACGCTTTGGTCGATATCACCCCTTTGTCGGATATCTGGAACTTGTCGTTCGCTTCAACAAAGCGGTATTCCACTTTACTATTGACCACTGAATCTTTATCAAAAGCGTGAATCCTCATTATCGGGGTTCCAATGGCCGCATTTTGCCAGACGCTTCCCTCGTACGACCACGACAAGAAGAAAGGAAAATTATCATTCAGGTCTTCGATTGTGATTTTGAACTTGCAGTAACTGCGTGAGGATATGAAAATAACAAAACGAATTACTCTAATTCCTACATGAAATAACTGAAAATAAAGTTCCAAAAATTGAGACTTCGACGCCGGGATACAGTTAACTTTGGTTATGTTGAAAATTCCCCACCTGACTGATCATGAGTTATTAAAGCCGGGAAAGTGTCCCGGCTGAAATATACCCCCGGGGGGGGGGGGGGAGGGGGAGTACTCCCCCAAAATACCTATACGGGTATGTGCCGCCCAACGGGGTTGTGATTTTGGGATTCCTGATCTAGAACGGGGTATCCATTTTAGAGACGTTTCCTAGAACGGGGTATAATATTTCGAACGCACGAAAATTTCAGATTATCAGCAGCCATTTTTTTTTTAGAACGGGGTATCATTTTGAGTGCAAATTCTTTCTAAAACGGGGTCCAAATTTGGAGACCCGGGCGGCACATACCCACCGAGTACCCCCCCCCCCCCCCCCCCCCCCCCAGGAAATATACTGAGTATCGTGTTTTCATGACTTGCTTTATTATATATCTTACAGCCATGCTCCGTCACGCGTGACCAGTATTTTTGAAAATTTGAATGGATTTTTCAAGTTTACGCGTCGGTTTTGTAAATTCATTCCGAGATTCGGAATTCCCGTAAGAATTTTACCGCATTTTCGGAAACAAAGAGCAACAAAATATCATTTTATTTGAAATGTTACATATCCGAACAATATTTGTTTTTTTTATACGCGTAGCGAAGTTATTTTCCCGTTAACTCGTGACTTTCAAAGTGTTTTCCAGAAAGATCTTCAAGGTTTCATTCAAATCTCGGACGTTTCAAAGAAATATTCAAATGTTCATTTCAGTCTTGTGATTACTGGTCACGCGTGACGGAGCATGGCTGTAAAATAGGAAGAAAAAATCACCAAAAGTGACGAAAGCGATGAAATATGAACTTAAAAGACAAAATATCGACTAAAAAACTCAAAATTCTGCCATAATGGCTACTTTAATTTCCTGACCGCCTGTCACGAAATCAAAATTGATCCATCCTTGTAATCCTGCACTTTTTCTTCAAACTTACTTGTTTCTGTTTTACTCTAAATAATCCTTTTATCCAATTAAGTTATATATTTGGTGACGTTTGGCAATATAACATGCAACTAAGGTAAAGAAAATTTCGTTATTTCGGCTGGACAATATCCCTTTAATTTATGTACCGGTAGCAGCCTCAGTAGAGAATTTAACAATGAATAAAGTGTTGTCCAGAGATGAAATAAACTTAACCACGGCTTAAGTCTGTTTTACACATGCGATTTTTTATGCAATTTTTGATGCGCTCTTTAATGCAACGTTTGTCGCTGTGAAATTTGAGTCCGATATATACTGCGATTTCCCCCAAATCGCCGCCAAGTTGCAGGGTTCGAATCCTCTGCGATATTTGCGATATCGCAGCGACAATTCGCACTGAAATCGCCGCTAGTTTAGACCTGCGACTTACATCGTGAGCTCGAGCGCGACAAAATTGCATTAAAACGTGCGACGAAAATTGCACAAAAAAAAATCGCATGTGTAAAACGGCCTTAAGGTTACCGTGTACCTTCGGGGATGTCTCCAGTATAACAGCTCTAGCGTCTTAAGATTACACTTAATATACCTAAACCCAAATATCAAATTAAAGCTTATAGAGCTGGCTATCTAAATATGGAAACCATTTGGTAATAAAATGAATGTCTAAATTCGAAC
Organism: Dendrophyllia cribrosa; assembly: GCA_024195265.1. Taxonomy (NCBI): domain Eukaryota; kingdom Metazoa; phylum Cnidaria; class Anthozoa; order Scleractinia; family Dendrophylliidae; genus Dendrophyllia; species Dendrophyllia cribrosa. Next base: position 12,578,069 of record JAJLRJ010000007.1, on the reverse strand, counting down.
GTCCGAATCAGCTTTAAAACGCTATAACTCAAAGCGATTATTGCATTTTGCTAATTTGATTTGTTCTCGGGTTTCCGGACACGAAGCGCTAAAAAAACGTGTCGGCGATTTCCCATATTCAATGGCAGTGAAAAGTTACAGAATATTTTCGAAAAAGGGAGAAAAAAAGTTGGAGTGATCGCACGGAAATGGCTCTCGACGAAAATGTTTTCGGAAATAAGAAATTCGCCGACAAATTTTTGTTGATTATATGTTAGCCTAGCTTGTGTCCAAATTTGAGGAAAATCGAACAAATTCCCTTTGAGTTGTAGCTCTTTAAAGTGTCCCCTACAAGCGAAAAATTAACTTTGAGAAAACAGCGCTTAGAAAAACATGTCACTTCATAAACAAACTCCGCCCACAAAAGTTATACCGTCATTTCTCCGTCAATTTTCACTATTTTTCGATAATTCTTTTTTTGGATGAAAGTTCATTCTGTAAACTTTATTTTGACGGCAAAAAAAATATTCAATAAATTTTCGATCTGAAGGTACACTGTAACCTTAATATCCTAAAAGGTACCGCGATTACTCTCGCGATGGTCATTTTAGATTTTAGTGGCCTAAGCGGTACCAATCTACAAATTTTGACCCCTGGAAGGTACGACGAGCACTCCCGTCGTTTTATCATGAACCACCCCTCGCCTCCCCGGGCATCCATGATGACGATACGTTGCATACAATACCTGAGGAGTCGCGCATATGGGCTTTGACCATGGCCGCCATCTTCAGCTTTGATAACAACTATGTAGTCTGCCCTGGTTTCTCGATCAAAGCTCACCCTGCTTTTTATCACGCCAGTGGTGTTGTCAATTTCAAAGTATTGTTTACCGTACACGAAGCTGTATTCTACTTCTCCGTTTCTACCGTGGTCCTTGTCCGTAGCCAGCACCTGTGTCACGATTTGCCCTGCTGGGAGATTCTCGGTCACATTAGCATCCTCGCACTTTTCAAACACAGGTCGATTGTTGTTCTTGTCTCTAATGGTAATAATGATCTTAGTGTCACTGTAGGTTTCTGAATCGCTTGCTCGAATGGTCAGAGTGTATTCCCAGGAATGGCTTGGTCCAAGACTCTGCTGCAGGGATATGATGCCAGTGCGGGAGTCTATCTGGAAAGGACCCGCGCCAGCTATGATGGAGTAGCTGATATCCTGGTGATCGGAGTCTGTAGCCACCACTGCTCCAAGCCCCCTTCCAACTATTGCTTCTTCGTCGACAACAAATCTGTACTCTGGGAATACAAAGTGGGGTTGATTGTCATTCGAGTTTGTGATTGTAATGTTGAGAAAAGCCACGTCGAATTTCGTCTTGTTTCCCAAAGTGTCTGAAACCTCAATCGTGAAAATGTGCTGTTTCTGGTTTTCGAAGTCTAAAGACCTCGTGTTCGATATGACTCCAGTGTCGGAATCAACAGTGAAATATTCGGTGTCTATGACTGTGAAAGTGAGCTGTCCTGGTGTACAACTGCAGTCCAGGCTACAATCGCAGTCTGTTGCACTGACAGTCAATATTGAAGTCCCCAGGGCCACGTCTTCATTAACACTCGCCTGGTACGATCCCTTTTCAAATACGGGGTAATGATCATTAGCGTTCAACACAGAGATCTTTACTTTCACTGTAGAGGCATACCCCGCGGGAATTAATTCGATTGCCTCGACGACCAGGTTATACTCCTTTGCTTGGGTTTCGTAGTCCAGTATGAAGTTCAGCTTAATTTCACCATTCTGAGTTATTTTGAACCTGTTATCTGAATTACCTTCCTTAATGGTGTATCCAATCCTGCTACCTGAAGCGCTAACAGCTGTGACTTTATCAATCATTGCTCCCCCCTTAGCATCTTCCGGTACCGCAAATTTGTAGCCATCGTCGTTAAAGTCAAAGAATCGTGGAGGCAGATGTCCCACGTCTAACCTCACTTTGACAGGAGAGTTCTGGCGCGAAGGAATACCATAATCGAACGGATATAATTCTAAGTCATATTGATTCTTTGTTAAATCACCGTCAACTTCGATGGCATCGTCCAAAGGATTTATGCCAAATGGAATGTCCTTAGAGGCCAGTTGATAACCTGCTAATCCATTCGGACCAAAATCGGCGTCAGACACTTGTAGTTTTAAGGCTTTCACACCCGCACGTGAGTTACCATTAACCCGTCCGTGTCTCACTTTCATCTCAATTCTGGGGTCGTTATCATTCACGTCTTCGGCGGAAATTTCCAAGTCAATGTCGTTGGTCATCGGACCAGCCTCTGTCCAGCCTTGCTCCCTGACTGTTAAAACATACTTAGTTTGAGTTTCAAAATCAATCTCTTTCGCTAGAATAACTTTGGCTTCATCGTCGACTGTGAAGATAGTCTTTTCAGGATATAAAATCGACATTTGACCACCAGGTATGTATTTAGGGACCTCGGCTATCGTTCTTCCAACGCGTGCGTTCTCAGGAACCTTAACGGTCAGTGCGGGTTGACCTGATTTGTAATTTGCAAAGGCTAGGCGCACTGGTGTCGTTACTCTGTTTGGAGGGTCAGCACTATCTGTGGCTTCCACGTTGAAGGACAGAGTTGATAGAGGATCAGTTGCCCTTTTGCCTGGAATGCTACCCTCCATTGTCCTCTTAGCGCGTATAACGCCCTCGTTATCAACAGCGAAGAACGCTTCCACTTCGGAAGACAGCTTGTATTGCATAGAGGACTCCTCGTCAAGATCGTAAGCTTCTATTTGCGTGACTTCGTCGCCTTCGTGGATGTGAGCCTCCACTTTTTGGTCAACCTGTCCATCAACGGAATCGATAAAAAACGGACTGTTGTCATTTATGTCTTGAACATTTATAGTCACGTTCACGTCCGCGGTGCGGCCTTTAATGTCACGAGCTATGACATGTAGCTTGTACTGCGGTGATTTCTCATAATCAAGCTCTTGTGCTGTCACTAGATCGCCCGAGAATGGATCTATCTGAATGACCCCATCCTCGTTTCCTGACAATATTTCATAAATGACGTATTCCGTGGTAGCTGCCGCCACTGAGACGATCTTATTTCCAGCTGAAAGACCTTCCGTGATGTTAAAACTCAGCGAGGGAGCTGGGTACTGCGGGGGACCATCAGGCGGAAACACATTTACAACAACCGTCGCGATGTCTTTTTTACTTCGTTCATTTTCATCGGAAGCTTCAACAGTCAAAGTAAAACTCTCCTGAGCGGCTGACGCAACCTGCGTTTTGCCGAGAGTGATAAGTCCATTGGTACTGTCTATTGCAAAGATATCATCCTTATTGCCTTCTGTGATGTTGTAGTATATCAGGCTGTTGACGCCACTATCCAGGTCTGTTGCAGATATATGAACTACGCGATCTCCTGGTTTGGCGGTGGCTGGTATCGAGGCTTGGTATGAGGTGGTCGGAAATCTCGGTTCGTTATCGTTGATATCTGTGACTCTGATAATCAACTTTGCGATATCTGAAAAAAAGGTTATTAATGATTGATTTTGTTGACTTAATGCGTGAATATTACAGAAAACTATCTCGCGGTATTTGCTAAAGGGGAAAATGAATCTCCAAATTATAGTCAGTTTCTATAAAGAACAAGAGGCTACCCGTAGCCTATACACGTACCGGTAATGTACGTTACTCGCGGGGAACACTTACGTAACAGAACAAAAGGCAAATAAAACCAAAATTAGTTTCGCTTCTGCTTGCATGCGTGCGTATTCTCGTACCCAGATCTAATGCGATGCACAAATTATAGACGAAAACAAAAAGAATAAAAAAAACGGAGGGCACACTTTGCCTCGTTGCCGTATCCGTATCCGTATGCCGTATTGCCGTATGCCGTATCCGAGTAAACAGCAACAAACAAAAAAACCCAAATTTGTTTTGCTTTTGCTTGCAAAGTACCGTGGGCTCAAAATCTCTCTTAGTGCATGCGTGCGTATTCTCGTACCCAGATCTAACGCAATGCACAAAAGTAGATACGAAAACGCGGAGGAAAACAAGAAGAAAAACGGAGGGCAATCCTTATCTCGTTGCCGTACCGGCACGAGTTATTACATGTTTCAGCAGTTAAGATTTCATATCAATCTAACTGACAAACTGTTCATTACTTTTTTAAAAAGAGAGCTTGAAAATAGGGCGTATATCTAGATAAACCGACCGTAAACTGATTTAAGTTTTCAAACTTTGTAGAGATAATAAATAAGCTTTACCGCTTGTGGGGTCGTGTAAATTGACATATTGAAAAAGGAGAAAAAGAAAAATATATATATATAATTAATGAATGGGGATGTAATATACAAACAATACTAAATTATGGATCATATTGAATGAGATCGAACGATAGGTTTGAACGAGAAATAATCGATATCGTATTTATTTTGTGTGATATTCTATTTGGATTTGGCCACATCTTTGCAATGTTTTGCACTGATAACACTGATGCGCCTTACCGTTAAGTCGCAATGTAGGATTTCCGTTGTCTTGGGCTTTGATATAAAGCACATGCTCGGCAACTGTTTCACGATCTAGGGGTTTTTCACGTGTGACCATGCCCGAGCTGAAATCTACTGCAAAAACATTCTTGCTTTCATCCAAAACTGTCTGTAGAATGGAATACTTCACTTCGCCATTTTCACCTTCGTCACTGTCCGTGGCTGTCAGCAGTCGTAAATTCGAGTTAGTAGCTGTGAAGGGAAGAGGATTAAAAAAATTAGAATTCAGGTTGCATGTATTGAGATGATAGCGCAACTTCTTTACTTATTATCTTTTGTGGAATTAAGCGATGGTGAAACGGGTACGTAGAATTTTTCTCTGAACCCAGTGATCTATTAGGTCACCAATCTATCCCCAGTTTTTGTAGCATTAAGTGAGAAAGATGGCTTCAGTAAATGAGATGATCAATTGTAGGCTACCCCCTCCCCTCCCCCCCCCCCCCCCTTCCCCCCTCTTACCCCCTTTCAGCATTTTGTCACATTATGAGCAAACTTTTCTCAGTATGAAGTAAATACTGACTTGAAACAAAAATATGGCCCAGGGATTTAAACCTCTATCTTTCAACATAGCAGCAATGGGCTCAACTATAAGAAAACCGCTTCTTTACAAAAAGGACAAAACGTGAATGAGATAAAAAAAAAACTGTTTGATTTCTTTCTTTCTCCTCTTTTTATTTATTAACTTAAAAATGACTTTCTCCTTCCGGGATTTCCCGAGGTTAAAATAAATCATCTAAAAACACGACTTTTCGAACAGTTTTCACTATCCTTCTACAGCAATTCAACGTTCTTAAAACAATATGGCGGATCAAGTTTGATCGGATTTTGTCCACCATATTGTTTTTAGAACTTACTTAATGACCTGTAGAAAAACCTGACAGTAAAACTGTCCAAAACGTCGCGTTTTTTAACATTTGTAACCTCGAAAAATCCCGAAAAGTGAAAATCATTTTTACGTTGTTACAATGAGAAGTGAAATTTTCAGAATTCGAAGAACAATTAATTTATTGAGTTTTAATATAACGACATGATAATTGGGCATCTCTTAAAATGTCTTTCTACTTTCGTTAGATTTTGGTGAAGAAGTTATTGAAGCCTACCAGTATTCTTACGACGAGGTTGTTCCTCGGGGCTACTTTTCATATCTGCATATTTTTCTGCCCCAGGTTATTATCATTATACGCACCAGTTATGTATAAATTGTGTTTACGATATACTGCAATCGCAGCATGTATTTCATCTTAGTTAGAATACATCCTATTTATATTGTATCTTTGGTATATGTACACATTCTGTAACAATAAAGATTACTGGCGGGCCCTCCTCCAACTCGTGTGAGTGTTACATTGGAAATGATTTCTCAAGGCTGGTTTTCACTAACGACGGAGTCGGAGTCGGAGTCGGAGTCGTAATCAGAAGCGCAGAGCGTTGCGATCTAGTGAAAATCAAACCGACGGAATCGGAAGAAGATTACGGAGTCATAAGCGGAATCGGAAGAAAATGGAACCGTTCTGATTCTTCCGACTCCGATTCCGTCGAGCTTATGACTCCGCTTACGACTCCGATTTTCGATTTTCACTAGGTCGGAAGCACTCTTACGACTCCGACTACGACTCTGACTCCGACTCCGTCGCCAGTGAAAACCAGCCTTCAGTGTGCGGCTAAGCGTAGCGCAAGAGAACAGAATTTCCGACTCCGATTCCGTCGAGCTTACGACTCCGACTACGACTCCGACTACGACTCCCACTACGACTCCGACTCCGACTCCGACTCCGACTCCGACTCCGACTCCGACTCCGACTCCGACTCCGACTCCGACTCCGACTCCGACTCCGACTCCGACTCCGACTCCGACTCCGACTCCGACTCCGACTCCGACTCCGACTCCAACTCCGACTCTGTTGCCAGTGAAAACCAGCCTTTAGATGGGTAAGCAATGGAAAAGTCAGAATAAATCTGACAAAAATGAAATTAGTCAAAAGCTAATCTAGTAAAGAGTTTTTAGCAACAAACCCTGATTCTCGGGAACCTCGATGATGATGATTGACTTCTCAAAAGAAGGTGCATGATCATTGGTGTCTGACAGCGTAACCTTGACAACAGTGGTATCACCCTTGTTGTTGTGGGACACCATCACTGTGAGCTCGTACGAGGGCACACTCTCGCGATCCAGGGGCTGTGCCACGCTTATAACGCCCAGGTAGTCAATACAGAACATATTGTCCTGGTTTCCTTGCATGAAGGAGTACTTCAATAACGCACTAGAGTCACCATAGTCTGCTCTGATGTCGATCACTGTGGTACCGACAGGGCTGTTCTCGCTGATCGTCTTTTGGTATTCATCTTGTTTGAATGTTGGGGGCTTGTTGATGTTTATTACGTTTATTTGAATTGTTGTGGCACTTTTTTTTCCCCCGCCATCTGTGGCTCGCACGACCAGCATGTAACTACTCCCATCTGAAAACCTGACAAGAGAAGATTGCAAGTGAAACACAATTTTCTTGCCCACAACCCAAATACTTGGGTCCCCTTGTGCCCATAGGCCCTGTTTTGTTAGGTTTACCTTACAGTTTGCCGGTACAAATTCCTTTGGCGGCCTGGGTGGAGGGAGACAATGTGAAGTAAAGTGTTTTGTTCAAGAACACAACATGAAGGCATTAAGTAACAGCAACAACGTTTATTTGTACTGTAAAATACAGAGCTGTATATCTAATTAATAAATTAAAATACATGCAGTAGCTGGTTACCAAGTAAGTAAGACACGAATTACTAATCTTATTCACTAAACACAAGATCACTGAGCTTAGGTTTCCATATTACTACAAGTGTAAATTTAATTTACCATGATAACGAAAGCCGTGTTATATCACATCTAATAACCTGATAAATATGCGAGTTTAAAGTTACCTGATTTCTCTGTTGGTCTTCAGTTTCCCTGTGTTTCTATTAAGTGAAAATGGAATGTTGCTGGAAGGTGTACTTGCTGCTTCATAAATAGTGTACACAACTTCGCCATATTTATCCGCTGTATCCTTGTCTGTTGCTTTTACCTGTGGAAGAATAACAATAATGACAACAACTAATAGTCACTGGTTAACTTGCAACCCTCGCGTGTACCGTTTTGCTATACCATGCGCGATTTAGGGGTAACACTTATTCTTTTGTTAAAACAATAGAATATTAGAACACAAAAGAACGACAATACAATCATGATAATACAATACCATAGAATATATTAGATTACATAATGTTATCTAATACAATGGAGGTGTACAATGTACAATGGAGCTGACACCCTAAATCGGGCATCATGCTACCGTCAATCATATGGCAACAAACATTTGTTGGCAACAAACATTAGTTGGCAACAAACATTGGTTGGCAACAAACATACGTTTTGCAGTTCTTTGTTACACACTGCGTTTATTAGCAGTAGACGTTTCTATAACAGCAGTTGATCACAAACATGTATGTACCTGTATAACAGTAGTGCCACTAGGGGTGTAGCTGTCAATAGCAATCCGAGTAACAGACTGGTAAAGAAGAAATCTGGGCTTATTATCATTGACATCTGTCACTACAACCTCGCCTTTTATCTCAGCTGTAACGTCTGGGACACTGTCAGAGGAAGAAAAGGTTGCCCGGATGATCAACTTATAGCTCTTTATGGTTTCATAGTCCAGTCCCTTTACTACGGTAATTTTTCCGTTGTTTGAATTGATTGTGAATGTGTTATCTGAATCTCCGCCAACTATGGAATATTTAATACCACTGCCGGAGCCAGAGCGCGAAGCCTTCACAGTAAAAACGATGGAACCAATTGAAGCGTCTTCGGGCAGAGACTTGTAGTAACTTTGACTTTCAAATTCCACCGGAGAAAATGGAGCACTGAGCACAGAGACTTTAACTGGCACTTTATTCTCCTTTCCAGTCCCTGAAGGTCGAGAGACAAATATAAGATTTGACTTGGAAGACTGCTTGAATTAGAAGTTAATACACCTTTTCATTTATTCAATTTTAAAAATCAGGATGAGGGTAGCAAGAATAGTCGTAAAGGAATTCACCATAAGGTTACTATTAAATATTTAAAAAATAACATCGACCCCAAATTAAAAGTCTAATACGCTAATCGACTTGTCTGCCCCACTTCAACGCTGAAAAACGATTTCAAATGACGCTGAGACAACTTACCTGTTTCTTTGGCAATGACGTTGAATTCGTATAGAGTGTTTCGTGGCAGATTGGAAGATTGTGTGACCAGTGCGCCTTGATTGTCTATATGGAATCTGTCAACAAACAGAAGGAATCTTCAAGAGATAGAAAACGTGTTTCCATACAGCTATGGTGACACGAGTGAAAGTTTGGGAGAATTAAGAGCCGATTGGGAAATACCTGTAGAAACGCAAACCGAAGGCTAGTGTTTCTGCAGTTATCTCGAGTTCAAGTTCTACCATAACTTATGGAAATGCAGAAAGGACGTTTTCTATTTCTTTTATGATAAATAAGGGCACAAAATTATTTTCTATGTTTCCGTAAAGTTATGCTATAAGATTTTAACCAGTCGGAGCGCGTGTATTATTTTGCTTATTTTAAACATTTAGTTGAAACATTTGACTTCGTTGGTGAAATTTTTAAAAAAGGGCTGCACTTTTCTGTCGTACTGTTTACTGTGTTGTACAATTTGGTTTAAAATCCTTGGATAAAATTCCTAAAGCGCAACAATTTAAATAACAGCTATTGAACACCACTGTTCATCGACGCTGTCTTTTTTCTTTCAATTTTTCCAAACTGAAAAATATATAACAAGTTGTATTTTGGTACCGTTGGCAGAAGAAGAATAATTAAGCAAAACCAAACCTGCTTTGATCCTCCTCAAGCTTTAACACAATGTCTCCACTCCCCTGGGTATCCCTGTCAGTAGCAACAACTTGCAACAAACTAGTTCCCGTGGGAGTAGTGCTCGGTACAGACACCCAGTAGGAGGATTGTGCGAACTCAGGAGAATAGTCATCAGTATCAGTTATTTTTACTGTCACCGATGCTGAGCCAAAGAAGTTTCGTTGCTTGACGTTGGTTACACGGACTTTGAAATTGAACTCTCGATTGGGAAGCTGAACAAAGTTTTTGATCACAATTAACTGGCATTCCGAGTTCATGCGCTCGACTTGGAAATGATCAAGGATTTCCACCGCAGGAATGTCCTCCAGTGTACAGTCAAAATCAGCCAGAGGTTTATCACCAGTCGAGAAACGAAACCCGACTTTATCGTTAACAAGAAGTTTCGTTCCCTTAGCCACATTCTCCTGAGTTGTAACTTCATAGGTGTCCTTCCGGAAAATCGGTGGTTCATCAACGTTCTCGATCGTTACTTTGACCGGTACATGCGCTACTCGAGGAGAGCTTTTACTCCGAGCCTCGACTTGAACAACATAGCCTCGGTCGAAGGCGTAGTTGAAAGAATTTTGCACGTAGAACCTTCCTGTTGTAAAAATGAAACAAGTAAAATTCAATGCATGCTTCAAAGCAGGCTTCTCTATTTAGCCTGTTACAGGTTGTCAGGAAAGGAAACGTGGGACCTTAGATTTGAGAGGAATTCATGTCTATTCTTGTATTTTGTTTATTTTTCCGTCTTTGATTTTATTTTACATCACAGAAAAGACAAAGCAAAAACGTTGTAAATTACAAATTACACACAATTACAGAGACCAACCTGAAATACGCATATTAATAGCTTACACCGATGTACAGTTTAAAGGGACACTGGACTGTCCCCATGGGGGAACTCCGATATGAAAATGACGGAGGTGCTCGTCGTACCTTTCAGGGGTAAAAATTCGCAGATTAGTATCGCTTAGGGTGCTGAAATCTAAAAAGACCATGTTAAGATTTATCGCGGTTCCTTTTAGGGTATTGAGCTGAAAAAATATGACAGAGAATGTTTTGTGTTGTATACAATTGGTATCTCTTAGGGGTAAAAATATTTTTGAGTCACGCCCATCAAACGAGATTCTGGTAAATTTTAGAGTGTTTTTTGAAATTTTCGGACGAGCACCCCCGTCATTTTTATAGGGGATTCCCCCCCCCCCCCCCCCCACCCCCCCGGGAAACTGTCCCGGCTGAAATATCGTGTTTTATGATTCAGGCCAGGGGCTTGCTTTATTAACTTGAATTAGGAAAAATAAATCTCCAAAAGTGATGTACGCGAAGAAATATGAAGTAAAAGGGAAAGTAACGACTAAAAATACTCAAAATTCCATCAGAATGGAAACTTTGATTTCTTGACGGCCTGTCACGAAATCAAATTTGATGAACTATAATCCACTTCCATCCTTGTAATCCTGCACTTTTTCACCAAACTTCTGCTTCTGTTTTGCTCCATAGAATATTTTTATTCAATTTAGTTATGTATTTGGTTGAATTTAACGATATAATATGGGAATTAAGTAAACACAATTTATTTAACATTTAAAAAAAGACAAACAACTGGCCATCTTCATGAGATTGTTATACAGTAAGGGCGAAACAGCTATCTGCGTCTGCTTTCTAGTTTTGAGCGCCAAGCATGTGATGTCCAGCTTACCGTGGTGCTGTGTTGAAGAGAATTGAGAATTGCTGTACCTTAGGGAAATCTATTGTTTGTTATACAATACGTAGTGATTAACACTCACCAGTAACATTATCTATTTTAAATCTCTCGTCTCCTCCTGGCTTCATGGAATATTTCACCGCTCCATTACTTCCAGTTGCAGCAATGCAGAACAAGTTCGGTACCAGGCCCTGCCCTTCGCTTAAGGACATCTCATAAGATTGCTTCTTAAACTGAGGGACTGAATTATGGGAACTGGTGACTCTAATTTTAACGTTCGCTTGAGAAATCTTTCCATTTACATCGTTCGCTGTGATATAAAGTAGAAATTCTGTGTCGCCCGTTGCTCGGTCAAGAACTCGCTTCGTTCTTATCACGCCAGTGTTGGATTCAATTTCAAACTCAGACGGGAAGTTTGAAGTTTTGTATGACACCACTGGGTTATCTTTGTCTATTGCGTGTATTACAGTAACAAACGTCCCTTTAGGGCTCCCCTCGGGCACACTTGCGTCATAAGATGGTTTGGTAAAGTCGGGGTAAACGTCATCAACATCTGTGATATCGATTGTGAGATAAAGATAAGAATGGCGCGGAAGTCTCTCCTTGCTTCTCGCTTCTATCATCATTTCATAAACTGCATGCGTCTCCCTGTCTAGTGAGGCAGCGGTTTTCATTACTCCTGTAGCCTCGTCAACTTCAAAGTACGGCAGCCCAGAACCGACGATTGCCGAGTACACGACACCTTTACTGGTGCTCGAGTCGGAGATTACCGAAGCTTGAAATACAGATTTACCGACTTCGGCGTTTTCTGCAACCTTGATAACTTGTATAGGATCGCTGAACATTGGAGGGTCACCAGAATAATCTAAATCCTCAACTTTAATCTTTACCTGGGCTTGTGCTTCTTTTGAAGGGCTTCCCTGGTCTTGAACTTTCACTGTCAATGTATATGTCTGCGCATTCAGGTCCGCGTTCACTGTTAAAACACCGCTAAACGTATCGATGCTAAATTCACTAGAGACGCTGACCAGTGAGTACCGTAGCTCACTATTAGAGCCTGGTGGATCTTCATCCACTGCAAAGATGACACCAAGACTTCCCTTAACCGGAAATGACGTGTGAATTGTGAAGTGATACGGTGCATTTGGAAAGAAAGGTGCTGTGTTTTCTTTCCCGGCGGTCGGAGAAGCAGGAAAGGGGAAGTTGGGGGTATCTTGAGGTACAGTGATGGTAACGGAGGCTGTAGTCTCTTTGCTGGGATTCCCTGCATCGCGCGCAACAACCGTCAACTGATGCAAGCGCTGATCGCTCTGGGAGTAGTCCAGCTCGCGTACAAGCGTTATTACCCCAGTGAAGGCGTTAATTGTGAAAAAATGGGACAAAGTTTGAAAGAAATAGTAAATCTCTCCATCAACTCCCTCATCCTGATCTGTAGCTTGCACTTTAAGCACTGGTATCATTATCGGCGTGTCTTCGCTTATCACGCGCTCGTAGCTGCTTTTACTGAAAACCGGCGCATGGTCATTTACCTCTTCAACCATGATTTTAATTGTCGTGCGCGCAGTTAGTGGCGGGTTTCCCATATCTTCAGCTTCCACAATCAACGTGATGTAGGGCGTGGTTTTACCCCGCTGGATCGGCTTATTCGTCGCTTTCAACTGCAAGAAACCTTTTTCACCCACATTGCGCTTTTCCGCCTTTAGGTACCCTTTCTCGTTACCTTTAATAATGTTATAAGCTCGTATGCCTGAAGTATCGCGATCCTCGGCGTAGCAATTCTCCAAGCCCATGACAATCGTACCCGCAGGTGAATTTTCTTTGATTGTTCCGTGGTATAATCCAAAAGCAAACACTGGCGGAAAGTTATTCACGTCCTGTACTGTTATTCGCACTGTCGTGGCCAATCCACCATTTGTCTCTTTCTTTGGTCTTTTCACGATTGTTAAGTCGAATTTGTTCGGTTTTCCTATTTCGTAAATGAGCGGTTGAACCGTTGTTATGACGCCTGAAGATGAGACCCTAAATAATCTAACTTTGTCAAACGAATCCCCTTTCTGAGCGTACAACAGTGAATATTTGGTTCCGACGGTCGGCAGAGGAAGCCCGTCATAAACTTTGAAACCCGCGGGTTTTCCTTCCGGAACGTTAACTTCAATGAAATTTTCCCATTGCGCGCTCGCGCAAAACGTTAAGTGCAACAAAACTAGGAAAACGACTTTGATGGAAGAGAAAGGCATTTTCCTACTAATCCGCACTTTGTAGTTACGTCACAACGGATCACTTATGCAGCAAACATTTTAAAAGTTAGAAGAGACTTTGCGAGATCGAGCCCGGTCTTTGCTTGCGAAGGCGTTAATTTCCCTTTCTCGACGCCTCGCAGAAATTGGGAAAATGATGCTTGGAATTGCGTCTTATCGATAATTGCTGCAGGTGTCAAAATGTGGAACAATCGAATGGAAACTGTGCAAGTGACGGTTCGTTTTGTACCGCTGTGTTGCACTTTCGGTGCACGGTTCTGCGGTTTTGTACAGTAAAACAGTACAGTTATATTTTCAAAAAGATACTTACAATTAAATAAAAGATGGAAATGGCGAAATCGTTATTTTAGCGTGAAAGATGCATAGCTAGAGGAATACTTTAGTTGCTCCTATAGATTTACAAGCTTTACCGGCTATAGCTTCTTTATAAAGTTAATTTTTTAGTGCAATGTTCCTGAAAGAGGTGTTTAGTTTGGACCATAACAGGGGTCCTAAACTATATTTTCCGTAAGAAACGGTACTGAATCTAGTGATAATGAATCTGCATAACTTGAAGTTGACAATTTGCAATTTCACTTTCGTTTCTGCTTTAGTTTTGGTTTTTTAAAAAATCTACGTTTTGCATTGTTTCTTCTTGATTTTGGCTTGTAAATTGTTGCAATTTGTAAGCCAAGTTGTACGCCAGTAGCACCCAAGGTCGAGCGAGATGGCAGCTAGGCAACTAGCTCTTGTGACTGGTTGCATTTTGTTTTTCATGGTGGTTTGTACTGACTCCCCGCTAAAGCACAGTGTGTTGTTCAGGTGCCATACAGTGGAATGGTTTACAGTAAAATGAAATCATTGATAGTATTTTTCACCTGCGAGATAAATTTCCTAAACTGCGTCATTACCAAGAATAAATCCCCATCACACGAGTAAGTTTCCTTGGCAAGTCTTCCTTTAATGGCACCTAACGAGAAATGTTTAGGAAAACGATTTGCACGGCGGCGTTGTACTGTTTTTCCATATTATATTTTAGTGCCATTCGAAGGAAACTGTGTGAAGGCTAATACAGTTTGAGTTTTTCGGTTCTTTCAGCTGAATAATTCAGCGGCAGAAAATTTTAGGGAAAGAAATCTTATTCCACGAATTTAATCGCTGCTTTCTCCTTTCCGAAAATCTTAGCTGACCTTATTTCTTACCCAAAATGACATTTTTATCCCTCCAAAAACGAAAGGCGTTAATTTTTCAGCTGTTACGAAAGTTTGAAGCGAAATTTGACTTAAGAATTTTTAAGATGACCGAGGCCGTCTGAACAATTTTTCGCCGAAACGATTCGCTGGGCGGTCCTGCTATTCTTTGAAGAATGATTTACCTCAGGCTAATTTTCTATGACAAGTTCCTTGTCAATGTGCCGGGCAAGGGATTTTGGACAGCTGAGCAGGAATTCGCGAAGCCCCGGAAAGAGGAAAAGACGGAAAGATAAGTCACTTTTACGAAACTGGGAAAGACGGGGAAAAACAATTGAAAATAAATAGATCTTTTGTCGTACAAGGGTCGCTTAATTAATTATAACGTGTGGCCTGGCAGCGGTACTTTTATTGCGACATCGGCCACAAAGAGGGGAAGAAAAACTGAATACAGTGGGAAGTCCCGGCAAACGGACAAAGACAGTCTGGGGTTGTAATGTCTGTAGTGTTGAAATGCTTCTAAAAACAGAAATATTTCCTGAAATGGCTAAAACAGATCGTGAAGGAGGGTCTGGTGACTACGTTTACCCAATATTCAACGAGGTTTCCGTTTGAATTTGCTGACCCACCTACGCGAGAAAATTTCAGCTTTGACAAGTTTTCTTTGACAAAGAAACACAGGCACTTTAGTTTTTAGCGAGGACAATTTGTTATAAAAGAGGCAAATTTCCCCATTTATGAAAAGGAGCTCAAACTTAACTTGTAATAGAAATCTTGCTCTTGTTCATGGAGCTTAAAAGCTGATTTAGAGCGTTTAAATTTCAGATAATTAAAGTAATTTGCATTTAGGATGATTAATCATAGCTCTCCCCTAGAGCACAGCGGGGAATTCAGATGCGGATAGCTTTTCAGTGTCAAACAGGGGCAGTACGCAGCTCTTACAAGGTCGCCTCTGATTTGCTGAGAAAAAAACAGATGACAATAATAGCTGGCCTACACGGTGCCCATGTTGCTGGTCAGAACAATGAAATTTCCATCCTTTGGGAATAACACGCTATTTTTATGCGAACGACTTCTATTGTTTCAGATCAACAACATGGCTGCCGTGAAAAGCAAGTAATTTAAGGTAATTAACCTAAACCAAGTTTACGAAAAGGCCCCGCGTTTGGACGTCTGATTTTGTAATAAGCTCCCTCATCCTCCATTAATCAATGCATGTATCTATAGAAATGCTAGAAAAATAAATAAAACTAATTTAAGTTTTACAAGCATTTGTTACACTGACAGCCCTTGAAGCGGATGTTCTTTTACCCTGGGTAGTTCTGGGTACCAGAGGTTCTCTCGCGGCACGCTTTCGTGAGAAGTCGGGGCGTCGGAAGGCCGACCAACCGGCCGAAACCCGACAACGAGCGGCGAAAACTTCAGACACACGAGGGCGTGTAATATAAGAGAGATGAGAGCGCGACAAAAGCCTCTGGTACCTAGGTAATGCTTAAGGTAATGCTCTTAGATGGAATATTAATCTTTCCGATCAGTATATGCGCTTTTCTTTTTCTCCAATTAGGACCAAACCGTAGAAAATATCGATTTTATCCTCTTTGACTCAAACCTATAATTGTAAGTGTCCGTTTAAAGGGGCAGTATCACGAGGTTCCACGCGCGGCACTGTTCACTATTCTTGCACCGGAATTTTGGACATGTCACTGTTAAAAGTGATTTTTTCTTTCTTCCGGCTATCAAAACGAATTTTTTGATTCAACAAAATACCTCCACTTCTCGACGGCCTTTTTGAATTTGCGGAATCAAACTTGAAAACGTGGGCCGACGTTTTCAAGTTTCGACCTCGTGATACTGCCCCTTTAAGGGGGAACTGGTTGAATTTTAATGAAATAGTAAGGGGTTTGGAACTCGGAAGAGAAGGCAAAAAGTTATGTTTGAAACACCACCAAACATGATTCCAACACAAGAGCGCCCGCGTTGATGGCGAACTGTTTATCTACTAATTATTAACTTCAAACTCTAATTTTAAAACTTCATCACATCTTCAATATTTCTTATTTTTCTAAATTTTACAAAATCCCCCCTCCCCTGTTTTTTGTCTCAAATACTTCTAAACGTCAAAACAAATTCAGATGACATTGGATTGGACATTGGATTGCTTGAAACGTTAGCGAGAAGATTGTATAAAACCGATCTACGACAGCGCAAAAATGGCGTTTCAGCAGTTATGGAGACCTGAGTGCATTTCTCACTTTTGAGTCTGTGGACGAAATCCTATGGTGTGACCATTCAAATGAAACCTCTTCTGCAGAACTTTTGCATGGTACCATTTGTTTGTCAATCTTTTATATTACAAAATGAAATTTGGGATTTTTCTTGAATTTTGATATTTGGCACTTTTGGGAATTAACGGTTAAATGCAGGTGTTCATTACAATAAACATGGGAACACGATTTTGGGACTTTGGCTACTGTCCGCTTAATATTAAGGTTTAAACTGTATTTTATTCTAAAGTCTAATTATTCAAAATGAAGCTATTTAATAGAATACTGACTTTCCTGTAGTACTGCATATTCCTCCGTAACGTTTGGATGTGTAGATGAAATCCTAAAAGTATAAGCATTCAAATGAAAGTTACCGAGCAGTACTTTCCAATCCTGTAGTGCTGTTTGCGCTGTACACCAGGGCCGTAGCCAGAAAAAAATAAGGACTGAGACAATATCCATGGTTAAATTCCCCGCCTAGCTATTTAGTGTCTTTATGATGACTACGTTTAAACAAAACACTGGGATCATGACTGAGGCAAGTGCCTCGGTTTGCCTCATACTGGCTACGGCCCTGTGTAACACGGTAGTTCTAACATTTGCCGAATCTGTGGATAAAATCCTACAGTGTGACCATTTAAATGAAAGCTACTGAGCAGTACTTTCCTGTGGTACTGTTTATTATGCTGTACAAGCTGGTTCTAACGTTTGTGTCTGTGGATAAAATCCTAAAGTGTGACCATTCAAATGAAAGCTATTGAGAAGTACTTACCCATGGCGCTTTTAGTTTTTCAACGTTTCCCAAGTAGACTCTCCTGCTCTCCTGATATTCGTTGACAGTTTCTCTCCCAAAGAAATTTATGGCGACATGTAGTGTAGTTCTAACTTTTGAGTCTGTTGACGAAATTCTATGGTGTGATCATTCAAATGAAACCGCTTCAGTAGTACTTTTTCACCATGTTTCATGGTACCGTTTGTTTTTCAATATTTTACAAACGAGAAACGATTCAGTTTTATTTTTGGCACTCTTGGGAAATAAAGGATTAAATTTGTAGCTTGGCAATGGCCGGAGTTACTCCAATACGTGACACCACACTCGTGTAAGAACGTAAACTATTTCTACTCAAACCAACACAAGTCATGTTAATAGGCTTTACTCTTGCATTTATAATTGGCTGTCAAAAGTCTTAGAATGTTTCTTTTTTTAATGTAAACATCTTTCATTGTCTAATTTCTTTAAGCGGATTGGTCCGGCGTAATATAAGATGGAGATTAAGACATGTTCACTTGATTTTAAACAATAAACTGAATAAACGCTGCACATAATACTAGTCTAGACGGATGATTTCATGCACGCTTCACCAAAATGGATTATTTAGCAGTTCTGGTTGCTAAAACGATAAAGGAGTCTTCGTCCTGACAGCATTACATAGTAAGCGTTTAAGATTTATTTTAGAAATATCTTAGAACATTGTTGCACTTTGCTAAGCTGTTCCCATGGCGGGTCCCATGGTCAGTCACTTCAGTTGCTAAGTTATTGTTGTTGAACCATGCAATCGTCAAAATTAGTTAATTAACTAGACACCGTTTCGAGTTTCAGCCGAAGTATGGTAGTTGGAAAACGGTCAGCAATACTGGCAATCTTTCAGTAGTGCAGTTGAAGACTTGCCGCTATCACTCCACAAACGTGGTATTTGCAGAGTCCACCTTTGCGCTGTTCCGTGCGCCATATAAGTGCGTGCGCAACTGTTTAAAAATCCGCTACAGCGTAAATCGTTACCACCACAGCTTTAAATAGAGGGGAGTATCCCACCCCCTCCCCACTCTAGAAGGCCCGAAAATAAATACACCCCGGGGGGGGGGGGGGGGGGGGGGGGGGGGGAGGGGGCAATAGAGCGTTTACGGTAAAGTCCGAACGATTCCGAAGGGACAAAAATGTTCCAGCCTCAAACATTTTCACTCAACCCCCCCCCCCCCCCCCTCCCCCCCACCCCACTTATTCACTCCTCCATCCCCCCTTAGACCCCTAACGATATAGTCGGGATCCGCCACTGGAAATAGTTTGGCATTGCAGCCTTCAGTAGTGTTCAGTAGTACTCTTTCAGTGTAGTATATAAAATTTTCATGACCCTTTAAACTTCGTCTTACCGGTGCGCGCGCCGACGATCAGTTGACCTCAATTTTGGCTGCCGATAGTCTGGATGGGAATGGACTGCATGTTGAAAAATCTAGGTTATATTTTTCATGGCTGTTGGTTGTTCTCCCTTTGGGAATTGACCGGCTCCTTGATGTTCAAAGATAATTTTGTGAATGAGTGAAGGCAGGGTAATCGGCCCCTTGTTAAAGTGTCTTAAGCTGCTGTTACACGTAACAATTTTTCGTGCAACTTCTCTCGCAAAAAAAATTGTTGCAAGTTGCACGCACGGTTTTTACGTTTAACACCCCTTCATGCAACTGAATTTTCGTTTAAAAAGTTGCACGCAAAATTGAATCGTTAATTTTCTGCTTTCTGCAACAAATTTCTTCAAGTTGCACAACAAAAATACGTCTAACATAGTTCTTGCAACTTGTTTCGCCACACTTTTTATGTCAACCAATAAGGTGCTGTTTCACGTAAAAAGGTTTCGTGCAAATTGTCTCGCAAAAATATTGTTGCAAGTTGCACACAGTTACACGTTGCAATTGCCATGTTTTTTGTCTCATGAAAAATAATGTTTAGGCGTACGTCATTGAAACGTCACATCCATGCTACAATATAGGCTGTGATTGGTTGACTTAAAGAGTGTGGCAAAATAAATTGGGTTTGGCTATAGCACGGGCGTAGAGTGAGGGTCGGACACCTTTTTGAGACTTACATAACGTAATGTCGACACTTAGAATTTTACTTTCAATAAATTTTTAAGTGTAAAAAAGAAAATCTAAAATCCCCACTGAGCTAGGATTGAACCTGTGACCTCAGCTAGGCTTAGGCTTACGTATACATAGCCTACCGTACCACTGTACCACCCAGCTTCTCGGGTTGCTTAGTCCTAAATTTAACTACATAAACTGCTACCTCTAACATCAACTGAAAGCTAACTGGTTACTCCGTCATATAAGTCTCAATAAGGTGTCCAAACAAATTGCAAGAGCCATGTAACACGTATTTTTGTTGTACAACTTGACTGAGAAATGTGTTGCAGAAAGTAGAAAACGATTCAACTCTTCGAACAGCACCTTTACCGATACTTTTAGCACAGTTTTGACCAAGAAAATGAAACAAACAAATCCTTGTCCACAACAACGACGCCTTTGGTCTTTGGTGACTTTTCGTTAGTAAAAATACCTACAAAAGAGTAAACCCTGAATATCTGCAGAACCATTTTACAGCAGCTTACGGATTTTTTCGGAATTTTCCGATAACTGCCGACCATGTGTGATGTGACTCCTTTTCAAAAATGCGTAGCAAATTTAACTCGGTACCTAAAGCTTCCAACAAAAACGGCCGCCCTGTCTACCGTACGTATAATTGGCCAAAAGCTTAGGCAAGGAATTGTGGTGATTGTGTAAAAGCATTAACAACGCACACAAAATATTGTCAACCCGCCAATTCTGCTCATAACTACGCGGGGAATGCGCGCAACAGATTCCTTGGAAGAAAGCTTCTTGAAATGTAACCTGGGTTGACCAGAGGATTTTCGCGCGCATTTCTTTGTAGCTGCTGCCAAAACCGAATGGACGATCGGCGTACGTACATACCGGGGATGGGGGGGATGGGGGGGGGATGGGGGGGATGGGGGGGGATGGGGGGGATGGGGGGGATGGGGGGATGGGGGGGATGGGGGGGGATGGGGGGGATGGGGGGATGGGGGGGATGGGGGGATGGGGGGATGGGGGGATGGGGGGAGGGGGGAGGGGGGGGGGGAGGGGGGAGGTGGGGGACATGCTCCGGATAAAAAGTGACAGGGATGTGCGAAGGATTCCATTCCAGGATTTTTTTGGGGTAAAAACATTTTGGCTATTATTTTTGAGGGTGGTATGAGTGTATATATTAAATTGTTAATGCCTAATGTATTTACCGTGTTTTTAAATAAAGATGATGATGATGATGATGATGAAATAGGGGTTTTTGTGGGGGTATTCAAAACAATATGAAGATTAATTATTGGTAAAGAATTGTTGTCGTGCGTAGTTCCCACATAGTTTTACGAATGTAGTACAACCAGACTTGTTATATTATTATTTTAATCCCTTTTGGGTATTTTTAAGGTTCGAAAATTCAGGATGGGATTTTGTGAGGTTTAATTTTGGTTCGGGAGTTTTTTGTTGGGTTTTGCTGGAAGATAAAGGGATATTTATAGGTATTGATTTTTGTCCTTATTCGCACATCCTCGTAACTTTAAATCCAGAGTACGCCCCTCCCCCCTCCGCCCCCTCCCCTTCTCTTTATTAACTGCGAGAACTCTGCATATATATCGTTTCTGTAATCTTACTCGTTTCATTTCTTTTGAGTGCTTACATAATGGCGGTACTTCATAGATAATAGACCCATGTCCCGCCCATCCGGAAAATTATCAGCCTATAGATATAAAATTATGCAAGTAAAAAGCTTTCATTGTTGACAATTTCCTGTAGCATAGCTGACGGAAAGTGAAAATTAAAATTAAATTCGAGAATTTCCGTTCAATGAGATACCATCTTTGTTTAATAAGACTGAGATCCAGTTCGTAAACGGGATTAGATTAAACATCCGGTCTCGTTGATGGTCAAAATGTGCTCGTTACATTTGTTTTAACCTCCGCTTTTTCAAGAAAAAGTATTATGTGACTGAGTTAACATCAAGACGACCTTCAAATTAAGGTAAGAACAACCTTGTACAGCATAATAAACCATAGGAAAGTACTGATCAAGAGCTTTCTTTTAAATGGTTGCACTTTAGGATTTCATCCACAGACTTAAAAGTTAGGACCACCTTGTACAGCACAATAATAAAGGAACCACAGAAAAGTACTGCTCAATAGCTTAATTTTATTTGAATGGTGACACTTTAGGATTTTATCCACAGACTCAAAAGTTAGAACCACCTTGTACAGCATAATAAACAGCGCCACAGGAAAGTACTGCTCAGTAGATTTCATTCGAATGGCACACTTTAGGATTTCATCCACAGACTCAAAAGTTAGAACCGCCTTGTGCAGCATAATAAACAGCGCCACAGGAAAGTACTGCTCAGTAGATTTCATTTAAATGGTCAAACTTCAGTTAGGATTTTATCCACAGACTCAAAAGTTATAACCACCTTGTACAGCATAATAAACAGTACCACAGGAAAGTACTGCTCAGTAGATTTCATTTGAATGGTCGCACTTTATAGGATTTTATCCACAGACATGCACAGACTCAAAAGTTAGAACCACCTTGTACAGCATAATAAACAGCACCAAAGGAAAGTACTGCTCAATAGCTTTCATTTGAATGGTCACACTTTAGGTTTTCATCCACAGACTTAAAAGTTAGAACCGCCTTGTACAGCATAATAAACAGCACTACAGGAAAGTATTGCACAGTAGATTTTATTTGAATGGTGACACTTAAGGATTTTATCTACAGATTTAAAAGTTAGAACCACCTTGTACAGCATAATAAACAGTAGCACAGGAAGGTACTTCTCAGTAGATTTCATTTGATTGGTTACACTTAGGGTCCTTTTAGCCTGCGAATACTGGCGGGCGAGTGCTGTCAGTGCTGAATTTAGTGTTTAGTCGTCATTTTAGTTTTGCAAAGTGTCTACGACTGGGAGGAGTGAAAGGGGTGGGGAGGAGGCGCAGTTCTAGCCTGACTCCCACACTCTTCGTCGCGCTTTTGACTCCCCTCAGACGTCCGCGGTTTAACTGAGCGCTCGTCCCCCCCCCCCCCCCCCCCCCCCCAATACGCAGGCTAGCGAATACAACCCGCTCTCATCGCTCCCGGCCGCTAGGGGTGTTCGCGCGAGAGAACGTCTGAAAGATAGAACCATCTTGTTCGGTCTTGTTTAGCATAACAAACAGCACCACAGAAAAGACTCAGGTTGTAGTCATTTGTCGCATGGCGGTTATTTCAGTTGTTTATCCCCTTTACTGATGCTGGGCGGTTATGTTCTCATTCTTTGACGCTTGATAATACTTGATAGGTTTCAGTGGTTTTGCAAATTCGATCTACGCTAATCCTGGAAGATAGATAGATAGATAGATAGATAGATGATCTTTATTTAAACACGGTAAAAATTCGTCAGCTAAAAATCATTATAATACTAACACAAAGCAACAAACTAATATTAAAAAATATCTATATATGAAGAATTTAATAAATAATAAAAAGCTGCTTTCCACGAATGCCGTGCCTTATAGTTCCTCTTTGAGAAGTCGTTTAAATTGCCCAAGGGACTCAGCTTTCCTTACATTATGAGAAAGGCTGTTCCAGAGCATGGCGCCACTATAACTGAAACTATTTTTATAATAGTTTGTGCGCGGCAATGGAACATTAAGTTTATCCTCAGAGTCCCTTAGGTTGTAACTAATTTCTCGCTTCTCAAATTTAGAACTTAGATAGTTTGGAGCCAACCCGTGTAGAGACCTATAAACCATCGTAGCTCTTTGAATTTGTTGCTGGCAAGCAAGATTTTTCCATCCTAGGAGTTCTAATAGATTACCAGCATCTACGTCATAGTCTGAATAGGTCAAAACACGGGCTGCTCTGTTTTGTAGCTTTTGTAGTTTATTCTGCAGAGTTATCCCACAGTTTCCCCAAACAATGTTGCAGTAGTCGAAGTGTGGCTGTATCAATGCTTGATAAATTAAGTATAAGGTCGCTTGAGGAACGAGGTGCCTAATTCGTTTCATGGCCCCAATACCAGAAGCGACTTTCTTTGTGACTTTCTCGATGTGGTCACTCCAGCCAAGTTTGTCATCAATGGTCACCCCAAGTGATTTTGTGGTAGTGACCCGGTTAACTTGAAGATCTTTAATTGCAAGTGCTGGGGAATCCGTGAGAGTACTTAGCCTCTGTCTAGATCCGATAAGCATAAATTCAGTTTTAGTCATATTTAGAGTGAGTTTGTTTGCTTTCAGCCAATTGTAAACGTTTTCTAAATCTTGGTTTAGATATAATTGAATGTCGTCTGCATTATTACTTGCGTAAGTAAGGTGGGTATCGTCAGCATACATCCTCGGCTCGCAGTTTAAGAGACAATTTGGAAGATCGTTAATATATAATAGAAATAGTAGTGGTCCTAGGATCGTCCCCTGGGGAACACCACAACTTAAAAGACAACTTTTTGAGAGCGATCCGTTAATAGAGCACATTTGGGTACGATTCTCTAAATATGACTTAAACCATCGATGTGCATTACCATATATGCCATAATTGCTTAATTTTGATAAAAGTAGCCCGTGGTCAACTGTGTCAAAAGCCTTTTTTAGATCTAAGAAAACAACGGCATTGACATTACCACGATCGATATTATACGCCCAAGCGTCAGTGGCTTCAAGGAGAGCCGTGACAGTTGAGTGAATAGTACGAAAACCTGATTGATATTTACAGATGATTTCGTTTTCATCTAGATAGGCATATAATTGATCATAGACGATTCTTTCAAAGACTTTGGCAACAACTGAGATAACCGAAATTGGACGATAATTGTTTAGATCGTCCCGATCGCCCTGTTTAAAAAGTGGGGTAACCTTTGCGCATTTCCAATCATCTGGAAATATACCTTGACTTATTGATTGGTTAAAAATATCACGGATAGGTATACAAATGAGATCAGCACATTCACGAATGAGCCTAGCAGATATCTTGTCAAGGCCAGCTGCCTTTGACTTATTTAGTTGATTTAAAAGTGAAAGAACTTTTTCGATACTAGTTGGACATAGCTGGAACCGTTTATCTGTGCCTGTAAGATATCTCTGAAAGCCATCACTATCTGAGGAATCAATATTGCTGGCAAGGGTTGGACCGATAGTAGCAAAATGATTATTAAAATGGTCCGACAGCACAGTTGGATTTGTTATTGATACTCCATTTACTTTCAGGGATGTTACCGATTTTTTCCCAGATTTCCGCGACGTAAGTTCGTTAATAGTCTGCCAGGTCTTTTTAGAATCGCCTACATACTCGTTAAAACTATTTTGATAATAGGCTTGCTTAGCTAGTCTAATTTCGTTATTTACTAAATTACGCTGCTTTTTAAAAAGCGCCCAATCATTTGAATCATTGGAATTACATGCTTTTATTTTCAGAACATCTCGATCATGCATTCGCTTCTTAAGTTCATGAGTAATCCATGGAGAGCTACGAGTGCGAACACGTATAGTTCTCAAGGGAGCAAGTTTGTCAACAATAGATAAAAACAAACATTTCCAATTTGAATGAAAGCTACTAAAATGCAGTACGTACTTTTCTATTGTACTGTCAACTATCGCAACCTCGTTCCCAGGGTCTAGGGGGCGGGAAGAAGAGAGACCCTGAGAACGAGGTTGTCAATAGGCCATTTCCGAGTTGCCTTTAGCCTCTCTATCAAAGCGAGGCTAGGTGCGAAACCTTTCATATGAAAATGAGTTTTAATTTACATGTGAATGAAATCTCATTTTCATATGAAAGGTTGTGCACCTAGCCTCGCTTTGACAACGAGGCATAACGTAACTCGGAAATGGCCTATTACCGTAGAGTTCCGAAAGTAGTGGCCCCACGAAAGCACCCGGGGGGACTCCCATATAAAAATGACGGGGGTGCTCGTCGTACCTTTTAGGGGTCAAAATGTGTACATTGGTACCTCTTAGGGTGCTAAAGTTCAAAATGACCCCCGTTGGAATTATCGCGGTACCTTTTATGGTATTAAGCCCAGAATATGACATGTGTTGTTTTAGAATTGGTACCTCTTAGGCATGTGTTAGGGGTAAAAATTCATTTGAGCCACGCCCATCAAACAACATTCTGATACCTTTTAGGGTGCTTTTCGAAAATTTCCGACGAGCACCCCGTCATTTTTATATGGGAGTCCCCTCCCCCCCCCCCCCCCCCCCCCCCTCCCCCGAAAGCAACGGCGACCCACCCGAAAGTAACGGCCCTCGAAAGTATAACGGTCCAATCGAAAATACCATGATTGTGACGTTTCCAAAACAAAGTAAACGGGAGTGACTCCAACTGCAACAAGCATTGAATTCATGAAAGCTCTCTATACCTGTATACAGTGACTCAAATAGGAACATTTATTCTCGACTTCAGTGAATTGAACGGAACCTTTCAATTTGAACCGACAGGAATTTCTTTTGCACAAAACCGGCTAGATTCTAGCATTTTGTCATGGAACCACAAGTCCTCAATCGAATAGTTATCTAGCCCACTTGTTTTAATTTCGTTATCCCATTCCCCAGACGTTGAGAGAGCGATGCCACATTTAACAACTCACATTTTTCTTCAATTACTCACGTATTTTAGGTGCCCGAAGGTAACAGCTACCCGAAAGTTGCGGCCCCTTTGGCCTGCTAATTCCGAAAGTGACGTCGTGGACCCGTTTCTCGAAAGACCCGGTAACTTATCGGGCCCGAAGCCAAATATTGAAATCAAAATCTAAAGAATAAAAGCGCAGGTCCTAGCGAACAAACCAGTCCATTTTGTTTTGCTAACTGATAGTTTTATCGTATTATCTGCAAAACTTTTGAAACCTCGATCTTCAATGAAAATAAAACAGCTTTCCGGCGGGCCCGGTAATTACTGGGTCTTTCGAGAAACGGCCCGGCCGCTGCTTTAGTAACTCTACCGTAGGCTGGATTATGCTGTACAAGGTGGTTTTTCATTAACTTTTGAGTCTGTGGATAAAATCCTAAAGTCGCCATTTAAATGAAAGCTCCTCGGCAATACTTTCCTTTTGTGTTGTTCATTGTTCAGTATTTTAAAAACGAAATTTGGAATTTTTCTTGAATTTTAGTTATATAAGACCGCTCTTGTGAGTGGCAGGGTTATTCTCAAACATACCCGAAAGTCCCCACCATTCCTCCCGGCACTGATCTCACCGCCAATCATCCATACTAAATAGCTATATCTTACAAATTGATATTACTGTGTTGATGAAGAAAATTAGCAATCGTAAAGGGATTCAAGACCAAACAGTGTGAGCGTTATCCCTGCCTTCATCAGAGCGAATCGATGGCTTGGGAGTTGATTACATGATGAATTTCAGCCGGTGTAACATTTGAAATTGGGCGGCGGCCATCTTGTTTCATTGAAAACACAACTGCTACGCATGCTCATGTTCACTTTCAGCACGAGCTGAAAATTAGATTGCGGTTACATGTTGTCTTTTTTAGACAGTTATGTCGGGCTGGAAATATCAGACTTGGCTAAATCTCGGCCCGGGATGAAAGTTTTTTCATGTAATCGCAAGCGCTTTTTCAGTAAGAAGATTTGTTCAGGAAACTGGGCTAAAATATCACCCCCCCCCCCCCCCCCCCCCAAAAAAAAAAAAACAAACAAAAAAAACAGGGATAAAATTCGCCGTGTTATCGCCCCTTAGTCTGCTGCAGGATATTCAGTTTTAGGAGAGAAAATGTGATCTTATTATTGTTTTAACTTCAAGAGTGCTAAAATCAAAATGTAAGAAAATCCCAAATTCCTTTTTATAAAATATTGAAAAACAGATGGTGCAAAAGTACTGCAGAAGAGGTTTTATTTGAATGGTCACACCATAGGATTTCAACGACAGACTCAAAAGTTAGAACTACAGTACATCTCGCCATGATTGACTCTTGGAGTGAAAGAGCTAAAGTTGTTTTCCATATGATCGCCAAAGATCATTTGCGATCATATCTGCATAGTGAGATCCTTGTTTGGTTATTTGACTTATTTCTACGGCTGGATCTCGATTATTCGAACCCACACTTGCATATGTCGGTAACTCCAGCAAAAAATACAGCTGAAAATAGTTTTACTACCTATCGCTTTATTTGATTACAGAATTATTTAACCTCGAAAACTCGAACTTTCGATATCTCAATGGAACCGTTTTGTGTTTCCCCAGAGCTAGGGGTTCGAGTTACCTTGTTCTACTATATAAATTGCGTCAGATAATTTCGCCGGAGTTTCAGAAACTTTGCATGCATCTAAGTGTGTGAATCTTTCATCTCCCAGTTTCAGAACCGTTTGTGCTCGCGTGAGGTACGTATTGAAAAGGACGTGCTTGTTCGCATGCTTTCTAATTTAATACATAATTGTGAATTAACCTAAGTGTATGGCCAATCAGTGGTAAAGGAATATCAGGGAATTGGAACTTTCAACATTGCTTTCTTTAGTTTTCATTATTCTCGATTATCATTTCCTCCTGATCCTCTCGGTACGCAATTAAAACAACAGTGATAAATATATCGCTTCTAAAGAACTTGTGTTAATTTTAATAGCATCTGACGTTCACTGAAGGGGAGAATGTTTTGTTTTCAAACACTCAGTAACGACTGAAAAGGCAAGCAAATATCGTATAATCGAATGGAAGCATAGATGCACTGAGAGGGCAGTATGCGTTTTCAGCTCCCGTGACACGCAACGTTTACCCAGCGTTTTCCAAACGCTTTGATCACTGTGTGGAACAGCAACAGAAAGCTTTAAGATGGCGTGAGAAAACGTTTCCGTGAGCATAGACGGAAGTGGGCGTGAGGGAGTAGAGAAAAACGTTTTACCACCTGTTCTTCCTAGACGTCTTTCTAGTACCCTTTTCATCACTTCAATAAGATTTTCTTTCGCGCGTCGTTTTTCGATCGCTCGGAGCATCTAGAACACGCTACATTTGAATGCTACAAATGCTTCTGCTGGTTTTAAAAACATGTTACTGAAATAAGTTTATTGGATTTCCGAACTTCTGCGGAAACGCTCAAATTATTGATTAGGAAACATTGTGTAAAATTTTCCGTTTCGGCTGTTTGCCAAACCGGGTATTTTGTTTGTAAGTTATTAATAATCTCGCATATTATTTATTTTTTTACTGAAATTGCAAATGGGAGGACAACTGAGAAAACTCGTAAACGTGGTCGGTTTTACGTTTACTTGGACATATTTAAAATTATCAAGTTTAATCCGAGATGGAAATTGGAAATTGTCATTTTACGAGTAAATATTTACAATGATCATCTTGAAAAATATATACGTATCATTAGCACAAGACAAAGCTTAATCTTGTTTTCGTCAAGATCAGCCGACATTTCATACAAATAGTCGGAAATTGTCACATGTTTGTTCTGGCTCATTGTCAAAAGTATGTAAAAGCCGCGGAAGCATGTACCGACAATTTTGAAAGTGTGTCAATGCCTTTAACTCCCTAGACTGCCAAATATCAAAATTCAAGAAAAATTCCAAATTTCGTTTTGTAAAATGTTGAAAAACAAATGGTACTGCTGACGAGGTTTCATTTGAATGGTCACACCATAAGATTTCGTCCACAGGCTCAAAAGTTAACACTACATTTTCCATAGTTGACTCTGGGAAGGTTAAATTGAGAGGATTTCTTTTCGTGCATGCGAGATAACCAAACACCACAAATCGCGTAAGATATTTCTTGATATACGACGAAAATAACAAAATTATGGTATTTTCAGAACGACTCTTTCATGCCTAATCTTGACCGAGTCAAGTGATGTACCTCCGTCGGTGTACCTCTTACTGTTGAGCCAGTCTGTGGATAAATTCCTTAACTGCGACCATTCAATGAAAGCTATTGAACAGTACTTTCCCGTGGTGCTGTTATTTTCCTAATATTTTACATTTTTTAAACTTGGCCGCCTACTTAAGTCAAATATTTTTTTATGTAAATCATGGTAAACTCAACGAACATTTTGACCGGCGCTTGGGATTGCGCTGTTTAGAACGACTAAAAATCGTGCTCTTGATTCATTTGGGAATGTCATTCAGTTACACAAGACGTGTTCAATTTCTGACAAAGGAAACATACAAGATAGTCGCAGTGCATGCGTGTGTAGGGTTAGATTAACTTGAGAAAAATGCAATAGTCCAATAGGATTATAAACCAAACTACAAATTTGACAAATACTCTAGATGTTGCCACTAGGAAAAACCGACAAAAAAAGACATCATAATAGCTTTTATTTACTGATCACACTGTTGGATATCGTAGCTTGTAGCTTATCAAAATAAGAAATCATATCGAGCTATTACAGCTTATACTGTTCCTCAGTTATCATCTTTTTTTTTTGTAGAAAAAAATGTCCGAAACTCAGCGATTTACTCGCACAAAAAATAAAAAGTGCTGGAAACTAACTGGATTACCTCAATCTATTGTTATTTGTTTATTATTCAAATCATAGCAACCTTTATTCAAATTATAAGGATTAACTATTGAAAAGTTACAAAAGAAAGCGCGCGGACATATTAAACGAGTATGAAACCGGTCGGCTGAGACAAGCAAAATCCCAGTGTAAGATGTGTAACTATAAAACCGTTTTGTGTAACTTTTACATCCCTTTTCTAAAACGTTCAAGTTGAACGCGTGATTTATTTACAAGGGGAAAAGGAAATTATTATACCGTGATCCAAATGCATTTGCCAAGGTTTGTAAACTTACGATCAAATTTGATTGCATACCTTTTGTCCTTTGCAGTTTCCATGGCAATTTGTTTACACACAGGGACATTGAACATGAAAATTAGTAAATTAATGAGCGGACCATTGTGTGTGACCCTTAGTGTTGTCATTCAAATTAGCACTTCGTCTGCGAGCAAAGAGTTGCTTTTATTGGTCCAGTGACAGATTAATTTGCTGATCACAAATCTCTAGTGCGGAATGCTCTCTTCGGAAACGCTCTCAGTTACATCTCGTGGCAACTTGCGATGTCGTCTTTACTATCGCACAAGGGCTCGTGGAGGTTAATGCATTCATACCTACGAACCACAACGAGAAAGAATTACTTGCTCTCTTTATCAGGTGACAATTGCTGTCTTATTCAATAAGTTGCTGATCGTGTCAACACTGTCGTGCCATTTCGCTTATTAAGGTCTAGCGAGTAATTTGGAAGTTTTGGCCGTCAACGTTTTGGTGCTGAAGAACTCATCTCTTATTTTATGATTTTTTTGTATTTGTGTTCAACATTTGAACGTGTCGCATTTGTAGTGTTTATTTTCGTTTTCATTTGCGTTGCTCAGAGAGTCAGACACATTTGTTTCGGGATATGAAATTTCCAGTGAATCACCAATTCTGCTACCTCAACAGTACCATCAAACAGTTCGCTTGGTCAAGAAAAAACCCAAAATTCACTGTTAAACTCAATGGCAATTAGAACGAACTCGAGTCTGTCTATACGGCTTCGACTTTATTTATTCAATTTGTGTAACGCAATCACACCAAACTAGAACTGTTCGTATTGTATTACATTACACGTTTTCATCAATTTTGCAACTCTATTAATTTTTCCTTTATTTTCAGTGTATAATAGCCGTAGATTCACCTCTTAGGTCACTTTGCGCCTCTTGCATTCCTACTTACAGAGCTGATGAGCCCGGGTGTTCCGCAACGCATTGTGGGATAGTTCTCCCCGGCAATGCAAAGAACAACCGATCATAACGACAATGGGGTGACACCGAAGTTGACACCGCGATTACGGAACAACTCTAGAAAATTTTCTGAAAGCAGGAAAATCGAACCCACGAACATGGCTCGACCCATTAGCAGGAACGTAAACGGGAAAGCGAACCACGATATGATGAATGGACAAGCAAAGAAAGTATCCACGAATTCTCTGGATCCAAAGAACTTTTTCGAAGCAGCCACATTGCTGGGAAGTGTTGGCTCTCTAAATGCTGCTGAAACTACGGAAAGATATCGGAGAGGGAGTACTTCTCAAGAAGAAGATGTTTACAAGGATTTCCAATTCCCATTTGAAAATCTGGTGTTTGAAGGAGGCGGCAATAAAGGAATGGCTTATGTGGGTGCACTACAGGTCGGTAGTTTGCTGTTTTGACATTTTTGTTTTGATCTATATATTACACATCACGCTCCAGTAGAGATTCCTTCGCTACGGCGTGTTTACGCAGCAGCACGAACTTTGATTTTTCGATTTTGTGAAACATTTCTCTACTGTGAGTTCTCGGAAATTGTTTTTGTTTTGGTATGAATTCATATTTTGTCTGGCTTTGTCAGATTCGATTTCTTTCAATGTCAGTAACATATCGTTTGACAATCAAAGTTCAGTTGTTGAATATCTTTGTAGACATAGTTTGTAATGTACAGGCTCGTTTTGTCTCAGTCCTGAAAGAAGCACTAAACGTTTA
Source organism: Dendrophyllia cribrosa (assembly GCA_024195265.1). Lineage (NCBI taxonomy): Eukaryota > Metazoa > Cnidaria > Anthozoa > Scleractinia > Dendrophylliidae > Dendrophyllia > Dendrophyllia cribrosa. The sequence continues at coordinate 12,545,990 of JAJLRJ010000007.1, read as the reverse complement.
AGTGAATACCGTAACTTGTTAAACGTATAAAAGTTTAGATGAACATGTTTATACGAGGAAGATACTTGAAATATTTCGTCTTGATCCCAAGAGTTTTGTGAGTGCATTGTGTAGAGATATTTCATTCACTCCCTCGCAGATATGTGTGCTAATTGTTTTTTATTAGCATTATGTAGTTTCATTAATTTCGCGAATAAAGCGGCCAAGATGAATGCGTGTTGAGATTTGAACTTAAATCGGAAATTAAAGGCTCTTCCACTGGCACTTTTTCCGGTTAAATTTCCCACTGACAGTCCGCCTAAAAGATATAAGCTAACAGTATAAAAGATTCATTGACGTCCTTTCAAATTTCTGTACTGTTTTAACTCTGTTGAAGTTTTTAAAGAGTTTCGCGTAGTCTTGACTTTTGTTTGATCTGATATTTTATTTTAAGTCTTAATATGCTGTTCTTTGCTAAATCACGATCAATGATCACTGTTATCAAAACAATGATCTCTCCGATCCTGTGAGTATAAACTATTAAACAAGGAACAGAAAATAATTTCATCGTCTCACTATGGGTCCAAGGAATATATTACATAACATGTTTATTATTCATGATATAAAATAATCAACAGTAAATAGCTAGCTAATATAAGCATAAAATTGTTGAGAGGTAGATAAATTGTGACATATCAATGCTGGTGTATGACCATATATTTTATGTTTATTCTGTTTATTGCAGTTCAGAGGTTAATATCAAGTATAATAGACCCTTCCACGGTTTTTTCCAACTTTTGATATTGGCCATGTAGCGGGAATCTAACGACACTGCTGGAAAGAGCACCTCAAAATTGTTAAAATAGCCAAGTTTGTGAGTCGTATCTTGTAAAATCGCAAAGTTATAGCTTCGCAAAGTCGGGAAATTTTACAGACGTTTGTATGCTGGGGGGCATAACTTGTCCCCCAGCATACAAATGTCTGTAAAATTTCCAGACTTCGCGAAGCTATAACTTTGCGATTTTACAAGATACGACTCACAAACTTGGCTATTTTACTGATTTTGAGGTGCTCTTTCCAGCAGTGTCGTTAGATTCTCGCTACATGGTCAATATCAAAAGTTGAAAAAACAGTGGAAGGGTCTATTCCATAATATAAGATGTTGTAACTAAAATACTGAGTAATAATCGTTTATATAACAAAATATTGTCACCTCCCAGGTGATATTTGTCATGTTCTTTTTTCCTCCAGGCAACCATCCAATTTGTTATCCAAGATCGTATTTTTGCCCCACATCTTAAGTCTCGCACATCATCACTATTCTACTTCCTGTGTTAATCTACCTCAAAATACGTAATAGTTAATCATTCAATTATGAAAATGACAGTAACTGACTGCATCATAATTTTTCTAATTTTTTTATTTTAGCTTGGACAGACAAACCATCGATGCTGCTGGAAAGAGCACCTTTTAAATAGCACACCTTGTAAATTTGAGGTTTATATCTTGCCTAGAAGCAGAAACAGCTGTAAAAAGGTCATTAAATGTCAAGATATTTATATGGAAAATGCCCAAATCTTTCATACCAGGATGCAAGATATGCGTACCGCCATACCATTGTCTGTAAAAATTTAAAAATTCGCTGACCCATATCTTCACTTCTATAAAGCAAGAAATAACTCTCAAATTTTATGGTTGTGCTAACTTAAAGGTACTCTTTCTAGCAGTATTGATGGTTAATTGTCTGTCCAAGTTAAAAAAAAAGTTAGAAAAACTGTGAGGTGGTCTATTTTGAGTGAATGAACATGTGTAAACCATTGACAAATTGTCATTTTATATAATTTAATTCTCTATTAATAAATTTCATTATTTTGTCGAACTTGTTGATCTCAAATGCCTCCCATTGAATTGAGTGCTCCTCTGTCACGAACCCCTTGTTTATTATACATGTAAATCATCTGCCCTCAGAGGACCCTCAGAGATGCTTGATGAAAAAAATACCATATTTATTTGGTTACAAGACACAGCATTTTTTCTATGAAAATCTGCTTGTTTACTCTAGATCTGTTCTCAACTTGGGTGCGTCTTATAGCCGAGTGTTTTCACAAAACAAAATTTAACAAAACCTGTCAAAGAAGAGGTATAAAGAAAAGAGAACACTGGTGGCTATTGTTGCTAATGTCCGTGTAACATGCGGACATGAGCATTTTGTTAATAAATTGTAAAATTGACCCTTACATTGTCACAACACCTGTGTTACAACAGCATTTGCTATTTATTGTTCACTTGGAACTAAAAATGAAAATAGTTCATTCGGTACTAAAATGAAAATGAACATTCAATCAACAGGTGTTGGAATCTGCAGGCATTATGAAGAACATTAAAAGAGTAGCAGGCGCTAGTGCAGGGGCAATAATTGCAACACTTGTAGCTCTTGGGTATGATTCAAGAGACTTGAAGGAATTTCTGGAGCAGGATTTAAGAAGAATTTTAGTGGGTAAGTTCACTGACCTTGCATGTTATTTCTAGGCTAGTGAATTTTAAAACCAGACTGTTACCAGTAAAGAATCTAGCCTGTCGTGAATTTGTTTTAAAGATTAGTCCAGATAAAACAGATGAAACAAGCCAACACATATCTGCTAGTCCTGGGGGGTGGGGGGAGGGGGGTACCCATATAAAATTGTAGGGATTGATCATCAGAAATTTTGAATGAAACCCCAAAAAAGTACCAGAAACCTGTTTGGTGTGGCTCGCATTAATTTGTACACCTAAGAAGTACCAAATCTCTCTCAAAAGTTGTTCCTGTCAGCATTAACAATGTATTTCTCTGGCTAAAGGGTTACTTGGCTAAAGGGTATACTTGCCCGGACAAGTGTTTATAAATTGTTACTTAAGCTTAGTTCACAGGCAGCTTGTCCATATCCCTGCCCATTGGGCAAGTGAGAGGGGAAAGTTACTTGCCCGACACAAAAATGTACTTGTCCCGACAAACGGACGGGACTTTTTTTGAGCCCAGAGTATGGGAATTCTTAACTCTTACTTTTGGTTGGCCTAAACACTCAGGCATTCTTATTGATTCTCGTGCACTCTCAAAGAGTTTGAACTCATATCAATTCTCATTCCCATTTGGCCTGGACTTAAAAGGAGTTCAAGGTACAGTGGTCAAAAGTTGTAGATTGGTGCCACTTAGGTGCTAAAAACTAAAATGACCACAGTTAAAATTAATGTGGTACGTTTAAGGGTATTGATCCAAAAAAAAATTTGACAAAATATGGCATGTGTTGTTTTAGAATTGGTACCTCTTGGGGGTGAAAATCAGTTAGAGCCACACCCATCACACAAGATTAAGGAACCTTTTAAGGTGTTTTTCGAAAATTTTTGTCATTTTTATATGGTAGTCCCACACACCCGGAGACTTCATCTTGAGTATAAATCTAATGTTTGAATTTTTGTTCTCCCAGATCATACTTGTGGCTATTGCAGCCTTCTTCCAAACTTGCTGAAAGGGTTTGGCTGGAATCCTGGCAAGAGAATGTTGAGGTGGTTTGGAGAACAGCTTAAAGAGCGGACAGGCGATGGCGACATTACTTTTAAGGAGGTGAGTGAAACAAGAAGGTTACCTGAAAGCACAGAAATATCACTGACTCAGTGCCAAATTAACAGGACTCACACATTTTACCATTTTGGTATTGGGACAATAAATCACTTATTACTTTATAATGGAGTGGAGGCACAGTGGTGCAGTGGTTAGAACTAGTGCATCAGACTTTCAACCTGAAGGTCGCGATCGGTGCAGGGGCACCCAACGAAATGTTTCGGTAAAATATCTGTTCGGATGGAAGGTTGGCTAAAAATTTCGAAAAATATCACTGAGCGATTCCCTAGACTTTTCGAGGTTTTTCGGAAAACCAAGAAGTTGCCCTAGAATTTTCGGAAATAATGCGAAAACCATGAAGTTGCCCTAGAATTTCGGAAATAATGCGTTTCCTTTTTTATGTCTCATAATTTTCGAATGTTTTATTTTGTCCGCTAAAATTTTCGTCTGTCGTTAAAAGCTGCTAAAAATTTCGGTGAGCACAGGCAGGGCTTTCATTAAGGGCCGGGCACCGGGCAAATTGACTGGCATTACGCGAGCGGGCCTTCGGCACGCGAGAGCTCCGCTATAAACACGATCAAACAAACGGAACATAGATGAATCCTGTATATGAATGCAGTAGAACAACTGAGTTTAGATCCTGCTGTTTGGAACCATAAGGGAGGACTCAGTGCCATTCGTATAAGTTACACCCCCTAACGTTTTCGGATGAATAGGTTTTACGCCTATAATATTCGGATGAGCATTTATATTGCCTAGTATTTTCGCTAAATTGCTATACGCACAAGTATATAAAAAATGTCCCCTAAAATTTTCTTATGAAAGTATTGGCTACTCCATGTCCTCGAACTTTCGAAAATACCCATCAGGATAGCTAAAACTTTCGGATGAGGAAAAAAAGCCCCCTAGAACTTTCGAAGCGACCAAAGTTCCCCTAATATATCCGAACAGATAAATATTTTTTAGGGCAGCTTCAAATTAACCAAACAGGCTTCTAAAGCATAGAGAAATACATATTAGACATTTCTGACGTATTTGGAAACATTCGGTCGTTGGGTGCCCCTGTCGGTGGTTTGAGCTTGATCTCTGCCGTCATGTTGGCCTCCTTAGACAAGAAACTTTGCTCCATGTTGTCTCTCTCCACCCAGGTGTATAAATGGGTACCGGTGAGATAATGCTGGGGGGTAATTTTGCGATAGACTAGCATCCTATCCAGGGGGGGGGGGGGGGGGGGGGGGGGGGGGGGTGTAGTAATATATTTTTATAATGGCAACTTAAAGTCCTGCATGGAAATGTAAAGATCCAGGCGAGCCATCCACTGACTAAACAATGATTTTTAAACAAAAAATTAAACTTTAGCAGCCACATAACTGCCTGCAGCAAGCAAGATTTGAGAGTTGCTTGTCCAAAGGGTAAGCTGAAGTTTAAAGGCGAACCTGCGGTATAAAAGGGCAAAGCCCCACGCTGAATCTAATGTAAATGAGCAAGAACAATAGATTTTGCTCATTTGCATGAGTTGGACAGTCCAGCCGCCTTTTATATCGCGTGTTTGGCTTTAAGTCGTTTTCAAGCCCTGCTTTCCAATCTGTGGCTTTACATGTAGGTATAGTGAAAGCATTACCCTAAATCCCCGGGGTGGGTACTCGGGTATATTTTGAGTGGCTATGTGCCGCCCTGGTCTCCAAATTTGAACCCTGTTTTAGAAAGAATTTGCACTCAAAATGATACCCCGTTCTAGAAATAGGTCAATTTTTAATACGCCATTCTAGAAAAAATGGCTGCTGATAATCTGAAGCTTTCATTCGAAATATTATACCTCGTTCTAAATCCTCTATTAAAGCCACCTCTCTCAAATACATGTAAGCTCCCCTCTCTAATAAGCCCCCTCTGTTTCGAGCAAGAGATTCATTAATAAGCTTTATTTCGTGTAAGTGTCAATCAGCTATGTTCTGACACTTTGAGGTTTACTGACTGACATTTTTAAAAAATAGTTTTAGTTTGTTGCAGTAAATTTAAGCCAAGGGAAAGTGAAATTAGTTTGAGTTATAGCGAGGAGTTCGAGTTAACCAAGTTCAAGTTAGCTGAGAGTAAATTGCTGAAAAAATCATGAGCTCAAATCCATAGGAAATCAGATTTTGTTTGAGTTTGCGGGGAGTTCAAGTTATCCAAATTTGAGTTACCAGGTTTTAATGAATGGTCTAATTAGAGAGAATTATTCAGACCTTGGCCTTTAATCATACTTTTACGTGATCTGTACTCTGTCCAAACTACAGATCTCTTTCAATTTAAATTTGCATTCTGAAAGTTCAGCTTAGCGTGACACACTCATGTTCGGTTACAAGATTCCATTATGTTTCAAGTTCAATTTATGCCTTCTGATCTCTTAATGCCTTTATCCAATGGCATGTTAAAACTAGAAGAAAAAAGTTTAATGCATAATAAGTTTCTTTCTAATGTAATCCCAGTTTTATTGTATAAAACTGATAAACAGAATAATTAAAGTCTATACATACTTTTACTTGTGGTTTATTTTCATGGTCAATTAACTCATTATGGATTATGACAGTGTTGACAAGTTCCAAATTGGGAGTTGAAAATTAATTGCTGGGAAGTCTGTATATTTGTCACTCACAGTGTTTTGTCATTCTTTGCTTGTCACAAAACTGTCGCTGCAGAACATAATTCACACGTTGTAACACAAGAAAACAGAAATTTCAGGAAACCCAGAGTCTCTGACTTAAAACAGCAATACTGTATCATGTTTTTGGTAAACAATTAAATTCGCAAAAATTGTGAATCAATATCATATTTTGTTGTCAATATTAGTACAGATGTCAATTTGTTCCTAATGGTTACTGCAGTTGGGTGTTAATTCATTCATACTACTGACATCACCTATCAACTGTAGCAATTTTTTGTTCGTATTAATTAAATTTACATTATATATTAATCCTGTTTTATTATTTATGTCCCTTAGACTTGATTTAATTAGGACCTTAGGCAGTGGTTACAAACACTTAGTGAACATTTTTTTTCCAACTTGTCTTTCAACAAAATTTAATTAAATTTGCATCAATCATATATTTCTAATTAATTTTTATTATTAAAATTTCACTTGATTTAATTAGGCAGTGTTACACTAAGTGAATGCTATTTTTTTCATCTTCTCTTTCAATAAAACTGTATCACAGGTTTCACAAAACATTGTCAAATACAACAAACTCTACACTACAGTGTACAAATCTGGGCCGGGTTGTTGAAAGCGCGGTTAAGCTAACCCAGGGTTAGCATCAATTTTGATTCCAGTTAAATAATTAATCAAAAGAGATTTAATTTTCTAAAGTATTTTTGCCCTTTAGTTTTGTCTCTGACTTGTCTTCGCGTGTAAGTGTTAACTGGCTTTCGAACAACCGGGCCCTGTGGCATTTTTCTGTTGCTCTTAATTAACCCTTTTACCCCCACTGAGTCAATTATGGAGACATACAGTGTAGTTCTAATTTTTAACTCTGATTGATGAAATCCTATGGTGTGACCATTCAAATAGAAACCTCTTTGGTAGTACTTTTGCATGGTTCCATCTGTTTTTCATTATTTTACAAAATGAAATTTGGTATTTTTCTTGAATTATGATTTTTGGCACTCTTGGGAGTAACAAAGGGTTAATAGTCATTGCAAAAAGTAGTACTAATTGTATTTCTTAAGAAACTCCATTGTTGCAGTGTCTATTGTGTCAGTTGCAAGGTGAAACATTTTTTTGCTATTTTTTTTATGTACATGAAGGTGTGGGAGAGATTTGGTAAAGAACTGTGCATTGTCGTTACCAACTTGAATCAGATGTCCGTGGAGTACTTTCATCCCAAGACCACTCCAAATACACCAATAAGAAGAGCTGTCAGAATGTCAGTCGCCCTTCCAGGTCAGCCTTATGTCTTGTAATATTCATTTTACAACGAATGTACAACAAATATTGAAACATTTTCACCCAAGAGAACTTATCCGGAACAATTATAAGCTCGATGGTCTTGTTTTAAGAAGTGACAGTGGTGGCTATTCTTGTCTAGATGTTTCAGCTCTTAGGCATGTTGTTCACCTTTGCCAGTTGTTTTTCATGTGTTGCGTGCCTTTGCTTACCCTGTGGATTCCTGAGGACAAAGCCTGCCTGGTTTACAATTTTTTGGCAGATGTAATCCTAGCTAAGGGCATACAGTCCAACCCAAGTCAATTTTGTTAACCCTGTCACGATCACTCCCAGAGTCAATTATGGAGACATGAAGTGTATTCAAACTTTTGATTCTGTGGACGAAAACCTGTGGTGTGACCATTCAAATGAAACCTCTTTAGCAGTACTTTTGCATGGTACCATGCCATTTGTTTTGTAATATTTTACAAAATGAAATTTGGGATTTTTCTTGAATTTTGATGTTTGGCACTCTTGGGACTGTAAGGGTTAATAATGCAGTTGTACAAAAGAGGCTTTTTGATTGTTTTCTTTTTTTTCTAGGGGTGTTTCAGTGTGTACGTGAAATGAACAATGACTATGAAGATGTGTATGTAGACGGAGGGCTCTTATGTAATTACCCAATTCATGCATTTGATGGTATGTATAAAATTATATACAGGTACATGATAGTTATATATAGTATTGCCCACATTTATTCTGACTAATAAAGGGAAACATATTTAGATGAAATTTCGACATGCATGTATGTATGTCTCAATGCATTTCACATTTGTCATGCTTTTCATCATAATTTAATCACTTTTGTGTTGAAAAAAATTTAAACTTGACGCATTTGATAACCATGCATCGATGCAGTTACTAATTCACTAATTCTTGTGGTTCTGTTTGTTACTTGACGTATTTGCAAAGTGAAGCTTGGCAACTTGTTTTGATCTTGGGTCACGGGTCTTGGGAGTTAGTACAACTGTAAGAACCAAAAAATATATATACTGTATCGGCAAAATTCACCGCCGATATAAAATGTAAACATCATGTGTAAGAATGCACATGTCTTGTGGCGCCTTTCTTGTAAGCGAATGTTACTTCGTTGAAAATACATGTACAGTAACCTTGAAGCTCACTCAGTCATGGAGTCTTCCTTATATATTTAAAGGTTGGTGGTTATCCATGGATCCTAAAGACACATTTTTCAAAAGGCTACAACCTCTGGAAGACTTTGCAAAGCTCTTTGAGAAGTCTGAGAGGTTTGGTACGTGGAATGAAAAAACACTAGGAATAGTTTTGGTAAGTGACAACATCTTAGACGTTTCTACTTCTGTTGGTTCTGTGCAATATTGTTCTCTAATAAGTAGTGTTGCAACAATATACTACGATATCCATATATCACGGTATTATTTTTTACAATACAAATATCGATATTGGAACAGGATATCCATACAAATCCCCCCCGGGCCCCAATCCTGAAATAAGTGCATGGGTAAGTTTTAATTTAATGTAAGAACAATTTATTATTAAATTTATTTAATACTCTCTATAAATATATATTTTTTATTATCATAAATGAATTTAACTACCTTCTTTTCTGTCTAACAGTCTCTTTATTTTGTTCTAGTTTTCACACACAGAGACAGAGCTGATGAAAACTCTACTTACAGAGCGCGAGGGAAACAAACCTCCCAAACCACCAATAACAAAGCTTGCAAAGTAAATCATGTCTTTTATTAAATTAAATTAATTAAATTTAACAAAGTTAACCACCACGAGCTTAGCAGACGCTTCCGGTGGAACGTCGCGGCTTTGTCTCAGCTAGGATCTTCTAGTTTTCAGCGGTTTTGTAGCGGTTTTTGTAGCAGTTGTTTCAGTCTTTTTTAGCGGTTTTGTAGCGGTTGTCTTGAGCGTTCCCCCACCCCACCCCACCCTCTATCCTTTCCTTCCACTGATTCAATCAGTGTGAGGGGTACGGGTGCCTGGAATGGGGGCTCATGGCTGGGTTGTGGGGATTTGCCAGCCATGTGGGCAGTATTTTATCTACAGGCTGGCTGGCCACAGTGGAAGGCTCTGGATACGCCAGGCACCCACCTTTCATTTAAGCTAGGCGGTTGGTTAATATGCCATTAACTTTTAAACCCCAATGTGATCAGTACTCACATGGCTATATCACCATTTAAGTGTTATTTAAAAAAACTAAAAAACATATTCATATACATGTAAGTGGAAACGCAAAAATAATGGTCCAGTTTTGTTTAAAATTGTTTTACAAGTACAATGAAACTACAGTGTATAACTATGGCCAGAATGGAAATGGATTGCAACTTGAAAATATTGGCCAATTTTTTCAAGTTTGTTCAATGTGTTTTGGAAAATTTGCTAAAAACTGATTATAGTTTATTCTTTCTACAAGAATTTACTTGATATCTTGTCCTGGTGTTCTAAGAGCATTTTGTGTTTGAAGTAAGATGTTCAGTCTTAATTCTAGCGCAGTCTGAGACAAAAACATAAAAACCACCATAACATAGCCCCTTTAATTTTTTCTTCCAAAGAAACACCCTCAGTACGTAGCAGCCGAGTTCTTCACTATGTTTCACAACTCGTATCATTACTTTTCAGGCAGAGACTTAAATTGCAACATCAACAGGCCATCATGCACAAAGAGCACCAGACCATGGTGAAGGCTGTTGGCAGATTTATGGCGGTTTGTATTTACTATTTTCTTGTTTGGTGAAACTTTTTTGACTTTTTTTAACCCTACCTTCACCAGTACAGCCAAGATCAAAACAAATAAGGTAAATTTTCAGTTTCTTATCCAGAACTAGATGAGAATAATATGTACTTACATGTATTGACTAAGTGGGAGGGCCGGATGGAAAAAATATTTGGTGGTGGACAAAACACTGACCCCCAGTCCATGGACTACATGTACCTCGAAGAACTACCCAAATGGACTACCTTAACAATGGACTAACCCTAGGTCTAGGGACTAAAATTCCTAGACCTAGGGTTAGTCCATTGTTAGGGTAGTCCATTTGGGTAGTCCATCCGATCGGGGTAGTCGACTGGGGGTCAGTGTTTTGTCCACCACTAAAATATTTGGCTCTTGGTCATGGCCGAGACCGAGAGCCAAATATTTTCCCATCTAGCTCCGACCTTACTTAGTCAATAAGAATTTTATCATATGACCAATTTGGAGACAAAACTGCTTGAAATTTTAACACGCGAGGCCGTACGCTTTTGTAGTAGGGCTGTAAGGCTTTTTCTGGCACTGCTTGGGCGCAAATGCGTACGGCCCTCATACGGGACTTTAATAAATGGTTTTGCAAAGAAAAGCGTCGCAGAGCCATACGGGTCATATGATAAAGCTAGAGTTTTTATTTGAATGGTCACACATCACATTTTCATCCACAGACTCAGCAATTGTTATGCTGTATTAACAACGTCTTTCAACGTTTTTCTTTATTACAGGAATTACAAAGAAACAATCTTGATGAGGACAGCATTATTAATTTGAAGGAGCTGAGAGGAGTATTCAAAAAGGTACTTTATAGGAGCTACGTCTTGGGGATGTTAACACTTTTGGTTCAAAACTGCCCTTAACTTAGAACCTGTGTCACACACGAAATGCTTGTAGAACACTAAGAGGAAGATATCAAGTGAATTTTAGACGACAGGATTGACCATCATATTCAGAGTTTTAAGGAGTTTCCCAAGGCACTAGGCAATAAAACTTGAATTTTTTTCAAGTTGCAATCCCCTTGCATCCAGGCCATCTGCATCCCAAGACACTTATTTTTACTGTAAGAGCACTAGTAGCTACTAATAGTTTTTTTGGGGGGTTACCATCCTACTTTGAATCTATCTGGTATCCACACCTTTACTTTTATCATAAGTCTAACACATAGAATGGATAACATATAGATCAATCTACAATATAATATAAAATATTTGGCGATCGGAGTAAATGTCACGTGGTTATAATGCCACGCCCCTTTGAGGTCTGAGTCGAAAATCTGCTGTTACCGGCATTTTTTCGTGGAAATCTCTCGGCTACACATAGTGCGCATTAATGCCTTGCGCTTAGCAGAATTTCACCAACATCGCAAAGACCCAATTCGAGAAATTCAGTGGTTTCCAAATTTAGGTCATAATTTAAGCGAAAATGATAAGCAAACTTTACACGATTATACCTAATAAACTATGAGACTTATCCCTTTATTTTGGGGATCGTTATAACAGATGAGTCCTTGCAAGTCAGCAAAAAGCTTTAGGGCCTTGTAAATGCGCGCGATTTCGAGCAAAGGAAACATATAGAAATTATAGTTTTAGCTATTTGTTGACGTTTGTCAGCGTTTAAGAGTCCTTCTCACGAAAAAAGCATTTTCTTAAAAATTCGTAGTTTTTTTTTCCTTCAAATTTTTCAGGGCCACAATTGATTAACTAACTGCCCGGATTCTGAATTTCATGGTCATTGAAAAACTGTGACATTATCTTCTATAAGCCCAAAGTTGAGTAAACATTGAAGATTTTTAGCGTTTTGGCTGAGTTTGTGCTCTGGGAGTTGTCTATTGTTTCTAGTCTGTCATTATACAGCATTCTTGTTCAGCACGCGTGCAATGACTACGCTTGGCTGACTTCCGAATGCTCACCTAGATATGGTAATTTTGGTACGGCCTGAGACAGGCGATCGCGTGATACATCATAGAGGTTTAACGCATGATTTTTAATCAATTCTCGGCATGATGTACACTCCTGGCTGCAGACGTTATGTGACGGGAATCCCTTCTATTTTTTCATACTAATTACCATATCTCGGTGAGCATTCGGAAGTCAGCCAAGCAATGTTATGGTGTCATTACCTTTGTCCCACACAGCCAGTAGAATTTACAAAAGATGATGCAGAGCTGCTATTTGGCCCAGATGCTGATTACAAAGCAGCCTTTGAAGAACTTGATACAGATGAGGATGGAGAGGTAAGAGACAACTCTATATCAGCAACGTGGGTTTGAGTGATTCTTTCCTTTACACAATTCTGTCGACCATTTAACTCCCAAGAGTGTCCAATATCAAAATTTAAGAAAAATCCCAAATTTTATTTTATTAAATATTGAAAAACAAATCGTACCCTGCAAAAGTACTGCCGAAGAGGTTTCATTTGAATGGTCACACCACAGGATTTAGTCCACAGACTCAAAAGTTAGAACTACACTTTGATAATGTCTTCATAATTGACTCAGGGAATTAAAGAATATTCACTTGTTACTTGGGCGGAGCGACCAAGTATTAAAATGCAGTTTGGTCGTCGACAAATGTGCAGTATTGCGCAACTCTGGGGATGGCGGGATTGTTCAAACCTTCACCGCGGTCACACGTCCGAGGCGTTTTTCGTTTTATTTGGTGGGATTCATTTAGTATTAAGTGGAAACGTGGGCAAGGATGTATAAAATAATTAGTTTATGTAACTATCTTTTCATCTTTCCGGCTCAAAATAACGAGCTTCTTTTCCATCGTTGAAAACTGATCAAAACTGACGCTTCGTGCCTGAGCACAATTGTGTTGGCAAATGGCGCCAACAGTTCTGCGGTTCATAGTTTTCAAACGCTTAGAACTTTTTTTAGTAAACTTTCAAAACGTTTAGTGAGTTGAAAGTGTATTGTCAATATATGAAACTTTTAATAAACAGTAAAAATGACAACCTTAACTTTGAAGTACTTTGGTTAACTTTTGCAAATTTCTCTCGTTTAACCGCGGTGGAGTACACCTGTTGTTTGTTGATGCGAGGCGAACGTCACAAAGTGCGAGTCGTGTTTTCTCTGTTGCATCTAACAGTTTCATATTCAATATGCGTAAAGAAATTACTCAAGAAGACACTGCGAAAGTATTTGACACTCGCTATTAATTCTACGATACCTTCATGACGGAAACCCGCTAAAACATGTTCAAACGAACATGAAGAAGATAATTTAGACGAATACATACCTAGCACTTATTTAATAAGAAGTGAACAGGGGACAGCGAAGGAAGAAATATAAGCGTGGTAGGAATCCCAATTAATTTCACTTCTTTCGGTTGTTTGCCTTTCATTAATTTTTATTTCGTGAAGTTGAAGGAACAGAACAGCCAACTGAAACTTTGGGTGCAAAAATTCACCGCCGAGAGAATTAAGATGTAAACAATACACGCGTTGTCTTGCGAGACGTTACTTGCGAGTTTTGCTTCCGCTAGTGAATGTTTCTCGGGCGAAAATAACCTTAAAGCGATCACTTTTTCATTTAATATTCTTTTCTGTGTTTCGGATACAGAGGAATAAAAACTGGATATATTTTCATGTGACTGATTGCGAGATGTTTTATGAAACAGCTGCGTTATGCGTTACTGGAAAGGTTTCAAATTACCTTCACATTATGCAAATTGCAACATTTTTACCTCAACTGCAAAAATATGTTTCAAAGGGCTAAATTTGTTTCTCTCCTCCTAAATTATCACTTCTGTCGTTAACTTTGATTAAAGTTATAAGTTTCATTCAAACTTTATTATAATAACGGCGGGAATACTTCCAGCAAAACTTTCAATTGGAAAAGTTGTTTTGATCTCGGGTCCGGACCAGGCAATTACATCATGGCTTCGAAAGGCCACTTTGCGGCTACATTTGCATTCACTTCAAAAGTGTCAGAAACACAGACCAGCTAGCTACAAGATTTAGCTAAAACCAATAACAACCATCGGGAAACTCTGACATACGGCCTTTTTTTCAACGGTAAGTACAAAGTAGGCATCGATTTGTATTTTTCAGCATGTACTCGTCTTTTGACACAGTTGACACGCTACTTTAATAATTTACGTGCGATCTCGCACGCTATTAAAGTGTACTGTGTCTTCTTGTTTTGACGGTTAACGCGCTTCTTTGTTAGACTGCTCACACTATCCGAATACTCCCTATCATCAAACCGTACAATAACGTGCATGCAGATTCCCAAGACAATTATTCTCCAATATGCCTAATACAACGACGCCCAAGTATACACTTCCACAGCGTCTTGTTTGTCTATCAAATCCAACCACGTTCTCAGGTTCTTTGAAATGACGCAAGATCCTGGGAACAAACTCCCGTTAATCTTCAATTATAGGGCACCAGGTCACACTTGGGGGACAACTTTTAAATTGTGCCAACATTTTGGAAAGACTTGTTGATAGATGTTTCCCGAGACATTTGGCATGAAGTCAACACAATTGCAAAACAAGATGTCAGATTTCACGTTTAACGGGTAGAACACCCAAACTCATCCAAACTGTGCAAAACAACTAGGAATAATCTAACCTCAATCAACAAGGCAATCATGTCAACGAACACTTACACTATAGTTTTTGCCACAGCTTATATATTTTCTCCTTTTATGGGTTGTTCACTATTTTCAAATACTCGGGAACCAATGAAAATATCGAAAAATTTTCACGCTCTCTGTTAGCCCATCAACTCGTGAGTGATATAGAGGCTGGTAATTCAGTGAAGCAAACACCGTTAGTTTTGCGTTTGAAGGCTTGCGCGCGCTTATCTAATAAAAAAAAAACAAAGGACAAACAGATGTTATTTTCGCAATCTACAATGTACTAGCTTTACAGTGATATATAGTTTTCTGGGATTCCGTTAAAAACAGCGCGCGTACGAAACATTTCCCAGAAGGCACCCTAAAGGTTTGGCAATAACCTTAATACGGCTACCTCGTTATTACGGCCACTGTTTTAGTCCGGCACAATCTCCCAGTCAATTTGACCTTACCCCGTTAATACGGGTGGATTTTTATGTCCCGATGGTGGCCATATTGGGGTTCCACTGTAAATGATCTCCATTCTATTTCGTTTGCATCTTGTAAGTTTGTCCGTTTTTATGAAGCGTTGTTTCCTTGTAAAAGGTTGAAGTGTTAAGTTTCATTTGTCTTTGTGAAGTTGTCACTTCCAAGTGTGTGTTGGATGTTTTTATTGATATACGGTCCTTATAAGTGTTAGTACTCTTTTCCAGATTACGTTTCAAGAGTTAATGGCATTTATCGAGAAAAAGGGAGTTAATCTACAAACAAGATTCCTGGGCTATGCCAGAAAGGAAATTAAACATTTAGGAGAATTCATACAGACGCTGCAGGTAAGAGAAAAGGTCTTTAAACGAACTGTAACTGTAACTGTAAATCTTTATTTAAACACGGTAAAATCATCAGGAAACCTAACCTAGCTAACCTAGCTAACCTAACTAGCCTAAACAAATTACAAAGCTAACAACAATGTCACTGGGTATTTGCTCAAAACTGTACTAATAACAAAAGTTAGTAGGCTGCGTTAAGGATATCTCTGCTATAAACCATAATAATACAGTCAACTCTCTGAAAGCAGTTGTCCATTTTTATGTGTTTGTTCATTCATTACATAGGTTGAAAAGCGATTTTATGTAAACAAATCAAGACTTGGATTTTTTAGTTCTAAACTTCACTACCGTGGTCTTATGCAAATATGTTTGTGTATTTTTTGCAATTTTGATTTCCAAATATGTTTCTCGGACAATTTTTGATAAGCAACATGTGTATTTTATTTGGAAATTAGTCGTACTAGTTATTCTAGACGGAGAAAAAGTTGTTTCGTGAACTTTTGTACGGTCTTAATGTACTGTGCAAACGGTCGCGTAAGTCTGTTTTTGAGAATTGCTAAAATTGAAAAATAGCCCGGTCGTCAATTTTAATTATTGTGCTTTAGCTTCCGGCCTATCTCCTCAGTTAAGTTTATCATCGGCTTTCTGTTCATAGAGCGACGCTGTTAGGCTCAGCCTATCTATATCTATATATATATTACTGCCAGCGTAGCCTTGACTGCCTAATAAAACTTGATATTCACTGTTGTCAGTAATAAGTTGTCGTTGTTTGATAAGTACTTCTTCACTAGACAATCAAATCCTTATTCTTAGGTTTGTTATAGAGTTGTTCTTTTATTTCAAACAAATAACTAAAGGGGGTTAGTTGCTAAAGAAACTGTGGTGCTACGTCTGTGGTGGAGTGAAACATGAAAATTTGTTGTAAAGGTAAATTGGCCACCGTACTCAAAAGCTGACGGTTCGAGCGCTAGCCTTTGCACCCTCTGACCAAAGGTTAGCGCTCGAAACATCAGCTTTTGAATTTCTTTATGGTGGTCAATTTATCTCATCTACTCAGTTGATAAAACCAAATTTACCCATTGTTTTTGACACTGTTTTCCATCATTTTTTTATCTAAGACTGCATTATCTGTGAACGTTAAAAGAGTTTACGTCGAGGTAAGTAATGAATAAATAAATAAATAAATAAATAAAGCGCAATGGTTATGAAACCTGAGAAATTTCTTTGTTCGATGTTTTTGTTAGCGTTTTTAGGCCTTCGCTGATTTTAAACAAGGACAATGACTATAAAAGGAACCTTGGCCAGGCCAAGCCGCCAGTCATTTCACACTTGACACCGAACTGTCAACATCACGTGCATCCGCTCGCCAATGGAGAACCGTTTATACCGCGCAAAATTCAAATTTGGAAAGCTAAAATATTATATTCATGCTAAAAGGCGCATAAATTCAAATAATGTTTTTAGTTTTATTTTCGTGAAAGATAAATCCTATACAAGATTGAACTAGTAAAGGTAGAATTAGACCTATTTCTTGGGGCAACGGTCTTCCTCCGTGTTGCTCGCAGTCAGCCATCTTTGATTAGCCGTTGAAGCAGTGATGGTGTGACAAAGAGGGGGCGGAGCTATCCCTTTTATAGTCAGTGTCCTTGTTTAAACTTTATTCCAGCAACTAATCAAAAGAAATGTTTCCCTTCAGTCGTAGCGTGTGATCGAAAAACAAAAGACGGCACGGTTCTAGTGTTTTCAACGTTGTCTGACCATCCATGACCAACATTGTCTGACCATCCATGACCAACATTGTCTGACCATCCATGACGAACATTGTCTGACCATCCATGACCAACATTGTCTGACCATCTGACCATCCATATACTACAGTTCAGTATCTTAATCTTTATTGAACACCATGAGACCTCTTGACCAGAAACGAGGCCCCGGCTGTTCAAAAGTGTAAATCACTATCCAATAGATAAACGTTAACAAATCCGATTGTGTTATCCACTGGATAGAGATTTATCCACTATTTTTTTCTTTCTCTTTTGAGCCTGTTTAAAGTGCCTATCACCTCTAGAAAGTTATTTTCAGAATCAACTCTATGTACATTGAATAGTAGAATGGTAAAATATTTCTAGTTTTGTACGTCACGTTTGTGAGTTAAAGAGATTTGAATTTACAAAATGTTAATTAGATGACGTCATAGTTAATAGAATAAACTGGTTATGAGACTCAGTCAGTCCTTTGTTATATGTTTTTGTTCTCCATTTCTTTTGTTCGTTTGCCTTGACCCTGCACAAAACACAAAAGGTATTGAAATGCATATGAGCAACTGACCAGTAGAAACATTTGGGATCACACGTTAAACAAAACAATGTGCAGGGTCACGGTTCGTTCAACATAAAACAAAGCAGCTTTGTACACTCTTTTTGAAATTTATTGAGCTTCATAACCAGTTTGTTCTATTAACTATGATGACGTCAATCCGGGAATCATTTATTATACCACTACTTGTTTTCACCTCCAAGTAATATTTTTTTCCAATCCATTTGCTATTCACAGTTTATTTTTAGTATTTATCAAATTAATTATCCTCAAGCTGTAAACTGCGCATTGTAAATTGGCGTAGAAATCATGGCAAATTCCCGGGTTGACGTAATCTAATTAGCATTTTGTAAATTCAAATCTCTATAACTCACAAACGCGACGTTTAAAACAAGAAATATTTTACCATTCAATTATTCATTGTACATAGAGTTGATTCTGAAAATAACTTTCTAGGGGTGATAGGCACTTTAAAGTGAATAACACACAATCTTCTATGCAATTTTTTTAAATCATACTCTGTCTTCAACGTAACAACTTGTTTCTTAACCTTGTTAGCATTTTGTGGCAAAGGTTTCGCAAATATATTCGTCTGTGTTTTTTTTTCGCTTACAGAAAAAAGACGTCGAGCGGACGATTGGTATAGACACTGATTATATCGAGACAAACGACTTCAATCTGGAGTCCATGGACAAATTGTTCCTCATTGAAGTAAGTATCAAGCTTCGAAAATCTATTGTTTTTAATCTCTGGTAAGCGACTACTCGCCCATATTTCTATGTCATTGTAGAATGATGAATGAATTGAATGATGTGTCAAGGTACAAGTCCAGTAAAACGAAAATTTTGTCCTTTGCATTAAAACTTCAATATGATGTAATATTCTGCGCTTATAGGTGCTTTGTACATTGGAATTACTACACTGAAGTTCATATGATTCAGAGTTAAAAGGAACTCATTCCCGGCTGAAATATCGTGTTTTCATGATTATAGCCAGGAGCTTGCTTTAAGCTTATTTATTACCTTGAAATTGGAAGAAACCATCGCCAAAAGTGATAGAACCAACGAAATATGAACTGAACAGACAAAATAACGGCTAGAAAAGTCAAAATTTCACAAGAATGGCAAGTTTGATTTCTTGACCGCCTGTGAAAAAATCAAATTTCATGAACTGTAATCCACTTCAATCCTTGCAATCCTGCACTTTATCTCCAAACTATTGCTTTTGTTTTTCTCTATAGAATCTTTTTATCCAACTAAGTTGTATATTTGGTGGCATTTGGCGATGTTACGTGGAAATTAGCTAAGCGAAATTTTGCTATTTTGGCGGGACAGTGTCCTTTTTTTAAGACCCCATCTTGTCTGACCACAAGCAACCACCTCTCATAAGCGATCACCTTCAGGGTTGTGCATAAATCATACCGTCCGGAAGGACGTCGGACACCTTATCAATAAATTTTTAAGTGTAAAAAAGAAAATCTAAAATCCCCACTCAGGATTGAACCTGTGACCTCAGCTAGGATTAGGATTACATAGCCTACCGTACCACTGTACCACTGTACCACCTAGCTTCTCGGGTTGCTTAGTCCTAAATTTAACTATATAAACTGCTACCCCTAACCTCAACTGAAAGCTAACCAGTTACTCCGTTATATAAGTCTCAATAAGGTGTCCGACGTCCTTCTGGACGGTATGATTTGGGCTTGACCCACCTTCACGGGCGTAGCTAGAATTTTTCAAAGGGGGTCACACTGTGTCACACTCAAGGTACCTACCAGAAGGCGGGGGTAGGGGGGAGGGGAGGTCACGGGCACCCCAGGACCCCCCCCCCCCCCCCCCCCCCCCCAGCTACACCCCTGACCTTGGCTTTGCATTCTGAGTGGTTGTTTACGAGAGGTTGGACTGTATAGAGCGGTTTCAAATTAGTGTCGAAGGTCATTTGCGTTTGTTCTAGTTTTGCATGAACCCTTCCACTCCCAGAGTCAATTACGGAGACATGAGATGCAGTTGTAACTTTCAGATACCACGCAGCTCTTGACAACCTCTAATTTCATTGGACCTGGGTATCACGCAGCTCTGTTGTTTTCACAGTCTTGGGCAGATACCACGCAGCTCTTGACAACCTCTAATTTCGTTGGACCTGGGTATCACGCAGCTCTTTTGTTTTCAGGGCTAGGATCCATTGTTGTGTTGTTTGTTCTATTGTTTTCTCAGCAAATCAGAGAAGACATTGTAAGAGCTGCGTACTGTCCCCTAACTTTCAAGTTTGTGGATGAAATCCTATGCTATAAATATTTAAATGAAACCTCTTCGTCAGTACTTTTGCATGGTACCATTTGTTTTTCATTATTTTACAAAATTCAATTTGAGATTTTTCTTGAATTTTGATTTTGAGCCGTCTTGGGCATGGATGTGAAATAATAATAACGGTAACGATAACGGTAACGATAACGGTAACGATAACGATAACGGTAACGATAACGATAACGATAATCGAAAATTGCTCTATCCCTTTTTAGGTGTATGGGCCGTAAAGCGGGAGGGATGTTCAAGTAAGGATACGGCTCTTACCGCCTCCCGCAAATAACTTTGGATTGTCTCTCTTGCCGACGTAGTCCAGGAGATTTTTTAAAGCTCGAAACTAATTGCCATCTATTATTTCTAGTCTGGCAAACGAGCGACGAAGGCGTTTCTTCGGGAATACAATTTTCGCATCACTAAAAAAGAGAAGGAGGCTGCTCGGACTACTCCACGGGATGGCCGGAGGAAACATTCAGGCATTACAGTGACCGTCAGAAGTGCTTCAGACCCACGAGAACACGTGTTCACACGTGATCATACTCAAGACGCGTACACAGAAAATCATACGGACTCTTGTGATACTGAGACAACTATCCTCAACCCACGTGACTCTATAACGTCAGTGACGTCATTAGAAACAAGCGAGCTTGAAGGCCTCGCACGTCGAGCCTCAGCGGTAGTGAAACTACCGCCCCTGTCAAGTGAGAGGGGAATGTCACATGGCGTGTCGCATGGGCGAACTGAGAGAGAGGGATCTGGTGACAGCGTGACTAGCGCGCGAAAGGTGGATGTTGATGTGAAGCCAAGCCCTTTGCCTGGTCGAAATCGTAGAGTTGGTAATTTTGCAAGTTAAGTTGTATATAACTTCACAGGGGGTGGTATGGGTATACAGTGCTGGTATGGGTATACTGTGATAACACTATTTATTGCCGGTGAAGGCGCTGTATGTGACTCGGTGTTAGATAATTAACGTATTAACGTTTATGCTCATGGCTGTTAGCCTTGGGATCTTGGTGGGGAAAATGTTTATGAGACCTTTTTTGTGAAGATGAAACAAAATACCGAGAAGGAAGCATATTGATGCGCAGTAAACAAGTCGTGAGCTCAGTCAACACTTAGAAAAGGGATGTCAGACATTTTTGCTAAAATACTAAAAACTAATACTTGCGCATCGCCTGTGCCAATCTCGTCCCCAGGATTCCTCTTCTTTCTTCCGGACGGGAAAATAAAGACCCTGGGAACGAGTGATTACACGTACGCTTTTTACCGATCGCAGAAGGTGTAAACATTTTTGAAATTTTAAAAGCAAAAAATCACTCCATGATTCGTGTGACTGTTTAATGGTTTTTAGCCTTGAATGTACATTCAAAAAAATAAATTGCATTTGTTTCGTGATAGCGGCGGAACGTTACTGCTGATTGAAACAGACAATGGGGTGTGATTACTGTACAGTTTTTCGTTGACCTTATAGGTTTGTATCAATTTCTGATTATAACAGTCTTGAAGGATTAAGTCTCACAGAGATTTTACGTGTCAGCTCAATGGCTCGTCGATCGAATTATTCGCTAACTAGAAATAAGTGTCTCGCAGAACCTCGCGAAGCTCGGGGAGGGTGCACCGCGGGTCGAAACTTTGGTGGCGTCTCGATTTGCTTATGAGGCTTTTCGCAATTCCTCTTCGTCTTCTTTGAAACCAAAAATGTTGGTAAAAGGTCCTTTCGATGGATCGCGTACCGTAGTACCACAGGCGTTCCCATCACCATAAATATAAATATATTTCCCGAGGCACGACAAATTTATTAACCACGCTGCGCGAGAAATAATTTAGACTGTTCACAGTCCCCTATTTTGCCGTGTGTTTGTCGAGATCGATCCTTAAACGTCACGGTGTGCTTAGAACATGGGAGAGTACAAGGGGGTGCTCAGGGGGTGGAGGCGGGGTAGGGAGAAAGCGGGAAAATTTTTCCGCTCCTAACCCCAGCTATCTTCACTTTCACCCACCCCCTGAGCAGTTTTTGTACTCTCCCTAGTTTTTAATTTTAGTGTACCGTGGCATTAATGAGGGCTGCTAAACGAACTCGACGATCAAACTGGACAAAAACATCGGAAGGTAGGGAACTGTGAACAGTCTACTAATCATTTTCGTACATTCACCACCTGTTTGCAAGGAAAAATGAATGTTAATCACTATTGAAAATACAGGGGTAAAACAAAGAAATACAAAGACATTAGTCTAATTATATCGTAGAAATCGAGCTGTAAAAACGTACAGGTATAATCCTGCGGTCGTTCTGCACATTTAAGTTGTTCGTGCTTCATGAAGACTCGAAACAAAGTGTGCAATATATTGGGCCATTTATCAAAGTATGTACAATTTTTTTTCACGAACTGATATAATCGAATTATTTAACTTCGCATGTAAACTACTTTCACAATCATGTGTAATTATTTTTTCCAAATAGAAAATTGGCTGGCCCGATTTAAAAAAACAACAACAGCAACTGAAAAATTTGTATAATTGCACATGATTTTGAACGTTTGTGGTCTTTTATTAGTGACTTGTTTCCATGGTGACGACTAGTTTTCTCGCGTATGAGCCTCGGAAAAGATCTATTTGGTTTTAGGGTTGGGAAAAGGGTATCACTTCCACAAATGGTAACCATTTTAATGACTACAAGCTTAAAGGTACCATGCAGTCCCTTCTGCGCATGCACTGTTTTGCGAGACGCACACGATGGAATGTCAGTTCATCTTGCACTTTACTGCAGAAAACATCCGTTGAATGTGCTGCTGTCATCTTAAACTGACCGATCTTTAATTGCTTCAGCCGCTGATAAAACTTGAAATTTACGTCATGTGAGTAGTCACAGAATATAACGTATCGTCAAAATCGAAACAAAAAAATGTAAACAAGGTCCAAGCATGCGCACTTGTGACTGCAGGTTCTCTTTAACGAATAGCTCTGATTTAAACCTTTCTTTAACTATACCATTTACATTGTCATGGGAAACCGTTTGGATAACAGTTTGTATAAATGGGATGCCAAATTCTCAAGTTTAAAGTTTTGTGATCATAGACCTTAGTCCTAAATGGCGGCCAATTTATTATTCTTTTATAGAGTAGTTTTCATTTGAGTGTCTTAAAACCAAAACCAAAGTAATTACTCTGACCAATCACAGCAGTCGTAAACAATCCAATGAACCAATCAGAGCTCGAAGCAATTACATGTAGCCGGCGCCAAGCGCGGGAAAACGCGTGCGAGCAAATCACGATTGGTTTTGGTTTTACTTCTGATTGGTCGAGAAAGTGGCGCGAGATTTTTTAGCCAATCACAAAGCGTAGCAATGCAAAACCAAAGCAATTGCGTAATTACTTTCGACACCCAATTGAAAACTGCTCTATTCATGCTAATCAGTCTACCTAGCCTCATTTTAGAGCTAAAATTCTTTTGAGTTTTGCACATACTAACGAGGCTAAGTAGGCTAATTAGCATGAATATAAAAGAACAATAAATCGACCACCATTTATGAATAAGGTCTATTAGTGTGTTCCATGTACTGGAATGAAAAATTTCGATTGTTTTTTTCACTTTAGTCAATCCTATTGTGTTTGCGTCGTCTGTGAAAGCCAGGACTTAGCATTGAGTTTAGACGAACTATACCTGCAAAAAGGCACACTACACCATCCCCTCGGTTTTGCGAGTACCTTACGCATGCGCACAACCATATCACCCTGGTAGTGGCGGCCATGGACAGCTGTTTCGTCCTGGTTGGGGATAGTGTAGTGTCCTTGCAGTTATAGTAAGCATAGAGTTTAACCTGTGAAGACTGTGAACATGCTCCTTTTAGGAGGTATCTTCCTTCCCCTTCCCAGACTGCACTCAATCTCGTCCCCAGAGCCCGCGCGTTTCAGGTCAGCGCGCTCGGTTCGCTTCGATTGCCGCTTTCTTTTAACCCTTTCACTCTCAGAGTCAATTATGGAGACATATAATGTAGTCCTAACTTTTGAGTCTGTGGACGAAATCCTAAGGTGTGACCATTCAAATGAAACCTCTTCAGCAGTACTTTTGCATGGTGTCATTTGTTTGTCAATATTTTACAAAATGAAATTTGGGATTTTACTTGAATTTTGATTTTTGACACTCTTGAAAGTTAAAGGGTTAAACTCTTATTCTTAGACCATCGTAACTTGATTAAAAATAAAAGACAAACAGTATTGATAAACATGGTAAACCAACGCATTTTTATAGTAAACTTGACGTTGCGTATGCTAAGCAACATACATTTTCAAAAGTAACCGTAATGTATGTTGCTTAGCATACGAAACGTCAAGATTGTTACAAAAAATGCGTTGGTTTACCATGTTTATCACCGCTGTTTGTGTTTTATTTTAAAAGGGTTAACCCAATACCCACCCTAAATGGAGGTTGTTCACGTGTTGCATTGAGTTAAGCTATTGATGGAAGAGCATTCGGTTTGCTAGGCTCTAGTTTCCTTTGCAGACGTTGACGTTCTCTTGAGGAAAGGGTGCCAGCCTAGCTATGCAAGGCCATGTCGGGATAAATAAGGCAAACAAATCTCAGGAAATGCGACAGTATTTTATTACTAAAATAAAAATTAGTTTATCACGGAAATCTTTGGAAACCAAACATTTTGCAGCCACTCCGTGAATTTTTTAAAATTAAATAATTTATTTAAGTTCTTGTTAAAAATTGAAATGTAAATTAATTATATTTTTATGGTGATCTACTTTTTTACTCACGCTTGACATAACGTACATAAAATTTAGTTTTTACACGAAATAAAATTTATATTTCCGTGACAGAGATTCCTTTTTGTCAGTCAATAATTATTGTTTATTTGCAGCCACACCTTGATGATGTAATTTAGTATTAGTATAGGTAATCATACGGTTTCGAGTTCAATTTGGGATTAATTTGCACGAGTGAGTTTTTCAAAAAGCTCAAAATTGCACGAGCCGCTTGAAAAATTACTCAATTCTGATTGGCTAAGAGCAGTGCAGTTCAAGTGTAACACCAGTGCAAAAAGTGTAACACCAGTGCAAATTACAAATAAAAAAAAAATTCATGCAAAAATGTTTTTGCAAAAAAAAAATTGCAATAAAAATTGATGCAATTTTTTTTCATGTATAATTATTAATAAGTAATCATACGGTTTTCTCGTTCAATTTGGGATTAATTTGCACTTGTCTACGAGCCAAAACCCAAAACTAAACCCTACAAAAATCCATTTGAAGTCCGGTTTTAGTTTTCCATACTGAGTTTGAAGTCAAAGAATTGATGAGTAAACAGATTTAAAACGTTACACCATGTATAGTTCTACTGTTTCAAACAATGCGCGTTTTTAATTCATCGAAACAAAATTTGGTTTATTTGAACTTTTACAAAACTTCACACATTTAAAAACAGCACTAATTTACCGTGCTGTAGCATTTTCCTTAATCCTAAAAAATCCATTTCTTATGCACTGTTTAGCGGAATTACCAATAAAAGTTTACAGCCGATGAAAGGAGTGAAAATTTGCGTATTTGTCCCCGCTAACTATACACGCTGAATCTAAATCTAAACTGAATTCTGTATTAAACTCCCGTATGGGGTATGTAAATACAGGAGCGTGATCAGAGGTCATATTTAGTCATAATAATGACTAGAGTTAATAATTTGGGAAATGTCCAAGTATGAGTTAATAATTTGGGAATTGTCCAAGTTTGAAATATTGGGCAAATATTATTAAAAGAAATCGAACGAATTTGCTGTCTGATCAGCCTTGCATGTTAAAGTGCAACGGTGCACCTTTTCTTGCAACGTTGAGCACAGGTATAGAGTAGTTTTCAATTGAGTGTCGAAAGTAATTACACAATTGCTTTGGTTTTGCATTGCTACACTTTGTGATTGGCTAAAAAAGCTCGCGCCACTTTCTCGACCAATCAGAAGTAAAACCAAAACCAATCGTGACTTGCTCGCACGCGTTTTGCCGCGCTTGGCGCCGCCGACATGTAATTGCTTCCAGCCCTGATGGGTTCATTGGATTGTTTACGACTGCTGTGATTGGTCAGAGTAATTACTTTGGTTTTGGTTTTACAACACTCAAATGAAAACTGCTCTAATCGAGTTCTACTTTTGCGACGTTGACAAATTGCATCGTGTGACAACCCCAAAAAATCTTGTTGCGTGCAACGTTGTACTTTTTTCAAGTTCTCACATTGTCGTCTCCAAAATAGGCTAGAACACACCACAATTTGTTCCTCTTTCATCAATCGGTCGATTTAGTTCTCTTGGCGTTTTATATTATTTTGCAAATAAAATTGTCAAAATTCCCGTAATAGTTCCCTTTGATAAGGCTGGTTTACAAGAGCGACGACCGCAAGCAAAGCACATCAAGGCTGTCACCATTTTTAGTGTTATTTTGAAAACCTAAGACATTTATATCAGTGGAAACGCAAAAACAACGGTCCAGTTTCGTTTAAAATTGCTTTACGAGTATAATGAAACTATAAACAAATGTCTCTGACTACAGATGTCAGGATGGAACTGGATTGCAACTTGAAAAAATTGGCCAAATTTTTCAAGTTTGTTCAATGTGTTTTGGAAAATTTGCAAAGCATATGGTTTATTCTTTCTACAAGATTTTTACTTGATATCTTGTTCTTGGTGTTCTAAGAGCATTTCTTGCTTGAAGTAAGATGCTCAGTTTTAATTCTAGCGCAGTCTAAGACAAAAAAAACAACTAAAAATCGCCATGACAAAGCCCCTTTAACGAGAGGCTACTGCAAGGTGGGAGACCTTATTCATTACATATAAAGATGTTCAGCATAAACAAAACAAACAACTGAATTTCAAGCTTACTGAAGCTTCATTTATTCGAGTTTATACATTAATTTCATCCTTTGTAAGGTTACTTAGTAGTTAGTCTATTAGAATGATTTCACAAAACCCGTGAAATATAATTAAACAGTTGCTGATAAACAGTAAAAAATAAACAAGTGAAAATAACGGAATTAGTGTCTAATAGTGTCTTATTTTGTCTAATTTCTATTTCACGGGTTATGCGTAACCACTCTATCTCGAGTGTCCAGACAAAATGAATTGAGTTTGTCTTTTAATGTACAAGCAAATATTCACTGATAACTTAACTTACAGTATCACATAAGCTCGCTCATATATAATGACATAACATGTATATACTGTGCCTCCTGAAGTAGTTTTAGATGAGCAATTCACTATACTATTTTATTCAAAGTTGTTTAAAGTGCCTATCACCCCTAGAAAGTTATTTTCAGAATCAACTCTATGTACAATGAATAATTGAATGGTAAAATATTTCTTGTTTTAAACGTCGCGTTTTTGAGTTATAGAGATTTGAATTTACAAAATGCTAATTAGATGACGTCATCCCGGGACTTTGCCATTATTTCTACGCCAATTTACGATGCGCAGTTAGATAGATAGATAGATAGAAACTTTATTTAAGTAGATATATAGATAGATAGAAACTTTATTTACAGCTTGAGAATAATTAATTTGTTAAATACTAAAAATAAACTGTGGATAGTCAATTGATTCGTAAAAATATTACTTGGAGGTGAAAACAAGTAGTTGTACAATAAATGATTCCCGGGTTAACGTCATCTAATTAGCATTTTGTAAATTTAAATCTCTATAACTCAATAACGCGACGTTCAAAGCAAGAAATATTTCACCATTTAACTATTCAATGTGCGTAGAGTTGATTCTGAAAATATATATTTAAGTAATGCTCCACATAAGAACGATAGCAAACTTCGTTGTTCTGCGGCATTGGCTCTTTTCCACATAGAATATCTCTAATTTCAAGAATAGAGGAGGAGCTGATGGTTAATAATTATATTTCGTTATAAAAATAAAGAAAATCCATTTGCATCAAATAAATTTTAGGAAATGTTCGTGCTTAACCAATCAGAATAGCAGAAGACAATAGCTAATAATTTTGCTTCTTTGATGAAGTTCCGCAAATACAATATCTTTTAAAACTTGCATGTTGTGTGATTGGGTCTCAAATCACTTGAAACCTTAAAAAAAAATTAGACAAAATGCACCTTGAACCTTAACTTTTTAGCGGTTTTTCAGTCTAGGCCAATGAGATCACTAGTTGTAAACATAGGCACGCATTGCGTGCATGAGCTATTTTGAAAATTACCTAAATGATATGGAATGGTGAAAGTAACAAAACAGCGGAAGTTAACTGGCACAAATAACCGCTTGCAGATATACGTTTTTCAAATCCTCCGGCCCGCCCACTACCAAAAAAATACCGAGATAACCAACTGGGTCCCGTTTCTCGGCTAGCTATTTTTCACGGGATTTCCGGAGTTATTTTTTGACGAAACTACGGCCCCAGTGAAATGAGCAACTTGTTTCAGTAATGAGTGTATTAAATTAAATGTCAACCAGAAAAGTCCTGCACATAAATTTGATGCATCCAAATTGAAGGCTTATTATTTCCTGGAAATTTGTATCTAGCCTTTTTTTTAAAGGTTTCTTTTATTATTCACAAAAGACACGTGGAAAAGGTTCCTTTGGCCTGGAAGACGCAAACTAATTAAATTAAATTGTTTTCAACTCCAAACCACAAGCTAATTAAATTAGTGACACGAAAATTCTTTGAACCACCTGTTTCTGTAATGTCAACCAGAAAAGTCTTTCACAGAAACTAAACGCATGAAAAATGAATATAAGTAGTCTCCTAGTAAATTGGAACTAATATTATTTAAACAACTGTTTTTATTCTCCACAAAAAAGTCGTGCAAATAGAAACAGAACTAATTAGATTAAATTGTTTTCGACTCAAAACCACAAGCTAATTGAATTACTTACACGAACATTGTTGAGGTTAACATTTGGAACCAAACACCTTTTCCTGTAATGTCGACCGGCAGAAACTTAGCGCATCCAAAATGAATTTTGCTTGTTTCCTAGTAAATTGCAACTAATATTTTTTAAACAGGCGTTTTTTAACGCACCATATAAATTAATTACATTACGTTTTCTCGAAAACATGTTGAATTTCATCACGTACCAGTTTCTATAAGGACAAAGTTCAATATTTGCACGTGCACACAACGTGACTGCTCATACAAAATACAGTCGCTTCTCGCTTATAGTAATCGCTTGAGGCATACAATTAATAACCTACACATCAGCTCACATTAATTCAAAGAAAGATAAACGTTTTACATACTGTAAATTGTAGATTAATTGCATTACATTTTCTCTGTTGAACTCCATGCATCACGGACAAGTTTCTTTTAGGACAAAGTTCAACATTTTCACGTGCAGACAGCGTGTCTGACAAAAAAAATCCAATTTTAAATAGTAATCTCTCGAAACCCAGGCTTGAAACATACAATTCATGTTCCGCATCATATTATTTGAAATCGGCTTGCCGTTTTTGCAATAAAACTATACTCATACTTCAGTATAAGCTCACCTATGAACGTAACCGCAGTCCACATTTTTTGGACGTCTCATCCCCCGCAGACCATTCTACCATTCATGCATAGGGCACATTATAGGCGGTATTTCCGAATAAATGTCCTTGATATTGCCAGGTTAGCAAGCCATTCGGGATTAGAGAACAGTTCCCAAGCAACAAATTTTCAAAACTTTACACTTTTAGTGTTTGCGGCAACAATCGCGGAGATTCAAGATGGCTGATTTTCAATTCATGTCAAGTGACCTTCTTTGACCTTCAGTAATACCATTTTAGAAGCGAAAATTTGATTGGCTGACATAGTACACGGTGTACATACAAGAGGCAATCTGATTGGTGTGACATAACCCAAGACATACATACAAACAAACAAACAAACAAACAAACTAACAAACATACTAACATCACAAACCAACCTTTGCGCCTGCTAATGAGCTATTTTTTTCAAAATAGCTCAAACAATGAAAAAAGTTGACATTCCATCGTGCATGGCCGTTAGCGCTATCCTTCTTATGCGGACCATTACTAAAGGTTTATAGGAACTTTAATAGGCCACGGTCATATCCACATGTCAAAACTACCAAGGCAGAAACAAAACAGCTAGGAGTCAAGAATTCAATAACTTACTAGAACATAAATTACCATATTACTTAACAGTTTTGATGGGTCTATCTTCCCCCATAACTAATACTTATAGTCGTCAGTATTGAAAACCAATAATATACATATAGATTTTTGTCATAAGTAACTAAAACGCCTATCATCCTAAGTTTATCACTGACACAATTCTCTTTATACACAAAGAATTTCAACATGGCTTAAATCCTTCTTAGAAGTTGTTGAAATAAAATTACCTGAGCAAATGATGGGGGCTGAGCATAAAAGGCGCCTCTGTGCATTTTTTAGGGTATTTTTCAAGTTTCAACTTTTTGAAAGAAAAATCCAATAAATGATCTAATATTGTGAGACTGGCTGGACAAAAATCTGCTGTTTTAACAACATTTGAAACAGTAGAAATAGTTAAATTCTATGTCAACAAGGAGCTTGATTTTAATGTAGAGTTTAAGCATTAATTTCCACTGTTTCAAATGCTATAAAAACACTTGATCTTGATGTTAACAGCTAACATAGTTTATACAAAATAGCCCAAACATGTTAACCCACTTGGCAAAAGGTTTGTATGAAAACATAAATTATTATGAGTCTCGTACATGCAGTCAAACGCTGATTTTTTTGTCTAAGACTCACAGGGAGACATAAAATTGAAAATAAACTGAAGCTGGCAACAGACAAATAAATAAATAACAGTTTACTGAGGCAATGCATCCACACACAATAATTTATTATCATTACGTGTGGATGCATAATACCATAATTTTTCTTCAAAATGGAGAAAAGCAATTTCAAAAAACAGTGATTGCGTGAATTGCTTTTACAAGACACAATGAGGATTTGCTAATGCTCATCATCATCAAACACAGCACCATGGTGCCAATAGTGGAAGATGGCTTTGTTGAATACACATACATGTAAATACTATTCAGCCAAAGCATATTAAGAAATTGATGTCTGACTGATCCCTCCCCCCCCCTTATGGTATGGAAAACATGAAAATGTGATGGAGACCCCCCCCCCCCCCCTTCCCTGGGGACTCCATCTCAAGTCCGACATTAACTCCTACTCCAAGCATTATTTCCACGTTTTCCATACCATAAGTTCTTGTACCCATTTCTGCATTTGGGTGTAGCATGAAGCACCATGAAGAAATCTTGCCAAAAGACAAATAATGAATGATTCAAACAAAAAAAAATTAAGGCTAAGCAGCAGTAGAGAACTGTGCTTCCAAAGAAAAAGTTATTGTTAAATTAAATATTTTTCTTTTCAAATTTTGTTTCAAAAGTCTATCCAAGAATTCTTAGCCCTTTTTTTTCTAAAGTGTCAATGTGCAACCATGCACTCACCTCTTTCCACTTTTCACAGATGGTGGTTTACATTAAATTATAACAAGACCAACAAAAAATATTATAATTTCTATAGCTATTTAGGACTGATGTCAACCAAATCTAAGATTTACAACCTAATATCAACAAACTATACACTTTATCTTTCCAAGACTGGTTTGACCGTCTCCAGTAACTTATGTTGATTTAGAATGCTTCCTCATCTAGAATCACCAACACCATTTACTGCAGTAATCAAATTTCCTGAAAAAAAAAATGCAAAATAAGGGTGGTTTTGGTTCCTTGCCTGATTGGTTGAAAAAGTGGCAAAGGTTTTTTAACCAGTCAAAAGCATAATTATATCAATTGAAAGCAAATGTGAATTACTTTCTAAATATTAAGTTGAACCTCTCAGACGTGATCACACAAAATGCAAAGCTGAGGTGGTTGCTTACGGGAGGTGGTCACTTACGAGTGGTGGTCGCTTACGGGAGGTGGTCACTTACGAGTGGTGGTCGCTTACGGGAGGTGGTTACTTACGAGTGGTGGTCGCTTACGGGAGGTGGTCACTTACGGGAGGTGGTCGCTTACGAGAGGTCAGACTACAGGGGGTATTAACTTTGAAACATATGAACCTGTCTCTGAATCATATTAACCTATAGAATTTTCAAAGTACAAAGCACCTATCAGCACAAAATATTGTACATGTATCATATTGAAGTTTTGACGCAAAGCACAAAATTTTCCTTTTATTGGATGTGAATTGTAACACAAGATATGGATGAGTGATTGCTTACCAAGGGTTTAAAAACAATAGAAAAATTCAAATCACCAGTGTCCAAAGTGGTTGCCCTCGCTTACGAGAGGTGGTCTCTTACGAGAGATTTGGACTATAGTGTTTTGACTGGAAAAAATTTGGTCTTTTGGGAAAAGGGTCACTTAAGAGAGTTGGTTGCACATGGAGTTTCAACTCTAAAATTATAAAAAAAAATAGCGAAATAACTTCTTCACACATAATGTACAAACTCACCATCAACTATTCCATTTTGTTGTTGCATCTTTTTAAGCTTTTTCCTTTTTTGTTTTTGCTCTGAACCATAAGAGCGTCTGCTTTTTCGTATGGGACTTCGATGGAATAGTTCCTCTGTATTAAGCCAGGGGTGATTCAAGCATTCTTCGACTGACAGTCTGTCACTGCAATATAAAATATAATTTTATTCTTGGTTTGCACTAATACGTCATCAAAATTCAGAAGCATTAAAAAACAGATTTCGATTCCAAAATGTCTATGGAATTGCAGAGAGTTTAAAACTAGACATCTGGGCCCAATTTTGAAGCACCAGACTCGGCATTTCGTTCAAGAGAAATAAGTGAATGAGTATTAGACATTTTTAGTAAAAATGTATGGAGCGGCTATCTTGGTGTTCCTCTTCATTACACCAACATGGCATCACAAAAGAATGGATTAATTCACTATACATTAAAATGGGTTATATAAGCATCTATAATGCAAAAATAATAATGCAATTTTGTTTACTTTCAAGGCTTATCTGAAATAGTGCGAGTAGCAGCTGGTGAGTGGCAGGTGAGTGGGGTGACTGTTATTATTTCCATCCCTGATGTTGTCAAATCATATGCCAGCATTAGGATTAACAGTCCACAATTTAGCATAACTTTGTCAAAACCACAGGAAAAATGGGAATCCGATATAAACAGGTTTATTCTTGTATGTACCTGTTATCCCAAATACCTGACTACCTGCGAATGAAAAACATCTTACACTCAACCTACTCTGCATCTCTTTGTAGAAGCCTTTTAATAAAATCCTGAGCTGTATGAGAGATGTTCTTAAAGTAATCTTCTGGAAAATCTAATGCAGCTAGGGAAACATTGTAGCAAGTTTCTTGTTTGTCCTCTCCAGCGAATGGTGACAATCCAGTCAGCCTAATCACAAAATGAAATGACAGAAGATTTTAATTCACAGGCATCTATCTCAGTATAATAAATATATTTTTCACACGACGCGATGTTACAAAACAGTAACTCGAGTTTCACGCTCGGTGGCGATCATCAGACCAGATCATCAGTATAATAAATATATATACATTGTATAATTATTATATAGGTTACCACCTAGAACCATGTTAGCAATCCTTCTTTCTGTTTTCCCACACCCCTGGGTCCCCAATTTAAACAAGGGGTGGGAAATTATTGGTATTTCTAAATTTACGTCAAACTTCACTGGTCTACCAATCTCATTTTTGAAATGTTCTCTATGTCTAGGCAATTATTTGAATACCGGCGTATCATTTGCCACCCCAAGTAGAATCTTATAATGGTACAGTTGAACCCTGCTTTAAAGACAACCCATTATTACGGACAGTTGTCTTGGTCCCAGCTGAAAGCCGATACATTTTCTATAAAATTTACCTGCTTAATTTGGACAACGGACAGTTTTTTCTGCCCTGATTAAAACAATCTCATAAAAAGTTAACCTCCTTAATACGGACAATTTGGCTAATTCTAAGCAATAAAAATGTTGTAAAATTATGTGCCAAGTCAGTCAGCTATACACATATGCTATCAGTTTAGTTGAAAAAAAATTACAAACATTTGTCTAATGTCTTAGTGGGGTTAGATGCAGTAATTTACTGTATTTCTCCTTTAACACAATAAAACACTTGCATGTAAATTATGGCATCCATGTGAACTGGCTTGGTATATGGACACCCTGTTAATACCCTCCCTTTGATGTCCGTATTAAACATGAAGTTCTTGTATAAAAGGCTCAGCTCCTCCCCCATTTCACACCTTTTGGGTGTGAAATGCAAATTAAGGTGTCTTTAAGTCACAAAACGTGGTTAACTTGCATGTCATTTAAATATAATTTGCTTCAAAAATCTAATTAAACCAAAATTTTACCTAAGCAAAAAAAAAAAGAAATAGAAGTTCATAAAGACTTCTGATATAACTTTCATAAAGTTTTTCCAAATTGTGTTAGTATGGTCTTAGCAATGACGCATGTTTCTTGTCAGTTGTTAATGCTTCAGTGGTTGATTGATGACTGGAGGTGAGAATGGCCAGGCCCCCTTTATACCAGAACTTTGTGTTTAATAGGGTTCGACTGTACATGTATTAATTTTTTGTATTTATATTTTATTTGAATTTTTCAAAGACCATGGGTATTGAATAACATACAAGGTACTTACATGACATAGGCTACAACACCAATGCTCCTGAAAGCAAATCAAAGACTTATCAGTTAAAGGTAATTTTAGTAAAGCACAGTGTGGATGTCGACATGACAATCTGGTAAGTACCCTGGGTGTGACACCGTGTGACCCCCACTTTGAAAAATCCTAGCTACACCCCAGATGGCCACCCAACAAATTTTCTTACAAGTTAGACAACTACATGTATATAGAGAGCGTAAATTTGTTTGATAGGCATCAGCCTCCTTGCACAAAGGCTTTCAAGGTTGCTAAGCCTACAAGTATATTTATAAGAAAGATGTAATGTTCACCATTTGTCATGAGCATGGGACAAAGGGAAAAATCTGAGTCCTCATATTCATTTACCAAGCTTAACATTTATCCTCCTTTTTCACTTACCAATTTTATTTATGATCAATATAATTTATTGCAGGTGCAACTGAAGTTCCCTTCTTTCTTTTTTGTTTCACTGTATCAGGATAATTCAAATGATTGCTTTTTATGTCTTGTTGTTCTTGTAGGCTCGACTACCAGCCGCTGTTCGGGAAACGAGCCCGCGCTTCTCCCCCAAAAGACGGCTGAAATGAACTTGTTATTGTTAACTTCCTCCAATCAGAAGCTTGCCTGCTCAAATCGAGCAGGTGAATAAATTATTTTTCTGGAGCATAATTTCAAAATGGCAGATGCGAAGGAGTTGTTTGATTTGGTGTGCAATAGTGTTGTAGAGAGATTTAAACTTGAAAATCTCAAAGTTTTACAACAGAAAGCGCTGGAAAAGCTGGTTGACGGTGAAGATTTGTTCGTTATTCAACCTACGGGATCAGGAAAGTCCCTTATTTTCCAATCTGCACCGATGATTTTCGATATTGTACTGATCTTATATGTCAATATTATATGTGTTGTGCTTCAATTTTGTTTTTGGTTTAAAAATTGTCAAACCAGTTTAATTTATATTTTCCTTTGTTTATGATTACGGTAATGAATCTGAGGCAAAGGAAAATGAAAATGAAACTGGTTTGACAATTTTTAAACCAAAAAAAAAAACTAAACCACAATGGTCAGTATGCTTACCAAATATCACTTGGTTTTCCCACAGGCTCAAATTCAAGTATTTCGGGAGCTAGAAAAAAGCA
This sequence comes from Dendrophyllia cribrosa, assembly GCA_024195265.1. Classification (NCBI taxonomy): domain Eukaryota; kingdom Metazoa; phylum Cnidaria; class Anthozoa; order Scleractinia; family Dendrophylliidae; genus Dendrophyllia; species Dendrophyllia cribrosa. The sequence goes on along the minus strand of JAJLRJ010000007.1, from coordinate 12,509,939 downwards.
ACAACAAAAGTCAAAACAAAGAATGAAAGTAGATTAGGTACTGAGATGTAATATAATTTTGCTTTTATATAAAATGATGACAATTAACAAGAAAATGAAAAGGTTAGCCTTACCTACATACTCTGGCGTTCCAACTATCAGGCATATTTGTTCACCATCTTTAATCTGTCGTGCCAGACCAAAATCAATGATCTTGATTTCAGGGTAGGCATGTTCTGTCATCAGTAGAATATTATTGGGCTGGGAAAAAAAAAAGAATGCAAAAATGTAAGGATAAGTGGTAAAAAACATCTGGCTTTGGTTGTTGAAAACTGCTTATAAATCCTGGATTTTATTTAATATCTCTTTCACTCCCAGAGTCAATTATGGAGATTGACATGTTCATGTACCAGTAATTAGTTCTATTTTTTGAGTCTGTTGATGAAATTGTTTGGTGTGACCATTCAAATGAAACCTCTTCTGCAGCACTTTTGTATTGTACCAGCTGTTGTTTAGTATTGTACAAAATGTTATTTGGGATTTTTTTTTTAATTTTGATTTTTGCCACTCTAAGGAATTAAAGGGTTATAATTACATTTATTTCCGTAATTAAGCAAGATTGAGGCTTATTCTGGATTAACTTAATATGCTTTTAGAAACCAATCATCAATGCCTGTAGTTTGTCAGGTTGAAACTTAAGGGGATAGCTAGCAGGCCACACAACCATACAAATAAAATGGTTTAAATTTGTCACACAAAGTTGAACATATCAAAACACAAGGCACAAAGATTGAGACGTGATTTAACTTTTAAAGTAACTAGCCTAGTGGCTAAATAAAAATGTAACTAGTCCGTTATTGTTTTTACTGCAATGTTTTGCATCGAGGGCAGCACTCCAAGCTCATTTTTTCAATAAGTCGCCTTTTGGCGACCTACATTTTTAAAATGGTCACCATTGGAAAATTTTGGTTGCCAAATAATGCAAGACACTTCATGCTACTTTACATGAAGACACCACTGCTGAACGTTTTCAAAATGGCCGCTCAATGAATTCGAAGCTGCGTTACGCAGATCCTTATGCCAGTACACATGTCTTGCGATGCAAGAGGAACAGATTCATCATTGACCTTATCCAGGAGAAAGGAATGGTAATATTTATTTGATTTAACGATGATTCAATTAAAAATTGATAAAACGTGAAGTCAAGTTTTGAGCTTAAATCCTTTAGTCCCAAATGGCGACCTTCGCCAATAATTCAGTCGGCAATTTTTTTTTCACTCGCCATGGTGACCAAAATGGTCGCAGCTTGGAGCGCTGGAGGGTAATAGGAAATAAAGCTGGAAGGACAAATTCAGCTTTTTTGGATGGTGGTGTGTTGGATGGTGTTGTGTTGCCAGGATTCTCAAATCCTTACCCTATACCAGATCATGCTCAGCTTCATTTTCAACCATATTCTAGACTGGACACCAAAAATCACATCCTATCCCAGACTCTCTATTTTCCAGAAATTCTATCTTAATACCACTGATTAGTTTCCCATTAAATGATACTTTATACATGTACTAGACCAAAACTCTCTGATTTCTATTTAACAATTGGTTCATGCTTTAGCGTGCACTATTGAGTTATAGAGCACGTGGGAAGTTTGGAGAGCAGGAAAGAAGCGTAAGAGTTGCCCGAGGCGATAGCCGAGGGCAACTCTAGCTTCTTCTCTAGCTTCTTCTCTAGCTTGTAGTTTTGAGCCTACATGCAGTATGTACTCAAAGGGGCTGACGAAAGTGGAAGCCAATGCTATTTTTTTTTTCTAAAATACTGTAGTATTTGGCTAGTTTAAGCTATGGTTAGTCTTGATATCTTTATAAACTGTGGATGTATGAAATCCTAAGTGTGACCATTCAAATAAAAGCTACTGAGCAGTCCTTTATTGTGGTTTATTATGCTGTACAAGGTGCTTATAACTTTGAAGTTTATTGATGAAATCAGTACTCTCCTGTGGTGCTGTTGAATATGCTGTACAAGGTCAGGTTCAAACTTTTGAGTCTGTGGATGAAATCCTAAAGTGTGACCATTCAAATGAAAGTTATTGAGCAGTACATGTACTTTCCTGTGGTGCTGTTTATTATGCTGTACAAGGTCGGGTTCTAATTTTTGAGTATGTAAATAAAATTCTAAAGTGTGACCATTCAAATGAAAGCTATTGAGCAGTACTTTCCTGTGGTACTGTTTATTATGCTGTACAAGGAGGCTCTAACGTTTGAGTCTGTGGATGAAATCCTAAAGTGTGACCATTCAAATGAAAGCTATTGGACAGTACTTTCCCGTGGTGCTGTTTATTATGCTGCACAAGATTGTTCAAACTTCTGAGTCGGTGGATGAAATCCTACGGTGCAACCCTTCAGGCTAAGTTACGAATTCCTGATATATTTATAGCACTTTCAACAAAAGAGCTCTCCAACCTATGACCTTCTATTCTGTGTGTGTAGACTAAACAAGAGCATTTAATGGTGTGCAATTTGGTCATTATAATAATATTTAATAATATTTATTAAAGGACTCAGTGAGGGCATAACCAAACTATTTTGAATTTTAAAATATTTCACAAGCAAATTGTGTTTTTTGAGTTGAGTAAGTAATGTTATATTCATGTAAGTTAAACTACATGTAAAAGAGAGCTAATCAGGCCAAGAGATCCTGTATTTTAACAACAACAAAATTATACATTTTGTCTATAAAGCGTGCTATATATATCTATGACGCTTCAGGTCAAAACATCGTTTTCGAAAGAACGTGGAATGTTTTGGTCACATTGAATCTCTTTCACTTCAGCTCGTGTTTACAAGTCATTGTTTCAGCAAAAAAAAAAATGCTTTTTTGGCATAAAAAAAAAACAATTTGAAAGAGAACAATTTTGAAATGCAACATAGGCTGTTTATTTATACCCCTAGCCCTTCAATTGTTTCTAAACAATTAATGTGCATAAGTCTGCCCTTGAATCGCGCAGGCAAAGAATCACATACAAAATGAACTCTTTTGAGTCCATGCACCAATCCTCACCCATCATGCACAATCAGTACTTAAGATAAATTGTAATTACTTGATTAAATTTTAACACAGGAAACAAAAATTGTACAACTGAAGACCACTTGTAGTGTCACATGCAGTTGTTATGGGATCAAGCATAGATTATCATATTAAGCAAAGGAATGCAGAAAATTTTAAGAAGTTGTAATGTTCTACATCACTACACTTCAAAGACTGATTGTCATTTTTATTCCATCTTAATATGCAGTTACAACAAAGGGACTTGTGATAATGATTGTAATAGCCCGTACCTGGTGAAGTCACTGTGGAAAATGCAACATAAAAGCATTTAATAGGAACAAGTTACTATGCTTGGAATTTGGAAGAGAAGAGGGTAATGAAAGATAATAGGCTCTTCAGTGTGTTATAAACAGAACATTCATGACTTAAATAAACTCATTGACAACCTCCGCACTTTAGTACCCTTTGATAGATAATGGGTCTTTGATAAGTCTATTTCAATAAACACCATATAAGGGCATTTTTATTGACAGGGATGGATTGCGTGATGGCCATTAAAAATTGCAGCAATTGATGTTTGCAAAAGCAATTTGGTAAAGGCATAAAAATGTCGGCATCAGATTTGCTCTGTTTATCATAGAAGATCAACTGAATATGTGATTCCAATGTAAAATCATCAATGCGATGTTTCCTCAATTAATTACACTCAACATTTTTACAATACCTCATCCCGTTCCATAGAAAATAAAATTTCAAACATGCTTAGAAAAAACAACTTATGGATGGTTTTTATTACAGAAAAGGAATGAAGCTATTGGAAAGCAATTAAATCGGGCCATGACATATGTCACACGAGGCAACAATAAAATCATTTCCTCCACAAAGAAATTAATCATTAAGCTTTTGTGCATGGAACAATTATTAAAAACTCCACAACTAAGGTTATTGGTGTTTGTTTCTCCCACTTAAATCTTTTGCCACTAAGCTTTCAGTTTTGGAAGCCACAACGCATTGTCGGAAACACTTGAAAATAATTTCCTTACTCGATCACAAGTTATGCGTGTCTGGCAGGTCACTTTAAATAAGCTTACTCAGAAAATATAAAACTCACATTCCCGGCATGACATAATGGCACATGCTGATAACCCCAACCGGCTAATTTCAGCTACAAGGCGGCGATATCGAAAACATCGAAAATATATATGCGACTAAGTACGCCCTTAATAACCTTTGAATTTTGCCGCAACCGAAAATTAAGTCCTATTTGATGAGATGCTTTATTTACGAGATTTTCATTAAATGTTTATAAATGTTTAAGTCATGTAAATGATCGTTTTCATTATTATAAAACAAGTTTTTGAAATGTCTACGAAATGAAATCAGGTTTCATAAAAAAGCATGAAATATTAAAATATCGTGAATGATTTTGGATGAGCAATATATGAAATCGACCGCAGACAGAAGCATGAAATGTATTGAAACACTAAAAACTAATGTACAATTTTCTAGAGTGGATCGAGCACACGAAAAAATGTGAAACTATAAATCAGTGAAACAACGCAGTTCATTCCCAGTTTATTAAAAAACAACTCACTGAGTAAACACGAATCTCCCTTCGGTCAACTGATAGAATTTGTATTGTGACAAAAGAACGATGTTTGGTGAGTGCTTGAACCGTAACGACACCCCTTCACGAAAGCTGAGCCCAAACAAACATGTACCATACCATTCAAACACAATATCGCACGAACACACACAGGCAGCTGACTCACCTTAATATCCAAATGTATGAAGTCATGGTCATGCAAATGTTTCACTCCTTCAAGAATCTGCCTGAGTAGGAAAACAACTTCTCTTTCGCTTCTACTGGACGCAGGTTCGTCGGTATCGTAAGCGATACAATGTCGATGTAGATCTCCACCGAGAGCACTGTTGAGTTTAAACATCAACATCAACATCGCAAGACAATACATTCTCGTTTGAATAAATTAAACAGCAAAATTCTAGAAAAATTCAAGCATGGCAGAAAAAAATAAGCTTACTCACAGTTCTAAGATGAGAATGATTTCGCTCCTGGTTTCAAACACATCGTAAAGCGTTATTATCTGTGGATGCTGATGCGGTGTATTTGTAGCATTCAGCACTTCAACTTCATGCCACACTTCGGCCCTGCAGTCTTTGCCTTTCCTTCTTTTTCGCACAAACTTTGCGGCGTATTCCTTTCCGGTCGTCTTTTCATTACATCGTTTAACAACAGCATACTGCCCCCTGAAAGTGAAATATTTTTTACATTGGATTTCACGCCAAGGAAAGAACAGACAAGTATTTCACGCAAGAACTTGATCACTGCATGCTTACCTCCCGATTTCGTCGTAAATATCGAAAAAATTTTCAATGGGCTCGGTACGAGGAGTACGCGCCATTTTAAGAGATCCCCAAGGCTCTTCGCTTATCACTGAGTCCGTAAGTGAGAGCGTTCGCTCCTCACAGCCAGCTTATTCTAAGGACAAACGGCTGGTGTAGAAATATTTGGTCCAACTTGACCTGTCACACTTCACTCTCTCGTAGACTGCTTCATATGCAAATAACCCCTCACGTTCCTTGCCGCGCATTTGCCTAATTGATTGACCAATCACAGCTAGAGAAAATTATTCAGTGCCCGCCTCCCCTTTGTCGTCACTTCCGCCCACCGTAACAGTCCCCGTATGAAACCTGCTTTGGAATGTCGATCTGTCATCAAGAGGTCACTATAAAGTCTGTTTTGGTTTAGAAACGATAATTTTTTATTCGAGTTTATCTTGCAAAATAATTTTAGAAAAAGTACATCTGTGTTTACCCCGTTGTCTAACAAACAACCGTTTGAGATAGAAACCCGACAAGAAGCTCATTTGCATTCAAGTAGAAATGCAGAAAAAGATCAATAAGTGATTTGTAAAAACACAATATGTTTTTTTTTTCAGTTTTTGCACATTTCAAGGCAAGATTTTAGCAATTAAGACAAGTTGATGTTCAACTTCTTTCGAATAGTAAGTACTAAAAACTGAAAAGAGTCATTAACATTACTGTGAGGTTGGCCGATGACAGAAACATCCCCTCAAACCGAGAGGGAAGTAAAAAACCTTTTTTTTCCAGGGTGTTGTCGGATGTGGTTTGCGGCACTATCTTGTTTTGGAAGAGAGAAGCGTAATCTATATATTTTATCTATGAATGAATGCAAATCTACAGTGTAATTATCTTGTCTGGGAAAGCATCCGGGATTTTTTTGTCAGATGCTTCAGGGTGCTAAAAAGCTTTTATCGACATTGGCGAAACTGAAGAAAGCTCGCATGCTTGAAGTCTTGAGGAGATAATTGAGGTGAAAGAGAGTCGAAAGAGCCTCCGGGCATACACTCCGAGAGGATCTCCGCCCGTTTTAACTTTTTGTCGCTTCGATTGTCTGTTCCAAAGATTTTCCGAATATTAACACTGACAGCGACGCCTAGCCTCCGGCAAAGGACCTTACAGGATGCGACATCTAGTTTCCAACTGCATTTAGGTTGAAAGATCAAAGCTCTTGTGTTGCAAGAGTGTTTTTTATTATCCAAATTATGGTCAATAAAAATGTTTGGTATTAGATCCTTAAAAAGCACTGCATTTGCCGTCCCAATTAATTCACATGCTTCCTTGCAGCTTATCCGTTATCGCGAAAGACCAACGACTATGGACGCTTATGGTTAATTTGCGTGTCAATCGCAAAACGATGTAAGCAATGTTTTTAATCTTTCTTGACATGCCAACCATTCTTCGAAGCATAAGGTAACCTTTTGTGACTCTCGCCTTGCCGGTTAAACGGGCCTCAAAAATTACATGGTATTAACTTGCATCAAGCTAAGCCTTTAAACTGATAGATCGGATTAACTCAACTCCCCGGCCACGCCACGTGTGCTCCATTTAACTGGGGAAAATTTTGCGTTACCGTCGACTTAATTCACGCATCAAGCTCATCTGGTCGGATTTATTTGCGGCAAGCTCACCAACCGAACAAACGACATGGGTGAAGAGCTGGGGTGGGGAAGAAGAAGAAGAAGAAGAAGAAGAAGAAGAAGAAGAAGAAGAAGAAGAAGAAGAAGAAGAAGAAGAAGAAGAAGAAGAAGAAGAAGAAGAAGAAGAAGAAGAAGAAGAAGAAGAAGAAGAAGAAGACTGAAGAAGAAGAAGAAGAAGACTGAAGAAGAAGAAGAAGACTGAAGAAGAAGAAGACTGAAGAAGAAGAAGAAGAAGAAGAAGAAGACTGAAGAAGAAGAAGAAGACTGAAGAAGAAGACTGAAGAAGAAGAAGAAGAAGAAGAAGAAGAAGAGAGGAGGAGGAGGAGGAGGAGGTGGGGGGGGGGGGGGGGGGGGGGGGGGGGGACAGGGTAGAAAATCAAGAATTGACACCCTCAGAATTGTGTGAACAGGTCGTTTTTATTTAAAGTAAATAAGAAGCCAAGGACCGCGAACGAGAATGCTGCTGGTGTACGTAGGATCTGGAGAAGATCTAGTCAGCTACAACTAGAGATAAAATCAAAGTATAAAGCAAGGCTGATGCTACGTAGAACATTTAATGCGACAACGACATGATAGAGCCCAAACTGAGAGCCAAAATGCAACCGTGGACAGCTGTTTCGACCTGGTTGGGTCTCGTCAGCACGGTGTAGCAGCAAAAAGATGGAAAAATTAGCACGAACGCCAATTATTGTTTTTTTCGTTTTTATTTATTTTTTGTACATGGAATTTACTTATTTTCTGTACATGGAAAATTTAGCATCAGGCATAGAATACTTGACTAGGCCTAGTTTCGTTAATACGCCATCATAACCATACCTTTTCGTTTAGCTGGGTTTTTCGGTACTGTAATTTAGCTGATACAATTCAAAGGAACCCCAACCAAGGATCACAATACCGAAAAGAATACACTTTTTAAGCTGACTAAGCACCTCAAAAACCACACCCTTTCCCGCAGCACATACCTATATAGCTTACATAGGGAGCACCCCCCCCCCCCCCCCCCCACCCCGCCCTCCATGGGGTGAAGAGTATCATTAAAAGGAACATGTCACCATTTTTTGTTACTTTAGAAAGACCAAAAGACACACTTATACCAGTGGAAATCCAAAAATAATGATCCAGTTTTGATTAAAATTATTGTATTAGTGCTCTAAGAGTAAAAATGTATCTGAGGCTGCAGATGGCCAGGGTGGAATCGAAATGGTTGCATCTTGAACAAATTGGGCCAATTTTTTCATGTTTATGGCCTTGTGTCTCGGAAAACTACCCGAATCTTAGATTATGGTCAATTCCCCTCTGCCTTTCTTCGAAAATTCACTTGATATCTTCCTCTTAGTGTTCTATAAGCATTTCTTGTATGAAAAGGTACTTAGTTTTAATTCGGGGCAATGCTTCATCAGTAAGAGAGGTCATGAGAATCAAAGACATGATCACCGAATTGAAAAGAATTCTCTTGATATTTTAGAGCAGTTTTCAATGAGTGTGAAAAGTAATTACACAATTGCTTTGGTTTTTCATTGCTACGCTTTGTGATTGGCTAAAAAATCTCTCGCCACTTTCTCGACCAATCAGAAGTAAAACCAAAACCAATCGTGACGTGCTCGCACGCGTTTTCCCGCGCTTGGCGCCGCCGACATGTAATTGCTTCGAGCTCTGATTGGTTCATTGGATTGTTTACGACTGCTGTGATTGGACAGAGTAATTACTTTGGTTTTGGTTTTACGATACTCAATTGAAAACTGCTCTATCAACTTCTCCTCATACTTCTATTAGAAAGGTATGAGGACAAGAAACGAGAATTTGTAGTTTGATCTACCCACCTCGCCCATCTCCAGTAAATTCCTTTTCTTTCTGTAATCAAAGAAAATACCCCACAAAATTGGCTGGAAGGGATGTTAGATCTTGGTAACATAACTCTTGGGAAATAATAACAAAGATGGTTGATTCCCTGATTCCAAAGTACTGTTTAACCTCTACTTTGGTACACCTGCATCATTGTGATACACTGAAAACAGGACTTGGATAAGAAAGTATGAAACTGTCCCACATGAAAATGGAAATGTCGAGATCGAGAATATAATGCGATTTAACCCGAGTTAAGTGGCTGTGTCTTCCGTAGTTTTGTGGGGGAATAGGGTGGGGGGCTTAATAGAAAGGAGGAAGGCTTATTAAAAACTTGTAGCTCAAGAGCAGGGCTTATTGAGAGGGGGGCTTAATATAGAGGGGCTTAATACAGCGTTTGCGGTAAGGAGACATTTCTCCTGGTCCCGATGGTTCAAAAATCGTACACAACAACAAACATGGAGGTACAGAAAGCAAAGCATTTGCTTTTTTAATTGACACTTTAAAGTACAAAACATCAGGCAAGGAACAACTATTTAAAGACAAACATATTTTCAATTTCTAACAACGGTAACCTACAGTAAAAAATTCTAACAGCTAAGTTAAAGAAATTCCAAATAATAGCTGTGAAAGCCAATAAACTCAAATAACTGTATTCGTACATCTTCTAATTCAGCAAAAAATAAACACCTTTGTTAAATTTTCATAATTATACCAAAAAAATGTTTTGAAAATTACAATTCGATATATTCACGATGCGGAAAAACCTTAAATAGTTTTTAATAGCACATAAATTCACATCTATTAAGAGGCTAAAGATATGAATTAAGAAACGGATTCCTTATTGGAATTTATTTAAACAAGGTGAGCTTTTTTTATCCGTCATATTTTTAGAAACACCAAGTCTCAGGTTGAACTTTATTTAGTAAGTATTTTAAAAGACAACACAATCATCCCAACTGAGCCAAGACAACCAGTACAAATGTCTGGTTCTCTATGAAAGGACGGTGGACGGCGAATAAATGACGACTTAGGAGACAAAGCTTTAAACGAAGTTTAGACCGCATTTAACAAAAGCGGTCTAAACCAATTTTAATCTCGCCAACCTTGTAGACGGTGTCCAGAAGACATATAGCACAGACTAGAAAAACATTTATCTACTTAAAATGACCCACTTATAAACAGTTGTAGAAGACCATTAATTGTCTTACACCGCGGTCTATGGTAGACTTCGTTTAGAATAACCAGCCCTTACAGTTTTGAACGAAGAACCCAGTTCAGGTCTCAGAAACTTTCTTAGTTTAGATTTTGATATTTTTTTCAGTAAAAATTTAAACTATTTGTCTGTTTTCAAATAAATTATTTGGGCGGCCGTCGCTTATCAGTTCATTACGTCATCGGCACCCTCAAATTATAAACGACGAGCTGCTAATTTGATTGCGGATATCTTGTAGCAGTCCTATTTTATTGAGTGTGGTAACCACCCACGACTTCTCCGAATTCTTTAACCCTTAACTCCCGAAAGTGCTAAAAATCAAAATTCAAGATAAATTCCAAATTTCATGTTATAAAATATTGAAAAACAAATGGTACCATGCACAAATACTGCCGAAGAGGTTTCTTTTGAAGGGTCACACCACAGGATTTCAACGACAGACTCAAAAGTTAGGACTACACTACATGTCTCCATAATTGACTCTGGGAGTGAAAGGGTTAAACACCTGCGCACAAGTACAATCTACATTTTGACGACGAATATCTTATGCGCTTGGGGATGAAACGCGTGAAGGTCCGGATACCCAATTTCTATCCCTTCCCCTCTACGTCATACCCTCCCCACCCTTCTCTTCATTTCCTCACTCGAACAGCCGTTTAATTGCAAAGCGACCGAGATAGAAACAACAACAAAAATAAAATAGTTACTAAATTTGATTTTGCGAAGTATCGAGAAACAAAAAGCATCAAATGATAGTATTGCTCAGTAGCTTTCATTTGAATGGCCACACTTTGGGTTTTCATCCACAGACTCAAAAGTTAGAACCACCTTATACAGCATAATAAACAGTACCACAGGGAAGTACTACTCAGCAGCTTTCATATTAATGGTCACACTTTAGAACCACTTTATACAGCATAATAAACAGTACCACGGGAAAGTACTGCTCAATAGCTTTCATTTGAATGGTCACACTTTGGGTTTTCATCCACAGACTCAAAAATTAGAACCACCTTATACAGCATAATAAACAGTACCACAGGGAAGTACTACTCAGCAGCTTTCATATTAATGGTCACACTTTGGGTTTTCATCCACAGACTCAAAAGTTAGAGCAATACCACATAGACCACATAGGCGGAAGTTCAGTTCTTGGAGGTCGAGAAGAGATAACACGACTTAATATATAACGAATGGATCACTCATATCTATTCTTATTATTTAACTATTTAAACAAACTTTAACCACGTATTCATTCCAATACAAAGGCTTTTCAAGCCTTGCAAAAAATTCATTTTATCTTATCGTAACAGATCACCCTATGTTCAATATTTTTTCAATTCTCGTTAACTATTCCTAACTGTCAAATATACAAAAAGCGGCGGGGGCACTTAAACGGCTAACAGAGAAATACAACAACAAGGTATACAGATTGTTACCTGTTATTTGCTAGAGAGAGAAAACTTTAAGTATTCTCCTGAATTTATATACATCCTAAATTTCATCCCCTGATTAAAACTGCTGTTTGTATGTGGGGAAGAACAAGAAATTCTCTTATATCACTACACATTTTTTTCCCCAGACTTTGCCTCCTACGAAAACAAAATACCTGCAGGTAACACCGCGGAGAAAATGGAGACATTCACGAAGTCCATTTTAATTTTAAATTGAGGAACTTAGCCAGGTGAAGCAAGTCAAAAAAAAAAGCTGGTATTTCCGTTCATAAAGGCCAGTGAAATTCAAGAGTAAAGGACGGCAATTGTGAGTTAGATGATTCCATTTTTGGAAATATCCCGGTTGCCCTCAGCGATTAATTTAAAGTTTATATAACAAGGAATGAAACAATGAAAATGTTATGCCAGTTCATATTACTGTCAGATTACTGCATGGCAAATGTTTCCGATTCCTCCACAGCGAAGGTGAGCTTCTCCAAGAGTTCTTCGTAGGAGCGATATAGAGGGAGATCCAACCGGTTAAAACACGTGTGAGCCCTGAAAATAAAAAACCAAAACCAACAGAATTGAGTAAGAACTATGTAGCTATTGTAGTTGCTAGCTATAAGGTTTAAAATGTTTACGTCTGTCCATCTAACTGCAATTTCGGACGGAATAAAAAGAGAAATGAGACTTCCCCCCTGATTCAATAATGAATCCATGACAGAAATGGGAGATGGGGGAGGGGGAATCTTAATTTTTCATTTGAAATGTCCAAAATTGTAGCCTCCATTGCACGGACAGTCTTAAGAGAGGGTGTTAATGGGAGGTAATTTCCGGACGTTTTAATTTAATGGCTTCACATAACCCCCTAACCTGTTTCACAGCAGACCATGTACCACTCCAATATCGATGTTAACACAGTAATCTGTTCCGTGGGAAGCGAGGGGGAGTATGTTCCTCTGGGTTCTTGACGCAGGATGCTTATCCAATAAACTACTCTATGTAAAACACTTAAACGCCCTCCTTTCAAATCTTCCAAGAAAAGAAATCTTGTGCGAGAGCGAAACGAGAATAAAAGGCTTGAAAACAATAGCGTGATCGTGATCAGCGGTGTGTTTAGCTTTTGAGCCAATACTAACATGCAATCATTCCCAAAGCCGGGGAGGCCGGGCGACTTTTAATATTCAAGCAAGGTTTAATGCACAATAATGAAATTTGTATATCACGAGTGCCGCAAACTGTCAGTCAGTCACACGTTTCTGAGATAACGCTTTCATCAGTATTTGTGTTCGTTAGAGCGAAACTATAAAAAGAACTGAGCCCTTTTCCACAGGAAATATCATCCGTGGTATTCTTCATGGGTCGAAGAACTCTCAGCAAGACCAAATATATCAGCCATATAAACTTTATTGGATCCCGCCTCAAGCGCGGACAAACCCCTGTAGGTTTTCCGATCCACTTTCATCCTTCAGAGCATAACGGATATTGAAAACAAGTAACTAAGCAAGGTTTAATATTCAGCACCCCGCCCGCTAAACAGACGATTAACCATACAATCAAATATCACTCCTTTAATTATCAACAAAAGATCTTCAAGAAGGGCCAAGTATGTAAGCAAGGTTTAATATTCAGTTCCCCGCCTGCTTAACAGACGATCAACCACAGAATCAAATACCACCCCTTAAAAGTTTTAAAGATAGATCTTCAAGGAGGGAAGAATGCGCCATTAAAACAACGAAAGAATCAGCAACAAAAGTAACATCGTCATTTTTAAGCCCCTTTCCCACATACACGAATTTTCGTACGGTCGATCACGATTTTTTAATTTTTAAAAATCGCAGTGGCGTCGGGACGAAATTCGTGGTCGACCGTAGCAATTCGTGGTGCGCCTTAATGGACCGTGACGACACCTGAAAGGACCACGATTTTTTTTGACATGTCAAAAAAAATCGTGGTGCATCGTAGCACAAACGAATTTTTTTTAGACAAACGTAACACCTTCGTAGTAGCATCGTAGTACCACCGTAGCGTTGCCGTGGTCGACCGCAACAGCATCTTGGTGATTCGCGCGCAAATTGCCACGGTAGACCGCGATTTTAAAAAAATCCAAAATCGTGATCGACCGTACGAAAATTCGTGTATGTGGGAAAGCGGCTTTAGAGAGCGGGAGAAAGGGCTTGGAAACCTTGATTGTACTTGTGTGAACTTGAAATTCAGCCCTTAAATGAGCTTTTCTTTATTCTAAAGGTAATTTGCTAGGTCGCATTGAGTCACTCGGAAAGAGTGAAAGTTGTCAACAAAACTGATGAAAAATAACCAAGAACCCGGCAACTCAGTGCAGCTCAAATTTCAGAAGAAATAGACAATGTGCGTGCAATCGTTGTATATCAGCGAACAACCAATGATAATCATGCTTAAAATTGACCACTAACTCACCTGGGTAACTTGCTGAAGTCTCCCCATCTCTCGATACAAAACTTTCTCGGTCCTGTGCTGCCCCGAAGAGCCGCAAAGCCCTCATAAGGAATACTGGAAGTTCCCGTGACAAACTACAAACAGACAAAAAATAAACACATGTAGTCTCCAGACACTCTACTGGCTGAGAATGAGAACATTCCATTACTTGCCAAAAAAAGTAAATCTTAACTCTGATATTTTTTTCATGAAACGTTCGTCGGAGGTGGCGACCTACAGCATGTAATTCCCGAAAAGAATAACATCAACTTCCTGAGAGGAAAGACCCCTCTGAAAATTCCATCTCCTCGAAATTCAGTAGTCTGGTATGCACAGCACCATTTGAAACAATTACATGTGATGTAATCACAAGAAAGCTTAATGTTATTGAACTTTTTTTAGTTTAGCCAATACAACTCTATTATCTTAAAGAATTCTTCAAGAGCTTAGCTTTTCTGTTGTAGACAACTTGACTACTGTAAGGTAAACAAGAACGCGACAGTGAAGCCTTTGCACACGGTTCAACGTTCCCGGGGGGGGTACTCCCTATAATGGGCTATACGGGGATGCTCCGCTTTTTGAGGCTGGAAGTATATGAAAGGGTCGGGATTTCACGAGTTGAAGTATATGAAAGGGTAGGGATTTCACGAAGAATAGGAAAGGGTAGCGAAAACACCAGTTGAAGCATAAAAAAGGTCACGGGAAAACTGCCATTTAAGTATTACAAAAAGTCAAGTGCCTTCCAAAATATATCAAACAGACGTATTAAAGGCTATATGAAAGGGGTACCATTTTCAATGAAAGGTATATGAAAGGGGTACCTTTTCTGTCAAAAACGGTATATGAAAGGGTTAGGGTTTGGACCTCGGGGCGGAGCATCCCCGTACAAAACTTTGTTAAGTACCCCCCCCCCCCCCCCCCCCCCCCCGGTCAACAGATGATGCAATGGCTGTTTAACAATTGTTGAATGTTGAACGTTGATGAACGCAAACAGAGACAGACTTATTCCGTTCAACAAGTTGCAACTTGTTGAAAGACGTCAGTCGATCGCTTTAAAATATTGAATGTGTTTTCTTCTCATTGAACAAGTTACAACATCGTTCAACTCTTGTTGAAAAACAAATGTGGAACGATGTTGAATCGTGTACCATTCGCTTAAGGTGACAAAGAATTGCCACAAAGTAACAACTTTGCTACTTCCTACGAAAGGACGGCCGCATATTTCAGAATAATGAAAAGATCGAAGCGAAATCCTCAGACAATGCGAGATTTTAAAACCGGATTAACTGTAGCGAGAGACCAGCCTTTGCCATAATACCCAGATTACTAAATTGGTTGCCCGAATTTTTTATCTAAACAAAGTAATCATTTTATACAGCGCAATCGTGAAGATCGTCCAACCAAAGCGAACGAATAACTCTTATAGTCCAGCCGCTGACAACCAAAAAATGGTCGAATTGTTCGGTTCTTTTTTGGTTTTGTTAAAAGCATAAAACTTAGCCAAATTACTTACATCCCTAAGAAAAACATTTCTAGATACGGAGCCAGCCAAAATTGGCTACTAAAGCCGCGTACTGCGAGTCGCACATTACATTACTATTAAGTCGACTGTCCCAATCTAAAGTAATTGAGGGGGTTGTCAAAAATATCGACAGTTGCGGGAAACCAGAAAAAATCAGTTGTCTGAATTGGGATTGTTAAAATTAACTGTAACGAGAGACCCGACTTTTTTCTCGATACCAAGATTACTACGTCAGTTGTCTTAATTTTGTATCCAAACAAAATTTTGTGAAGAGCGGATTATCAAAAGATTAACGATAGCAGTCAAACCTGGCTGTCAACAATTAAAGCGGATTAGTAGACGAGTTAGACGAGTTGTCTTCCAGTGCACGATTTATCTGCCAAAACATTTCCCTATGATCAGATGGCTAGGAGAAATGAAGCGATTAGTGTGAAAGGTTACACGGCAGAATGGGAGATGTGGTGGCTTGATGGTTAGTGTGAGGAGAACGGCTTGAACTCGTGTCCTGCGTTCGGTCACGGCACCCTTACAGTGTCTAAACCTAATGGATGCCGGAAATTGCAGGGAGACCCAAACAATGTTGTGATGACCGATTGGTATCTGAATCACTGAGGAGGGAAAGCAAACCCCAAGTCACTTCAATCTATCGAAAACAGAGGAAAGCCATGCACGTTACGTGAAAGATCAGTACTGCGAGTTTACATTCGATCTGATTATATCAGTTGATAACGCTGTATAATGCTTATTATTTATTATGCCTGTAATAAGGTCCTCGACCTCGATGTTTCTTCTCAGAGTCAGGGTGTCACTAAACTTAAGTCAGTACATGTAGTTTAGGCATAAAAACAAAAACAACAGTCTCCAACCAACCTGCAATAGTCTTAACTTCTGCTCGTTATCAAAAGACTTCACTACCTTCCAGAACCACCTTATTACTTTGTGATTGCCATGGTAACCTACATAAAAGCAAAAAAACGCTCAGCAATGGTAAATCAAGTCCCCCGGGTCAAGTCCACGAAAGTCAGCAAATTCACGGGGAAGTATCACGGGGATTTCGTGTAATTTAAAAAACCAAGACTGAAACGTTTTTGTGTTAACAGAAACCGAAAAATAATGGTCAGTGGCGAGATAAATAAACCTCTTTAGCTTGTATGTTTTATTTTCCCAATCTAGGTCATGTGGTGTTCTCAAGGGAATTTGTCCCTTGTCTTTTCACAAATTATGCATACAAATGCACGTGAAGAAAACAATACTACAATCCCCTATAAGTAGAGTAAATTAGGGGCCAGTTTAATAAAACTTTTACACTTGGAATTTACAAGTGTGGCTGTTGTTTTTAACCTCTGAAACAATGGCTACACTTGTAAATTACACTTGAAAAAGTTTTATTAAATTGACCCCAGAAGCACCATAAACTTGTAATACCTGAACGATACTCAGTGTTTTTTCTCCAGTCTTCAATGTCGATGTCTGCCGTGCCAGAGATTACAAGTTCCAGCTCGCGTGCATCAAATAGACTTATTAGGTTAGGATCCAAAACCTGTCGAGAAATAACGGAAGTAAGACAAAGCTGCCAAGGCAGATACTGCTATCACTTATCCTCCAGTCTGTACAGACAATGAGCGGTCTCTCTTTTCCAGTCATGGATAGTTAAGCGCTCAACAATCTCCTAATTTCTGAGTCTGTGGATGAAGTCAGTACTGTTACAATGTATGTTGTACAAGGTGGTTCTACCTTCCCGAGTCTGTGTGTTAGTAACTGAGCAGTACTTTCCTGTGGTACTGTTTATTATGCTGTACAAGGTGGTTCTAACGTTTGAGTCTGTGGATGAAATCCTGAAGTGTGACCATTCAAATGAAAGCTATTGAGCATTACTTTCCTGTGGTGCTGTTTATTATGCTGAACAAGGTGGTTCTATCTTTTGAGTCTGTGGATTAAATTCTAAAGTGTGAACATTCAACTGAAAGCTACTGAGCAGTACTTTCCAGTGGTACTGTTTATTATGCTGTACAAGGTGGTTCTATCTTTTGAGTGTGTGGATGAAAACCTAAAGTGCAACCATTCAAATGAAAGCTACTGAGCAGTACGTTCTTTTGGTGCTGTTTGTTTTGGTCAATTTTTTTCAAAATGAAATTTAGGACTTTTTGTCCAGTTTTGAACTAGCTACTGTAAAAGAGCTGAATACCTCATTAAATCCGTTGACAATACTCTCTGTTTGTTCAGCGACTCCTCTTTCAACTCGCCATCTCACCATCTGTTCTACATAATCGTGTTTATTTTCTTCTGTGACTTCAATTTCTTTGCCGCCTGGAATCAGCTCCCTCTCGGTCACCTAACAAGAAAGACCAGATGGGATTTTTAAAACGTTTATGTTCAGTTTATAATGCTACTTTCACCTATTTACGGTGTCCCAAATTAGTACTTTGGGTAACTCAAACTTTGAATGTCTCTATCAGTTTTGCTGAAGGCTCAGGAATTATCATGATTCTACTGTAGTCGGTTTGTGTAGGCGCTTTTGATTTTTGCTACCAGTGAACAAATAAAGAAGGCGCCCCACTCTTTATTTTGGCGGGAAATTGCAGTTAATACCATTCTTTGGATAAAGTCAACTAAGAAACAGCGTCTATAGACCACTGAAAAAGAGTGGCTTGGATAGAAAAGGCGCCAAACCTTGCGATGTGTCGCCCAGTGGTCCTTGACAAATTCAATGAAACTGTTCTAAAAGTTCGTGATGTAAGTTATTTCTCTACTTTTCAAAAATAAAACGTTCCATAGTAAAATGTGCGGTCACTCATCCCACCCCACCCCAGACTGCCACTATTTCCCGAAATGGTCTGTTGTCGTTTGATCGGTCTGACTCCCACTTTGATAATGGTCAGCAAGCCATTCGCCACAGAGTATCAGGAGAATACAGCCTCGACTGACCGCATTATAGAGGTATCCGTATTATAGAGGTAGGGATTGTATGAGTTTTGGTACCTTGCGGACCAAGAGAACTGTCCGTAATAAACAGGTGTCCGTGTTATGGAGGTCTCTAGAAGCAGAGCTTCGACTATACTTATAGACTGCGAGCCGTCTCTTATTTTTCTTTTAGTTAGTCGAGCGAGAACGCGCGCGCGAGCTGCGAAGCCGCGAGACGCGTGAATCGAGGGCGTCCATCCACGCGCCTTTGCGCGCGTGCTTGCTCGACTAACCAAAAGAAAAATAAGAGACGGCTCGCAGTCTACTATACTTATTCCATTCTTACCTGTCCGAAAATCTCTTCGCTGACAGTAAACGATAGATCCAACGCTCCCGTGATGTCATTTTCCGTCACCCAGGTCATGCTCTGGTGAAAGAGCGAGTCCATCGCTTCAACATCACTCAGGTCACATAGACTGAAATAAGCAGCAAATTAAATCAATACAGCAAAGTTACACTCTTCCTAACGGGTTTAAACTGTCAACAACATTTCTATCCTTCAAAAAATTTCGAAGCGCGATAGTTATGACATTTTTCATGAAACGTAACAGGAACACGTAAACTACCGACACTTTGGGTGTCTTTACTTTTCCACCCTACAGAAGACGTCTTTTAATCATAACTTTTGATGCGGGGATTTTGTGCAGTGAAATAGTTTACCTTCTGAGTAGAGCTTTGTAGAACGGTCGCGTGAAAAACGCATCTAACAGGTGCTGGTGGATAATTACAAGACCAATGATTCGTCCACAAAAACGGAACCTGGAAAAGAACAGATAACCTTTAATCATAATAGCTCTGCTGCCTAACAGCGTCGTTGTTAACGGGCCCGCAGTAATTTGCTTCACGCTGTTGCGGTTCACCCTGCCCTTGTTTGCGGTCTATTCGTATGCCATGCATTATTTGTAACTAGTATTATCTTATACTAGTAGTAATAGAGCAGTTTTCAATTGAGTGTCGAAAGTAATTGCACAACTGCTTTGGTTTTTCGTTGCAACGCTTTGTGATTGGATAAAAAATCTGGCGCCACTTTCTTGACCAATCAGAAGTAAAACCAAAACCAATCGTGACTTGCTCGCACGCGTTTTCCCGCGCTTGGAGCCGCGGACATGTAATTGCTTCGAACTCTGATTGGTTCATTGGATTGTTTACGACTGCTGTGATTGGTCAGAGTAATTACTTTGGTTTTGGTTTTACGACACTCTATTGTGTAAGTAATGCGAGTAATGATCTTCAAATGGAAGGAACTTCAAATTAATGCAGTTCCTACCATGGAATATTTGGATGATTTTATTTTTGTCAAATAATATTCGTATAAACCTGCAAATAGCAGTTTTCAATTGAGTGTCATAAAACCAAAACCAAACAAATTACTCTGACCAATCACAACACACGCAAACAATCCAATGAACCAATGAGAACTCGAAGCAAATACATGCAGCCGCCGCCAAGCAGATCAGACATAAGTTTGTATTTTTTTTTTTCAGCCAAACTGATAGTAACTTGTGTCAACTGTATCTGCCTGACGTACATGTAGCGCATTTGAGAAAATTTTAACGTTTAGAATGATCCGCATTAACGAGGACAACTCTATATGCCATAGTTTTAGTCTCAACGGAAAATAAATGACCGTTGTTTATATTAGCGGGTATCCATATAAAAGCGGAGTTCGACTGTACTTACCATTCATGAGAGTTGTCCACATACAGAGAGACAGGGCTCACTTGCACAGTATAAGTGTCATTTGCAGAATATTCAAACAGGCCATAGTATGGATTAAACACTTGACGAGATAACAGAAAAAAGAACTCTCTTGCTGGTCCACCGTAATCCAAGCTGAAATAGAAAATCACAACAAGGTTAAGGGAGAAGTTTCGACAGTGCCAGTGGTAGTGTCATCAGCGATAGAGCGATTTTCGTATGACCTTGAAAAAGGTTTCCCTGAGTGTTTGCGATTTGTTTCATCTGCCAGCAGTTGAAAGGATTAAAACAAGCTTTGCTCGTTTTCCCGCTAAAAATATTACTAATATGGAAAGAAGCTTATTCGATTGACCAATCAGAAAGTTGAAAAGCCAATGACGTCAAAGAGAATAGCTACTTTTTAGCTCACATTCCGTTCGCTTTGCTTTGCGTGTTCACCAAACCAACCAAAAGCCGCGCGCGTTTGCCTCCGTTCACTAAATCAATCAAATTGCATCCTTCCAGATCGTTTGTTACTTTTATTGTGTTCTCGCGTAATCATTTCAAAGTCATACGAAAATCGCTCTATTTGGAATAAAACAAGTAGAGTCTAGCTGGTCATCCACTACAAGAACATAACATCTATACGTGACGTAGCAATAATTAAACCTAGAGAAAAGCACAAGCGCAACTTGATAACAATAAATTAAGGCTAATTTGTATGTGGTGCACAATTATCCGAAACACTGTTACGTTGATGTCGATTATCAATTTCATCAAGAACAGCAATAATCAGCGATGAGTTCTTACCCCTCCTCCCCAGTGAATTGAATTTCCAAGCGGTTTCTTTGCAGTGCTCTGGCAGGCTCCTTCATGATTTGGTCATAGGCGTCTTCTAAAATATGGTCCCTGCGTATACTCAGTCTGAAAAAACGATAGCAAAAGTAAACCGGGGACGCTTATAACCGGGAGGAAAATTCTATTAGCAGACAGGTGGGCTTACAATCGGGGGGTGGCTTATAACCGGGATTCTACGGTATTCCTATTACAGCAATATTCGGGACACATTCAGATTTTATACCAACCTACTGGCCCCGGTTGTTCAAAAGATGGACAGTGCTATCCACCGGATAAATCACTATCCAGTGGATAGGCATTAGCAAAACCAATTGTGTTTTATCCGGTGAATAAAGCTATCCACCTTTTGAACAACTGGGGCCTGGTCAACACGCTAACACAATATGAACATGGTCGCACGTAGATCTGACGTATAAAATTGCACCAATCCGTTTTGGGTATCCTGTATTTTGTTCTGTTCAGTGTAAGGAAATGGCAATGTTTTTGCATTTAACAAAGGTGTAGAATAATAAACACTTAATAGAGTGAATAGCGTTCCGCCCAGGTGACATCATATTTGGCAGCATTGCATTATGGGATCGAAATGCGGACAAATATTTCAAAATGGCTGCCTCGGAAATACCAGTTTTTGCGATTCCTGTGCATGTTGAGGATAATTGTCGAGTTGTACCCAAGAACAGTGCTTCGTAGCACCTGTTTTTTTCGTAGCTTCCTGCATAGTTCTTGAATGTTTGTACGCATTTCAATCCCATGATGCTGCGCGAGTTTTCTATTTTTAGAATCTGGGCGGAACGCTATTCGTATAACCCGTGTATTATATGCTAATGAGCCGCGTTATATTCTAATGAGCTGTGTACAAAAACACAAAGGGAATTTGTTATAAAATTAATTAAAATCTCACAGAAGCATTGCTAAGCGTATACAAATTCAAACCAAGAGGTAACAATTCAAGCATTTCAGTAACAGCCTGTAAAAAACGACACAAAGGACTATAAACATGTCGGGGCTCAAAATTCCAGCCTTAATTTAATTTGTGATTTTAGTCTAGTGTTTTTTATTTAAACTCGAGCAAAGGAAAACGAAAACTGAACCATAAGATTAAACTAAACCGTAAAATATGTTTTTGTTTTTTTCAGTCTATTGTACACAGCTTATTAGAATATAACGCGGCTCATTAGCATATAAAACACAGGTTATACGAATTCACTCTAATGAATGGTCCCGAGGAAAACAAAGTTCACTGTTTCCCGAGGGATCAGTCATTACGTGATTTGCTAGCAACACCAAAAAAAAAAAACACAACACAAGACAATTTGAAAAACGCGCCGAGCACTCGATCCGTCATAATCATGCCACTTTTTGTCACAGTCTGATCACGTGCGCTAGCGGGCAACAGTGCAATGTTACCCTCTGACGTCAAAATTGTTGCCCGCTTTCGCAAATGTTGCCCGCTTAGCACAATTGGCGGGAAACAGTTTGTTTGTTTGTTAGATGTCATGTGACGATGAATTAACCAATCAACGCGCGCGTTGTATTGAGAAAAACTCCAGCTATATAAACAATACGAATTATGTACAATATCCACTGGTTATCAAAACAATTGTATGACTTACTTGATTTTATTTGGCCCTTGTCCGTATCCCTTATGGTAAAGTTGACGATGGAATGAACGAACTTTGGCCTCAAAGTCGCGTTTATATGGAGCAGGACTAGAACTGGAAGAAGATTCCGCCATTGCACCTGATCCAACAAAACATAAATAAATGCATGTCACCCTGTCTCTTGTGGAGTTGCAACAATCAGGTTAAAAAAGAATTCCCTGACTTTTCACTGACCTGTGAAAGCGGCTGACACTCCAGACTTTTCACTGAGCATGCAGCAAGATTTCTTTGGCGATAATACCACAAAAATTAAATCGGCTTTTCCATAAGAAAAATTTATTACCAACCCTTTATGGCAACTCGCGGACATAATTTCCAGACATTTTACTAACTTTGAAAAATAATTTCAATGACGATGCAAAATTCTCCGAACCATACTTTTCGCCAACGTTTCCGTGGTTGCCTTACCTTGACGTAGATCTGTTCTGTTCTACAACTAATGAAGAATTAGACGGCGAGAAGTCTCGTATTTTCTTTTACTTTGTCGAACGAGTGGGCGATCCGCGAGACGCACGCGAGGAACGAGGGCACAAGCCCACGTAAAAGTTACTTTTTCGCGGGATTGCGCCCTCGGTGAGCGGCGGTCCCGCGCCTGCTTGACTTACTAAAGAAACATGCGAGACTGCTCACAGTCTAATAAAGAATTAATAAAGAATGATGCTAAAATACTAACCTTTTAGTGCACCTTCCGCAGTCGTGCTTGCTCTTGACCGGGTTCCAGGAGTGACCTGGGAGTGACGTGTTGGTGACGTAGGTCGAGAGGTAGGTTCCGCTGTTTGCGCTACGTCTGATGGGACATAGGATACAATGTCCTCGTGTATAGCACTGTGTCATGGAAAGAAATGCAGCAGTTAAAGAGGCACTGTGCCGGCTGATAGAGCAGTTTTCAAATGAGTGTCAAAAGTAATTACACAATTGCTTTGGTTTTGCATTGCTACGCTTTGTGATTGGCTAAAAAATCGCGCGCCACTTTCTCGACCAATCAGAAGTAAAACCAAAACCAATCATGACTTGCTCGCACACGTTTTCCCGCGCTTGGCGCCGCCGACATGTAATTGCTTCGAGCTCTGATTGGTTCATTGGATTGTTTACGACTGCTGTGATTGGTCAGAGTAGTTACTTTGGTTTTGGTTTTACGACACTGAATTGAAAACTGCTCTATATCGTGTTTTCATGATTATGATCCGGAGTTTGTCTAAGCTTGCTTTATTGTCTTGAAATAGGAAGAAATATTAACTGAAGACAAAATAACGACTAAAATAGTCAAATTTATACACGAATGGCAATTCTGATTTCTTGACCGTTTGTCAAGAAATTAAAATTTGATGAACTGCAATCAATTTGCAATCCTGCACTTTATCTCCAAACTACAGCTTCTATTTTGCTCTGTAGAATCTTTTTATCCAATTAAGTTGTATATTTGGTGGCATTTAGCGATATAACATAGAAATTCCACCGCGGTCAAACGTCCGAAGCGTTTTTCGTTTTATTTAGTGGGATTTTATTTAATATTAAATGGAAATACTGGCAAGGATGTATAAAAAAAATTAGTTGACGTTACTATCTTTAAATTTTTCTCAAAATGAAGAGCTTTTCAGTTACCGTTGAAAACTGACCAAACCTCTTTGCGCCTGATCAAAGTAATGTTGGCAAATGGCGTCGACAATTGTGCAGTTCACAGATTTTAAACGCTTAGAACTTTTTTGGTAAACTTTCAAAACGTTTGGTAAATTGACAGTGTATTGGCAATATATTAAACTTTAAACAGTGAAAATGACAACCTTAACTTTTAAGTACTTTTGCAAATTTCTCTCGTTTGACCGCGGTTAACATGGAAATAAGCTAAGAGTAATTTTGTCATTTCGGCTGGACAGTGTACCTTTAGTAAGGTCTTTTTACATTAAGGAAATGTTACGTCACAAACGTTAAAGATGGCTAAAGCATTCTTTAATCTCGTTCCCAATGTCCGCGCTCTCTTTTCGACATTACCTTATTAGCATATTGAAATCGAGGTTGGTAGATAGTCGTGCCAGGGCCCTCTCGCCCTCTGTCTTTACTCTTCTCACATTGGCCCTGTTGAGAAAAGAAAGGTCAGTCACTGAATTCCTTAGAATTACACCTAAGCTAGATCACGTCAATTCACAAATTGGTTAAAGCAGCTATGTCATGGGATTTGATGGTTGTTTTTTAAAAAAAAACTGCCTTTGTCATACACAAAATGCTTATGGAACATCAAGAGTACGATATCAATGAATTTTCGAAGAAAGAAACAACCATACTCTGAGTTTTAGCGAGTATTCCAAGAGCACAAGCCGGAGAACATGGAAAAATTGACGCAATTTCTTTTACAAGTTGCAATCCATTTCCATCCTGGCCATCTGCAGCCCAAGACACTTATTTTTACTCTAAGAGCACTAGTAGAATAATTTGAAACAAAATTGGACCATTATTTTTCGATAACAATATGTTATAAAGCAGCTATATCCTGACTAAAATATTGTGTTTTCATGACATAATCGCCAGCAAAGAAATATTAACTAAAAAGACAAAACACATGTAACAACTGAAAAACTCAAAATTCCATCAGAATCGAAAATTGGACCTGTTACGAAATCAAATTTGATGAACTGTAATCCACTTCCATCCTTGCAATCCTACACTTTATCTCCAAACTATTGCTCCTGTTTTGCTCTATAGAATCTTTTTAGCCAATTTAGTTATATATGTCGTGTCATTTGGTGATAGAGCAGTTTTCAATTGAGTGTCGTAAAACCAAAACCAAAGTAAATACTCTGACCAATCACAGCAGTCGTCAACAATCCAATGAACCAATCAGAGCTCGAAGCAATTACATGTCGGCGGCGCCAAGCGCGGGAAAACGCGTGCGAGCAAGTCACGATTGGTTTTGGTTTCACTTCTGATTGGTCGAGAAAGTGGCGCGAGATTTTTTAGCCAATCACAAAGCGTAGCAATAAAAAACCAGAGCAATTGTGTAATTACTTTCGACACACAATTAAAAACTGCTCTATAACATGGAAATTAAGTAAACACAATTTCATAACTTTGGCGAGACAGTGTCCCTTTAAGAAACTCACTTCAGAGAAGGACTTCGGCTATATCCTTGATGTTTGTTTTTAAGAATGTCGTCGATGTTTGACTGAGACAAATATCCAACGACTTGCTGATGGTAACCTATAGAGAAAAGATATCCGTTAGTCACTATCACGTGAATCATACAACGTTGTTATCAAGGCTAGCTTTATGAAGCTGCCTTCACACGGCAAACTGAAGTTGGCAAACTCGTGTTTGCAAACTTTAAAAGTTAGCAGCTCAAGTTGCCAGCTCAAGTTCCCAATTTTACTTTGTCGTGTGAAGGCTCCTTTAGAAAAAGTAAATTTAAAAGCGTTTAAATGCAACATCTGATATTGTGTCAGTCTGGAAGACGTAAATTGAAAGTTTGAAAAACAAAAGGTATACGTCATATTCCTCGGTTTGCCAAAGATAGTTACATAATCCTCTTCTTATGATTGCCACATAAGCCACACTTGTCAAAGATGAATGTCAAT
Organism: Dendrophyllia cribrosa; assembly: GCA_024195265.1. Lineage (NCBI taxonomy): Eukaryota > Metazoa > Cnidaria > Anthozoa > Scleractinia > Dendrophylliidae > Dendrophyllia > Dendrophyllia cribrosa. Next base: position 12,483,703 of record JAJLRJ010000007.1, on the reverse strand, counting down.
GCAGCTCTGTGGTGTGATGGGTTTCACTTATCCTATTTATCCTAGACTGATTTTAAATTTCGGTCGTCATTTTGACATAAAGGCATATGACTATCTTAGTACCGCAAATCCTCTTTGAGCCCCCCACCCCTCTCACATCAAGAAATTTATTCAGCCTCCTCCCCTTCTCTTTTAACCCTCCTCCTCCTCCTCCTCCGTCTCCTCCTTCATGACCAAAGCAATAAATGACAGACTGTATTACCGGTACATTTTTACCGTGCCAATCCGGGCACGAATTCACGCACACTACTCATGAGATTTGGAGGAAATATTACCAGTACTTATACAAAAAATAATCTTAATTACTGTAATCATGAATGATTGAATTAAAAAAATTGAGTGGTGAACTGCTGGCGTTTCACTAAATTATAATACCCCCACCCCCCACTATTAAGCCCCTTGTCTCTATTAAGCCTCCCACCTCAAACACGCTTGAAATAAATAAGCCACCCCCTGGGGACGTAATAGAGGATTTACGGTATCTTACTAAAGATTATACTCACTCAAAGGCGGTGTGTTGGTATGAGTGCTTGTCTGAGATGGGGCTCTTGGCGGCGGAGGCCTGGGTGGAGGAACACGTACACGGCGAGGCTAAAAGAAAAAGAAAAACATCGAAACAATTTTCTTCAACTGATCTTCTCATCATGTACTATCAGCTAATACAATCAATCTAAAGAGCCCTTTTTAGCTGCTGTTATTTCGATAGTCACAAAACATTTCGTTGGGAGAAGCTACTGTTGCACAATGCGAGTAAGGAGAAGCATTACGGGACGCGTGATACCTCAGATTCCGAGCGATTTCTTCTTGGAAGAGTCTCCTCCACGGGAAGGCGTGGATCGATAAATGTTGTCGTTCTCGAAGCGTGATCAATGAAATAAAGCTGCAACAAAAAACACATTGTGTCAAAAGAAATATGGTCTGGCTTGTTTACAAGTGAAACTCGAAATTGAAATTGGAAGCGGAAAACTGCTGACTGTAGTTTCAATGGATATAATTATTTGAAACTATTTGGTCGACCACCCTCTGAAAGATAAGTGGTTAGAACAACTGACCAGTGTGTGGACCATCATCTTGTCGAGGATTCAGAATTTTTACTTCATTGTCCCAGGAACACAAGCAACGCTATAAGCTAATCAGAACTCGAAGCAAAATCAAGTAGCCGGCGCCAAACGCGGGAAAACGCGCCTTACTTCTGATTGGTTGAAAAAGTGACGCGAGTTTTCTTCGCCAGTCACAAAGAGTAGTTATGCAAAACCAAGGGTACGACCACTCGTTTCGGTGTGAAATCACTGCGTAACAGTCGTAACAATCGACGCCATATATGTTGTTTTTGTCAATACGGTATGTCGATCTACATGAAGTGTCTCTTCACAGTCCTTTTCAGTAAACGACCGGTACGAAGGTCACACCGGTATCACGTAAACAGCCTCTTACTTTGGGCACGCATGCAATTGTAATAATAAATGACAATAAAATACCCGTCCGGATTGGTCAACTTTCTTATCCCATCCAGCTGGCATGTCCATCTGCGGATCAGCAAACTGATTTAGAAATCTAACAAGCTCTACTTGATGTCGATAGCTAGAAAAAACACACAAAAAAACAAAAATGTTAGTGACGCAAAAATGACTTGAAATCCTTACTTAAACTTGAGGAAAATCAGCGAAGTTAATTCTCCTCATTAGGACATCAAATAGAAGTAGATTTACCGTTCAAACTGGTTTGGGTCGCTTCTGATCTTGGAGACGATCAGTTTTAGCATCTGGCTTTGGAAGTAGTAATGGCCTGCCACCTGATGAAACATGAGTTAAAATGACATCAAAACGCACGCTGGTACCTCACAATGATTTAATTTCACGAAAAAAGACTCTATCCACCACACAGTAGAATTAAAGTCTGTTCACACACTTGATTTCAAAGCAATCAGTATTAACAATGTCTGAGAGAAAGGGATTACAGTGTATTTGGAAGTCTTTCTTTATGACATCGGTCTTCCAAAACGACACTGGTCTCACAAGATGAGAAATCTCCAAAATATTGAAGCTTGTTCAATGAAGGAAGATTGTTACTTCTAACCATGCCGTGTGGTAGTATCAAATCAATTGAGTGTCGTATAAAATCAAAACCAAGGTAAATTTTGGCCAATCACAGTAGACGTGCGCAATCAAACGAACCAATCAGAACTTGAAGCAAATACATGTACCTGGAAGCATGCGCGGGAAAATGCGGGCAGGCAAGTTAGAATGGTTTTGTTTTTGCGTCTGATTGGATGAGAAAGTGGCACGGGATTTTTTGGCTAATCACAAAGCGTAGAAATGCAAAACCAAAGCAATCGGGAAATTACTTTTGACACTCAATTGAAAACTGGTGTATGTCAAAATACATACATACCCCTTTACTCTTGAGGAAGTCTATTAAGTCGTGTCTTGTGAGGAACTTTACAGCAGGCGACTGTGTAAGGCTGGCTGCTCTTGGGATAGACGCTGAAGATGACGGTGCTGTGGAACCAGACGGCGTAGTAGGAGTCGATGAAGTGGATGGTGTAGAGGGGGTGGATGTAGAAGAGGTAGAAAAAGAGGAGGGTGGAGAGGGAGTAGATGTCATTTGTGATGACAAGGATGCTGCTGAAGAAGGTCTTGGTGAAGCTGCACCAGTTTCAGAGCTGCCACCACTTGCGCTTGACTCTCCTGTTGTTTGACTCTCTCTGTTGTTGTCGATGGGAAGAGGAACGCGTGAATGGCGACTACCGCGACCACGCAGTGTCCGGCGAAAGCTCTGATACCTTGAGGGGGTAGATGAAATGCGAATCCAGTTTACTTAGAGCGCTCATCATTTGTCAGAACTGGTCAGACCAGTCAGACCAGTCAGTTCGTACACAGAATGCATCTTTTTAAAGACCTGTTCCAACATCTTCATCAAAGTGATACATGCTATCTACGAATTGACCGGTCTAGACGCTCTTACATAAAGCGACACCCAAAATGTTCAATATGTCTGAATTTGGACAGCTCATAAAGTTATTTTACCCCCTAACAGCAAGACCTTGGAGCCCCTCCCAGCTCTATGGTTTTTTAGCCCATACAATACGGATTGTTTTTTCCACGAAGACATTTAACGTTTTCACTCCCAGAGTCAATTATGGAGACATGTATTGTAGTTCTAACTTTTGAGTCTGTCAACGAAATCCTATGGTGTGACCATTCAAATGAAATCTCTTTGGCGATACTTTTGCATGGTACCATTTGATTTTCAATATTTTACAAAATAAAATTTGGGATTTTTTTCTTGAATTTTTATTTTTGGCACTCTTACACAACATTTTGTTCGTTTGCAATCGAAGATGGTAACTTTTTATCACGTCAGATTTCCATCCACAGGGAACCGATTGAAAACACACCAAAATTTATTCAAAAGGTGCATTACTTATTCATTGTAAGCGGAAATTTGTCGTTTACGTGTAGGGTAAAACGGTTAAAACACGTTACAAAATCTTGATGAGGTGGATTGGATACGCAACAAATGCACGCACCTTCTGTCCAGGCTTTGCCAGTGAGTGTTCATATCATTCATGTTCGCTTCACTTTCGGGAGCATCTGAAAAAGAGATTTTCAATAAAATCAAACACGTTCTGTGTTGCTGTTATCAGTGGCGGATTTTGTTTCAGTCTCCCCTATTCACTCCGCCTATCTCCCCCCCTGCTCCCCCCTCCCTTCTCCCCCCCCCCCCCCTCTCCTTTACAATGGGGTCTGGATCCAAAAAGCACATTACGTAACCAACGTAGAGAAAAACGCCAGTAACTTTACTATCCCTCACCCTGTATCCAGGCTGGTATCCAGAGGGGCCCTGCATTTAAAAAATACTTTACATTATACTAATTACAAAGGCTAAAAAATACATTAAAGGACTAGGCAAATTACAATGCTAATGTAATTAAGAAGGCAAAAAAAGTATTACTAAAGCAATAGCACATATTGATTAAATCGTAAGCACATATTGATTTAATCGTAATAGAAAGAAACTGCTTACTTCGCCGAGGCCTGACCCACGTAGTCGTCCTGTTGATATGATCAATGTAATAAACCCTTCCGTGAGAATCAACGCCTCTCTCCCAATCTAAGGAAAAAAAACTCCATTAATGACCCAAACTTGTTTTGAAAATAGTGACAATTGAAAAAAAGGTAAAAAAAGAAGAAGATTGAGAAAGTTTGGAGCGTTGAATAAAACCAAATAACACGGCTACCAAATCAGAGTTTATCTAAACATCAAAAACCTGGCTTTCAGTTTGGAATGACACGTTTGCTTGATATTTTATAATTTAATGTACATATTAACTCAATTCTGTTGACCTTTCTTTTTGATTACACGATAATGATGATGCCAAGATGACATCGAAACGTCATTCGATTTTTTCCCTTACCTTTTTGCTTATTTTCATCACTTGTTTTAAAACGCCGCTGTTATATACAATGTATGCCCCTACTTTAACTTACTCTTCTTCTTAGTCTGATTTGTTTCCAATAAACGGTCAATAAACAAAAATCAAACAAACTTATAAAAGTTAAACAAAAAATTGCGTCTAATAATGGCACTACAGAAGTAAATAAATAAAGGTGACACTCTTCACATTTCTTACTTGAAGGAAGAGGTTCCTCCTCAGAAGGTTGCTGCTCTGGCCGAGCCTGCTGTCCTCTTGTCTGCTGTTGATCCTGAATGGACACGTGGACTGGATGCCCCTGTAGTCTCCGACCGGAGTTTCGCCGATTAGCACTGCGGGGAATGGTCTCCGACCTCCTTCCTCCCGCAGGTTCCTGTGCAGGAAGGGTGGATGTTGTTGGCTGCTCATGAGAGGATAGTCCTCTGGGTGCTTGAGATGTACTGATGCAGTAAGACCTGAGCAAGGTATGTATGACTTCCCGTTGATCATTATTTGAGCTGGTACTAGGTCCTGGCAGTGATGTAGAACTGAGGGAAGCGTTATTGTTAACCCTCTCAGTTGCATCATAACGGGATTGTTCGGAACCCCTTCTTGTACCTAGAGAACCAGATGAACTTGATAAAGGCACAGCATGGCTGATACTTCGAGGTAAAGATTGTGATTCTTCAGAAACAGTCCTGGTTTGCGTAGAACTTGAACTACCACTGCTGTTACTCTGTCTTCGATTCTCTGAGAGTGCAGTTACTCTTGCTCTGGGGAAGCTTGAACTATCGGCAGTATACCGCTCACTACTTACTCCTGATACTGGAGTAGCATAAATAACCGAGGATGTCGTATCTTGTGATGTGCTCCTTCTATGTGAAACTTGCGTTCTATTTGTCAATACAGTCGCATTTGCTGGAACAGGCTGTCTGGTCAATGTCGATGGGGCAGATGTTGGCTGCCTACTCTCGCCTGGTATAATTAACACATAATCATTTGGCAAGTCTCTTGTTGTTGGAGATTCATTTCCAGCCCTTTCGCTACCTTCAGAACTAACAGGAACTGCAGCGGCAGTAGTTTGGGTATCAAATGTTGCGTCTTGCCCCTCTGAGTTAAACTCTGGTGATGGCAATGGTGTGACTTGAGCTTCTTCCACTCTACCATCAGCTACAACAATAGGTGACATCAGCTCGGAGTGAGTGGAATGCTGGGGTGGAGGGGACAGCGGCACTGCCATTACAACAGATTCTGTTGGGGATATAGGTCCAGAGGCTGAAGTGGTATCTACTGAAGTACTCACAGTTATTGCACTTGACAGATCTAAACTTTGAGACGAAGGAACAGTCCCATTATTAACCCTGTTTACAGTACTTCCCTCAGAATGCATAAAAGTTGCTTGCCCTGTAGTAGGTTCAGTAACACGTCTGACAAACGGTGGACGAGAAGACCTGGAGGAATTCTCTTCTTGGTTTGCACCTCTTGCGGAATTTTGTGATCTTTCTGCAAGTCTCTTAGAGTGGGTACTGCGTGGGTCACTACTGGACCGTGACAGACGTTTACTTCTAGCAGGCCTTTCTGGGGTAACATGGCCATCGTCATTCACTCTGTTATCCAATGTAACATTACCTGGTCTATCAACAAACCTTTCAGAAGTTGAGGTAGATTGCAGTGATATGACATCTGGCAACACAGGCTCTGATGCCTCCATTGGAAGAGTTACAGAAGATATCCTTGCACCAGAATCTGGCTCTACACCAGTAGCCTCAGACGTTCTCGCGCCAGCAGTTGATGTACTTTCTTGTGTATTGTCTCCAACAGTCTCCACAACCATTGCATTGTCAGTACTCTGTTCTGTGGTTTCACCAACACTTATAGATTCATCATCAACAATATGATCTACATACTCCAGAAGTGACATTTGCACATCTTGCTGCTCAGAGGATTCAGTTGTAAATGAATGTTTTGACTGTAACACAACTGACTCTTCAGGAGCAGCCACTGTCCCAGCCTCTGTTTCTATTAATGTCGTAGCAACAGAAGATCCTGGTGAACACTCAACAACAGGTGGTGATGCACCAGACTCTTCACTTTCCCCTACAGATGACACAATAGGATGGTTTTCACCCTCAAGCAAGTCTGTTTCTCTATCAGCCATTGGCTGGGTTTCTATTGAATTATTTATTGTTATGCCAGTTCTACTATTTAGTACATCCTCCATGGAAGAGTCTGTCAGTGAGTTAAGTGAACTTTCTTGTTCTGCTAAAACAGTATCATCAGTATCATCCATTAACTCATCATCTGATTCTGGACTTGGATCTTGCAGTAGATTTTCACATGACAGTGCCATCTCCTCCTCACGCACTCTTTCACTCTCTTCCATGATTCTCAGTGGCGAGTCCTCTGTTAGCTCAATACTTTCAATGCTTCCAATACTGTTCCTATTTCTCGCACTTGGCAAAGTCATTTCCACTTCACCACTATTTACAATGCCAGACTCATTAACAGCATTAGTCTCTTCCGAGATTTCCATAGGTTGACTTTCTGAATCTCGGTTGGTTTCATGAGGTTCCTGGGGTGATGTCGAAGTTGCACTTGTATCATGGCTAGAAGTTCCGTCTCGGTCATCAAGTACATTCTCAGAATTCTGTACTTGATTAGTCATTTCATCAGGAGATTCAATGTCAATTGAATTTGAAGTCCTGTTATCACCTGAATTGTTCTCATTTGTGGTGTTATTTTCATTATTAGTATTTTCAATGTTTGCTACTCGGGAGTTTTGAGGAATCTCTGGACTTGTCATGTCAGAATCTAAGGGAACAAACTCCTCCGAGTAAAGCTCAGAGAAAGGCCTTGAGTGCACAAGTCGCCGTCGACAATGTCCACTGTCACCATTTGTATTCCTCTGTTCAGTATCCCCATGTGGGTTCTCAGGAGATGGTGTGTCTTCTACAGGAAAGCTGGTCTCAAGAACCCCATTGCTGGAGTTCAGAGTAAGTGGCTGTAAAATATTTGGTGCAGAAGACATCAGTGATGGGTTTGACAAAGTACAATTTGGATTACTTTGTTGAGGGCTAGAAGCCGTGTCAGGAGGGATGTTTTCTTGTTGAGCTGATCCAGCACCTAGGGACAAAACAAAACATTTGAATACTATTGATCCCGCATGTCCTTTCAAATGCCTTGAAAATCAGCCTGCTTCACGGACCATTGGTTTCACTCGGCAGTTTGAAAAAAGTTTATCATGTGATCAAACTTTTGTTGACCGCAAGTGGATGACAAGATCGGTAACGTTGAACTTGCAAAGACTGAATTTAAACTATTATGCCTTCAAATACGGTAATATATGAGCACATTTGATGACTGTGAGTTAAAATTCATTAATTGTAAGTTTAACGTAACGTGACATAACCGATCATGGACATCATGTTGTCGACTTGCGGTCAACAGAATTTTGATCATGCGAACTTTTTTCAAACTGCGGGGTAAAACCAACGGTGCGTAAAGCAGGCTAATCATTTGAAAGGATATGCGGGATGTATAAACAACATTTTGTTTAATGTTCATTTGATAGATTGTAAGAGAAGACATGGTCTGGTGATTAGGATACAGGATTTATAACCTGGAGGTCCCAGCTTGTATTTGTTGCACATATTCTGGTTAGGAATAGGGCAAAAAGAAAGGCTGGAAGTGAAGCGAGCCAAGGGGAAACTGAGGAGAGTGGAAGGGCATTTGTTTTCACCCTATCTCCAACCAGAAGGCTACATGCAGCAGCAGCAGCATCTCACCTGGAGGAGTAGCGTTGGATGGCTCAATCACAGTGATTGTCAATGTTATTGTACCCTGAACTCTGTCAGCTGGGGTTCGTCTACCAAGTGGTTTTGTAAACTCTTCTGGCCTGTTAAGTGTCATATCATAAAAAAACATAACATGAAGTGCGGCATAATAAATAATGAAATAACTAATGTTAAGTGTCAGAGAATAAGTCATTAAAAATATTATCACCAACTTTGACTTAAAAACAATGAATAATTAATTTTATTGATGCAACCTGCAAAACAATGTTTTTCTTTTAGTTTTGATCACATACAATAATATTGTATGTGATTCTCTTTGTCAAAACAAAGATAATTAACACTTTGATTGAGCAGCCTTTAAACAAGACCCAGAAAGTACATTGTAGTCCCAAGTTTTATATATTTATTTATTTTTAATTACTGTTTCTGTTGCAAAACAAAACACCAAATCCTGTTTCAACCCACCAACCTACATGTACTTCAGCCTGCTCCTTTTCTCACATGAAAGTACATGTAGTTATGAAAACAAAATCACTGCATATCTTTGGAAAATGATAAGCTGTGAAAAATATTTGTGAAAATTATTTCACAGTTTTTTTTCACAGTGTATTAGCACAGGTTGACCCTGTGAAAAAATGCCCTTTTCACAGGTGTTGAGATTTTGCAGCCTGTGAAACAACTGTGAAATTAACTTGTGAAAAAGCTTCCCAAACAAACTCATAATAAAATTATTCATTTTTCAGTTTTTTTCATAGGTTTGGATCCTGTGAAAAACTGGTGAAATAACATGTGAAAGCATTTACATGTAGTTCACAGGTCTTTTTAAAGGATAATTCACTGGTTTGAGATTTTGCACCCCATGAAAAGCTTCCCAACAAACTCATATTTCGCACACTGTAAGTTCAAAGGATTTTGCATGGGTTTGGACCCCGATGGAAAATGCCCTGTTCACAGGTTTTGAAAATTTCTCACCCGTCAAAAACGAGTGAAATAACATGTGAAAACTTTGAGTTCACAGGTTTTTTCACAGGCATAATTCATTGTTGTTTTTTTTATTCAGTAGTGTTTGTTAAAGCAATGGCAACAAGAAACACAAACCTATTTCTTTGGCATCCAAAAAGATCCACAAGAGGAACAGTAAGTTTTCCAAGAAATCGGCTGAAGGCTGGTCGTGTACCTGAAAACTTGTTCCGTACTTCAACTTCCAGCAAATCTTCAGCACCACCCAAGAAGACAAACTCCTAAATGCAAAAGACAAAGAATTGTTCTTTTTTTGCATATAATAGTCTTATTATTCTGAACAAGAATACCGCAGTACAGTACATGTATAACGACACCTGTGGGGCCATATTTAAGTTTCCGTTAAAGGAGGGGCATCTGCTTATGGAAGGTTAAATAAATAAATCAGTTTAAACTACCAAAAATAATCTTTGCAAATCAAGAATGGATATCCAAACCTCAATCACACTTTCATAGGATTTTTAATTAGTTCCTTGTTCACACTTGACAATAAAATATTATTAATGAGTTTAGAATTACAACTTATCTAGAAACAAATTATCTATCCACAACACATGAAGAACGATAAAGCCTTAATTACCGGTACATAATTATGTAACAATCTTGTTTCAAATGATAGTGTTTTCATCATTTCTCTTACAATGTACATGTAGTCACTTAAGACATGGCGGCCTTCACAATGTCTTCATCAGGCAATAAACCTACAGTGATTAAACTAGAAATATGTCTCGCAGAACCTTATTAAGCTCAGGTGAGGGTGGACCACAAAATGTTATTGACGAGGGAGGGAGACATGAAAGTTTTGGTTTAACTGGAGAGGTTGGGTTGCATGGAGACAATGTCATTCTCGTTCCCAGTCGCTCGTCACACTGGATGATGTCAAATGGAGCTTTGTCGCAGTTTTGTTGCTAGGCAACTGCAGGATACCAAGCCGATATCCCAATATATAAATTTATACATGTATATAAAGGTTACCCAAGATTCCATCTCCCTAAAGCAATCCACGCATGACAAATTTAAAAACCTCGCTACGCTCAACCCTCCGGCACTCGCTTCTTGGGGAGTGATTAGAAGAATGATAAAAAGCTATCATCTCAAATCGCCATGGGCAAATGCATTTTTCATGATAATCTTGATTAAGAATCAAATGAAAGAAAAAAAACCTAGAATACAACATACAGTTTAAACTTTACAATAATAGAGAGGCACAAAATAACTGGAGATCAACTACATGTACGTGTACATGTACATGTAATTGCTCCCGCAGGGTTTTGGCCACCTCTCAGTACATGTCATTGTTTGCCCCATGTAAAATTTAATACGCCTAATCCTTTAACTCCCAAGAGTGCCAAACATCAAAATTCAAGAAAATTCCCAAATTTCATTTTGTGAAATATTGAAAAACAAATGGTACTGTACCATGCAAAAGTACTACTGCCAAAGAGGTTTCATTTGAATGGTTACACCATAGGATTTTGTCCACAGACTCAAAAGTTAGAACTACATGTACATGACATGTCTCCATAATTGACTCTGGGAGTAAAGGGTTAAACCAATGATTTCAAATTAGTCTATACAAATATATCACAGTGGAGGCAGCTGTAGTGTAAACTACTGTACTATTAACTAGCAGGAACCACAGATTATGGAGACGCGTTCGAAGGAATTTCCGGCGGAAATGAGCCCCTGAAAAAAACCAATAGGGGCGGCCATTTGGAAGACCGTCTACCAAAAAATCTCAAATTTTACTGCACATAAACCACAGGACAACCAACACGAAATTAGGATTGTGTTCTTCGAACGTGACTAGCGATAACTTTCACAAACCTCACTGTTCCATTTGGGATTGATGGTATTGGTTTGTGATGAAGTCTTGGCAATTTGTCCATGATGCTGTTTCCATGATCGGAGATGACGCCGGGATGGCATGATTGACAGTTTGACATAAGGGCTGGGCTTGCCAAATATATTTTTCTTTAGTCCATTTGCTTGCAAGCCTGTAAAATACAAAAATGATAAACAATGTTATTTAAAGGCCATGGAGAATAATATCATACTGTACATTTGTACAATTTGGTAACAAGAAAATAATTAAAAGACAAGATATAATTTACATAATTATACATTGTACATGTGCATGAAACTTTCCTATTTTTGTACTGAGTTGATGTCCTATTTTGCTGTAACAGAAAATATTGTATTGACACTAAACTGGCCTAAAAAGCTGCCAAATAATCAATAATTGAAGGGCTTTTACATGTACATGTACATAACTGACTATCTTATTCCTGCCAAATCTCATGCCTTAGGCTTGAGTCTCATGGTAACTTAGTTTTGAGTGGAACTGTAGTGCATGCATACACCTGTACATGAATGATTAGTGACATTAAATTGTATGAAGGTGTGGCTAGTTAGTAATACATGTACCTGCTATAGAGACTTCCAAAAGAGCTTCCTGTGGTACCAGTGACCCAAGGCGTGGCCTGCCATGGGGAGAGGCAAGCTGTGGAGGAACACAGTAGTTCATGAGAGGTTCAACTGACATACAGTAACTTTCTGTTCAGTACTTAGCATCTGGTCTTGTGAGTCAGTTGAAATTTCTCGGAGACAAATGATGGTGCTGGTAATTACAGTTGGTCATCGAACACTGTCTGACCAAAATCCTAAAATTTCTGACTTAACATTATGCTTGGACAAGATTTCTGCATATAAAAACGACTTAGCTTTTGTCTTGAAAATCTTGTTAAGCCATTGCATTTAAAAAACATTTACATTTAAGAATTGACGTTATTTTGCTGTAAAATGCTCTCTTGATTCGAGAAAATTCAGAAAAGGTCATGCAATTTGAAATTGCCCTATAATGCAATTCAAACTGCAAAACTTTTTGTGTCTGAGGCAGATGTCTGACCAATAAATATTTTGTACATTATGTAAAAAAAGTTCAATAAAAAACATGGAGGTTTGAAAGGACACATGTCCTTCTAATTAACCCTTATTATGCTAAATCCGGATTTTTCCGCGATTTGGAGGAATGGCAATTCAACCACTTGTGACGTCACTAATTCACACATCAGAAGATTCTTTTAATATGCAACTAAATACAGGTTGGAGAGATCTTTCCACAGGACTGTCCATTTTGAATATCGACTGCATTCTGACAGAGCTATTATGGAAAAAAACGTGATCAGTTTTTGGTGCAAAATTGGTGGTAAAACAGGCCAATGTACCTGTACTTGATCATGGTCTCTTTTCCAGGGCTTTCCATTGACAAAGATCAAAACTTTTCAGGCCAGAAGAAAGGATGTACAGAGTAGAAGGTAGAGAGAATAAGAAAGCAGAGGAAAACGAAAAGGAAAGGAGCAAGGAAAAAAAAATCGGAACGGTTCCGCAAAAAAAAAAAAAAAAAAAAAACAAGTCCAAATTTTGGCTTATGCGCATGCGCCAAAATGAAATTTTGTATATTTTTACATGAAAACCTCATAAAAATCTTACTACAGTGTACAGTGTGAGAAAGTGCATTTCTAGCAAAGTTTAGAGAAATTCAGCACCGTAGTGCCAAAAAAATCAATTTAACAGTAAAAAAACGTGTTTTTTTTTTAGTAATTTCAGCATATTAAGGGTTAAGAAAAATTATTTCGAGCAATGAATGAAGTCAATTACCTCAGCATAAGGATTGTAGATGTAGAGAGTTGGACTGATGGCTTTCACAGAACCAGAGTTGCCATGAATGTACTTAAAAATACATTTGTTTTCAACTGCAAAAAAAAAGAAGATAACTAGGAATTAATACAAGTCATGTTTGCATAAGCCAGCCATTCGGAGCTGGAAAATTTGATGGAAAACTGTGATAAGCTTATTTTACCTTCTCCAAAAGTGACATCCCTGTTAATGGCCCATTTAATGGCTCCCCTCTTTGCCCCAGTCACACCCCTCTGTTTGCAGTCCAAATAGTTTGAGAGCGATGTTGGGCCATCTGAAAACCATATGCAAATTATGAAATCACTGCACAGTAGTACAACATGACTACATGTAAAAGGTGATTTATAAGTGGCTTACTTTTTTAAAAAAACTCAAGCAACTACATGTAAAATGATACAATGTGTAGTCTGAAGTGTCAGAAGCTTTCTCACCCTATCCCCTGTGGGCACCAGCGAGAGAGCTGGCGCCCACAGGAGCTAGGGCGAGAAAGTGTCTCGACACTTCAGACTGCTTATTAAAATCGAAAGAGGAGTCAATGTTGCTTGATTGATTTTTTTTGTTTAATTAGTTCAAACAAAGGGTATGAAATTATTATGCTTGAGTTGCTTCAGCATCTCACAAAGGAATGGACTAAACTAGAAACATGTTTACATTAAAAAAAAGTTGTGATCTTTTTGAAAATTATTTCCTGCCTGCTGGTTCTACGAAAATAGACTAATTCTGGGTGTTTAAGTCTTCTGCTAAAAAAATTAACGCAGAATAAAGTTTCTCGCAAAATAACCATTCTCTGTGCCAACATAAATGAAAAGCTGATTAATTAGAGCAATCTGGATTTCAACCATGAAATCGATCATTAGCTATGCCATGCTGACGAACTGAGGCCTAACAAGATGGAAATACTGTACAGTAGCTGTTCATTGCTGCAAATAACTTGGGTTCACTATTTATTTATTCCCTATTTTAGTGGCTTTAGCATACCAAAACTGTACATTTGTCACTTTTAACCACACATTTCCACAAGCCTGACATTTCCTTCAAATTTCGAGTTTGACAAAACTTGTGGTTTGTATTCACTGTAGCAGCCTCCTCATGGTGGACAGGAACACTACATGTATAGAAGATGTTTGCATTAAAATGGAGTCAAATTGCCAAAGGATAAAAATTTTATTGTTCTTACAAACAAATCACCAATATGACGAGCAAGGAAACTGCCACAAGATTTGCTAAAAACACAGTTATTAATACTTGCCTGATAACTATGTTGAAATTTTTAAATAGCAGCCAATGGGAGGAAGGTTTGTTACATGATCAGCAAGGTTATGCAATGTGCAAGTGCTACATTTAGCTTTGAATTATTTCTTCCTTTCAACATAACACTAATGTGTTTAAAATTTGGTTAATTAATTTTCCCCACTACGTAAACAGCTGCACAAAGTTCAAGGGTTCCATAGTAAAACGGATTTCTAGAAAACTTCAAGTCAATTATACAATGTATATTTAACAGTAAAAATTAAGTTGTTTACAAATGTTTTAAACAGTTCCTAATTTATGAAATCTCACCAATTTAATACTCTCATGTTATTATCACTGAAAAGAATACCACTAACTCTGATTTCATACCACAAAAATATGGATAGAAATATAACTGCAGCAATAACTACTTGTCATAAACATAAATTCTATTAATGAAACCTGATTTTCATAATTTGAGAAAAAGCTGATTTGGAAACTTAAATTTATACAATGTACATATACAGTCATGTACTTCAGTTACACACAAATTTAATGAAGATGTGCATAACATTTTCTAGACTGGCAAAAAATATTTAAAGATTAAAAAGATTTGTTTATACACTGTTTTAATTTTTTCAACCTTGTATTTTTGCCTGCACATGATTCCTTTCCAGTTCAATTCATTTAACAGCCAACATGTTGGAAATATTTTAATAAAGTAGTGTGACAATAAAATAATAAAACATCTACAAAGAAATTAGACATCATAAAAAGAAAATGTTGGTGAGGGTAAATTAAACCACGAAATTAAAAATGGCTGATTAGTTGTGGATCCTTCTAATCCGTCTATTGATTCAATATACTTACATGTATAGGTCACTGATTTACAGGATGTATGTCGCACCTTAAATGTTATCCACACTTGCTATGAGATTTTTAGTGTACACATGTACACATGCAAGTTGTACATGTAAATCAAACTAATATTATTATCTAAAATGTAGCAAAGAAAAAAACTAACAAATTAACCATTCACACAAAATTATAAAACCTAGCTACTTCATAAAAATAATTTGTGATAAAATTCAGAAGATTAATTTGTTTATAAAGTTCCAATACAATTAAAATTTAATAACATGTGGTTTTTCTATTAAAATGCAAAGAAGTTAATTATAATCATGATAATAATTTCAAGAAGCCATTATAATTTTTTAACAAAAAAAATTACATCTGGAAAATTAAAATTTCTTGGTTTATAAATAAAGCCACAGTTATTATTTACTTTCAAGTACTTTTGACCAATTAGTCTGAGTAAAGAAGGGGATTTTTATTTACAAATGTTAAATATAGCAAACACAAGTCCAACCATGTAATAAATGAAATGTCATAATTATACACTATATAGCCATAATACTGCAGCAAAAACAGACACCATTTTGGCCTGATTTTTCATGTGACTGAAAAATAAATTCAAAGACTTAACAAAATCAGCTGCTTTAAGGCTGACATATAAATTAGTTTAAATTACAGTGTATGACATTTTTTCAGTATCGAAATACAATTATTTTCCCAGTCTTGTCTACATGTAGTTTCTTGCAAGATTAGATTCAATTCTGAGAGAAAATTCTCATAATGAGAGATAATCTCTTGTTAATTATCTTACAATGATAATTATTTTATTTTTTCTACAGACGTTTTGTTCAAGCTCAGAAATACACGTATCAG
Source organism: Dendrophyllia cribrosa (assembly GCA_024195265.1). NCBI lineage: Eukaryota > Metazoa > Cnidaria > Anthozoa > Scleractinia > Dendrophylliidae > Dendrophyllia > Dendrophyllia cribrosa. The sequence goes on along the minus strand of JAJLRJ010000007.1, from coordinate 12,467,779 downwards.
ATTTAAGGTGGCAGAGCTCTTCTGAATATTGTGCTTGTGAATATTAATGTGATCACCGGCCACCAACGATGTTAAACAAAAGATTCAAGAGATATCAAAAGAATAGCCACACCACAATAACACAATACAACACATGTAGCTAAACCCACAATGGTTTTCAAAACAATAATTTATCAAGAAACACCCAGTTTTTAAGATTCATCCAGACTTTGTACTTACAGTGTACACCGTATACCAAACTACTACATGTATGTCTTGCAATAAAAAATGTCATGTGCACACATTATTACCTGTTTGAACAATAAATGAGTTGGCAAACAGAAGATTAATTTTAAATATAAACAGTAGGGAAAGAACCTACACTTAAGAGACCAGCAGTTTAAGATCTGTTTTTCAAAACAAAGGGTTTATTCAATTCAGTGATTTTCATGAAAAAGGATGTGTTAATACTGGGTAATTTGCTATATCTTTGTGACTTTTTTCCACATTCATAAGCAAAATATTTGCAGAAAATGGTTATAAAGGCAACATTAAAGTGAAACAAAATTAATGTATTGCCAGTGTCAATGGAAAACTACATTGTAGTTTTCCACAAAAGAATTTAATTATATTCAAATAATTCTATTCATAAAACAAATTCTGATGAACTAAGATAAGCTCAGTGTTATGACGATAAGTTTTTTTTCTAAACATTCCTCATTCAAATGCACAACTTGTCAATCACAAGTGTCCATATAGATCACGCCAAAAATCTGCCAAGCATGGATTCTAATTAAGACCCATATTGTAGTCATACCTTGTTTCGCCGATATGGCAGCCATATTGATTTTGCCCTGGGGCCAAATCAATATGGCTGCCGTATCTGCGAAACGGGAGATGAACGACAATACTTGCCAGCATAAACATTTCCAAAAAAATATATGTAACTAGTAACCTAGGTTAAAAAAGATAACCCAGGTTGAAATTAATCTAACTTGAAAGCAAATCTGACCTGTACCTTCTTTTCTGAATTTGTATACAGTAGGAAGTGGAATTAATCGAATATCCCCATTGCTGTATTTTATTTCGTAGACATGCAACTATAATTCCTTGTTTAAAATTGGAATATTGAACTCCTTTCAATATTTCTGACCTTGACTGGCCTCCAACACGGGTAAAATACAAGTAACCATACTATATTTCATTCGTTTTGCAAACAATTAAGAAACCCAACAATAATTTAGAAAACCTTCAAATCCTATCTCGGTATCATGTCCGATCAACACAGATTTTTGTAAAATAGCTTCAATGTATGAACGAACACAATATTACAATGCAGCTTACAAACCAAACTCGATTAGCATTAAAGCTTAGTCATAACCTAAAGCGGCCTGCAGCTTTCAATGTAAAATGGCTACATTATATTCTCTTTTTTTGGCACATCTACAATTAATTTGAACTATTCTTGGAAAGAACCATTTGAATGATCACATTACAATTTAGCACATTTCAACAAAAAAAGGATTTACCTCGTGTGTCTGCAATTACCTAAATTGGCTGCATTTTGTAACGAATTCGTAAACAAGATGTAAGATGAAAGTGCAAGCTTACTTATAAACTAATACTTTACAGTGTCTAGCTAAACGAATCACCGAAAGAATATCTAATTCTACAGTCAAGTACATGTAACACTAAAAACTCGCACTTGACATCCGGAACGAATTCATACCTTAAAACGAAGCGATTTAACCTTACCGACAAGATAATAATTTTATCATTTTCACAACACGCCATGACTAACAATAATTGTCCGATTGCACTAAATCACATCTTGAAACCAGCCAAAACATCCCACGCTTGAATCTAGATTCGATCGCCACGACACTGTGCGTCGAAAAGTTGACTCTCGAGATGTAATGATAAACCTAAATTTCAAATGTTCACATGGAACCTAGAATTGTTTATGCTTGGTGCAAATCACATGTCATGTTTATAGTTTAACACAAAGAATCAGCGAGCTTCCATTCCGTGCTTCGTTATAAACACAAGTATTTTGATTCCGGCGGTTCGCTCCACACAAAGCATGGATGTTTGGCTGCACCGAATGCACGCTTTACTTACCTAAATCAAAAAGACCGATCCAGTCATTAGCTCCGCACTGTTCTCTGATATCCCAATAAACAGTTACACTGTCCCCAACAGTAATCCTCGTCTTGCTTAATTTGAGCATTGAAAAACCAGGTCTACGATCGTCCTCAAGATCTCGTTCTTCGTCAAGAAGACAATCTTCGCTGACTGCCCGTCTTATATTCTGTGATACTCTACGTGGACGGTACCTCAAAAGTTTAACGTCGTTAGAAGGCATTGCAAGCCTTTTGTGTAAACAAACTGTTCACAGATCAGACGAATCATTCCGCCAAAACAGACGCAAAGACACGGTGACATTCACAAGAGCTGTTGTGTTCAGAAATGTTGTCAAAAGCTGATCACGTCCAATCGACTGCGCGCGCAGGAGCTTCGACAAACCGGAAATAAAAAATAATCCGAACTACAAGCACAACGCATTTCCGTTTACAGGAGTTTAACTTCACGGTTGTTCTTATTTGTTTGGTTATTTCCTTTAGGTGTAAGCTTGGGACATTTTCGTTTTACTTTGTCATTTCTGTTGGTTTATACTTCTTTCTGAAAGCTTTTTTAATAAAGGAAGTAATATTTCAGAAAAACCGGAAGTGGGTTCACACAAGCCGCGCGCGAGAAAAAAGGTAAACATTCCAGCTTAAGAATTTTTAAAATTCCTCCAGGATTAAGTCAAACATTTCAGAACAAAAATGAAAACAGTCCAACTCGCTTGTGCTGAACAGCAGTTTCAAAATATTTCAGATCTCATTCAACTTGAAACGAATGATTTGAAATTGACACCTACCTGATGGTGACCGCAACTTCCTTGTCGGAATGTGCCGGTATGTCATGTAAATATATATCTTGTAATCGCTACTATACTATTAAAGGATTAACTATTAAACAATCCTCATTTGCGATTAATTCCGAACCTCTCATTTATACCTGGTAAAACAAATTAATTCAACAACCAAGCCAGGAGATGAAATAAAGGATATGAACAACTAAATTTGCGTGATAAGAATTGTTGAGTGCTATTAAACTTGCGATCAGGCGTCCTTTTTTCGGCGCGAAAGTCGGCGGACTTTTACCGACTTTTGCTCAGAAAAAAAAGGACGCCTCATCGCAGGTTAGAAAATGCATATAGAGCGAGAATGTCGACCTTAAAACTCAAAAGATCGTTTCAAAATCGAAACAGCTGAGAGTGTATGCACGTAACGTGTCATTCATTAGCATTGTTAGTCTTCCGCCAACGCGTATGGAAATGCGTAAGGGACGAGTGAAGGGATGAAATACTCCTTCTGTGACGTAACAGTAAACGTAATGTCGCATCAGCTGGATCGAGTCGAACCCAGTCGAACCGTTATTTTGAAGCTATCGCTTTAGCGAGCCACAAATCGCCAAAATAAACATGGAAAAACAAAGTTAAACAACTGATAGTGATTTTGAGAGTTTTTAGTTTATTTTCATCAGTTTTAAAATTTAAGAGCCTTAAATTTCGCCTTTCGTGAGGCTAGTTTTATAAACCGATGCGGTCATTAGAGATGAACAGCACACCGCACAAACAGAGGATGGTTAGCCTGTGCCACTTCAAGAAAAATGTCGCATCATGGGCATTTTATAGGGGCAAGATTGGCGGGAATTCAAAGACTTCTGTAAAAAAAACTTTAACATGCAAGGCTGATCAGACAGCAAATTCGTTCGATTTCTTTTAATAATATTTGTCCAAAGGTTTATAATAGCATTCTAAGTTGAAGTTTGATCATTGCTTTCGTTTCTCAAATTTTAGTTGTTCTGGAACAAATATGAAGATGCCAACATTCCAGGAAGTTTGTAGGAAATAAAATTCTGTTTATTCCATCAAATTTTATAACGACTTTCCAAATTTTGAAACGACTTTCCGTATCCCCATTAAATCCCCTGAAGAAGGAAAGCTTGACTGTCCGAAATATCGGGAAACCTCATTCTCTAGTTGTATATTTTTTATTCACTGTTTTTTCTCATTATAAATTTTATTAACGCAATTGATCGCCGTAAAATTACAGACGATCGTATGACGAAGTGAAAAATTATTTCCGGCTTTTACTGCAAAATTGAAGCCCCGAAGTCTTAAAATCTTTACTTTTGAACATGTTTCTTACGTTTGACTTAAAACAAACAGACAAGCGATTTCTAACCTGAACAGCTGCGGATCTAAGGGAAGGGGGACTGGGGGCCCGACACCCTCCCCCCTACCCCCATCTTGCAACTGAAATAAGAAGGAACTAATAAAGTAAGGCTGACTGTACAACTGGGATTATCATATTCTTACCAATATTTCGTCAGGCACGGCCGGCCTGAGTTCTTCAGGGAATCTCAGTTGTACAGTCAACCTTGCTTTATTAGTTCCTTCGTATTTATATCAAATTTGATGACTAGATCAACCAGGATCCGACGCTTTTGCCTTGTCCGTTGGCCCGGCCTTGCAGATATTTCCAAAGTGTTCAACTGAAATAAGGCCAAAATTCGAATGCAGTCTCTAACATTTTCAATTCGCCCCCCACCCCAGCCCTAACCAGAACCTAACCCTAACCCTACCCCCTCCCCCCCCCCCCCCCCCCCCCCCCCCCCCTTTGTTCACTCCGCCTTCCCCTACCTCTGACCACCCACCATCTCACAATGGAGTCTGGATCAGCCAGTTTGTCCAATGCCCATGGTGCAACATTCTATTGAAAGAGTTGTGTATTCCGGGTTTGGCAGGCAAATGACTCAGCACCTAATTAGAGTATTTGCCAAAGGAAGGCCAAGGTGCTTATGATTCATATCACCGGAAAGCTCGCGATCTTTATCCTCTCTTGTCAGCTGTCTTATTTATACCATGCGGCCGGAAATTTCTAATTTATACCTTAATGGTTACTGGTATAGAGTCGTGTCTCAACGCAGGCTTTTTGCTAAAATCAGCAATTTTTAAGGATGTTTTCTCTAGGTGCATAAAATAAGGGGTAGTGGAATGGCAAGCGAGGCGGAAACGACAACCTTCCATCAAGACCTTAAAAATTTTCATGGAGTCGGCCGTGAAAAACCATTTTACCTAAAAAGGTACATTGATTTCACACAGTGTTTACATAATGTGTGAAATACAATGCTCATGCTGGACACAAATATAATGCTGGCTAAAAAAACTTGGCGCAAAATACCACTTAATTCAAAGTCTTACATGTTGAGAATCCTGAGCTCTCCTGAAATATGCTCTGCTGAAATATGCTGACTCCCAAAATTACTGAAATAATCGCCTAGGTAATATTTCGAGGAAATGCGCTTCAGTTTATAAACTGATCGGCAATTTTCACTTTAATCGATGATGATGATTCTTCACCCTGACCCGGAAATATTACATACCACCGAAACCATGTCAACTGAACAGGATTGTAGAACTTTCTGTTTGCTTTTCATTTTCAGTGTTGGGAGTGTGCCCAAGAAACGGGAGCTGTAGTTTTTAACATATTTATAGTTACCCATAACATGAATGAAAGTTAACCGTTTGCAAGAGCGCTTACCATTTGAATGGAATTGCCATTTAGAATTTTCCAACAAATGGTACTGGACTTTCCTTACTGATGGAAACGGAACAGGAATGACCTGTACCATTCGTATTTTACCGAATGCCGAGAGGCACTGAGTGAAAAACAAAATGACGGCAGGAAAACTTAACAGACAAATACTTTTATAAGCTTACCCTAAAACGCGATTGTACGCTTTCAAGCCCTGCTACAATTCTCCAATTTTACCAGAACAATCATTTATTTATTTAATTATTCGCTCAAGTTAACGCTACAATTCCAGCTCTGATTCTTTGCAACGTACGACTACCTTATTCTTACTAAATTCCAAATTGGTGCTTAACCCTAAACACTGTAGATCAGGTATTCTTTGCTTTAACCGGAGCTTTTTCTCTCAGTTCTCTGCATGGTAAATTTAGCAAATTTACACCGGTTTTCCGTGGTGTTGACTCTTATTTACCACGATTTACGTCATCACATGGTCAAAATGCTGTGGACTCACGAGGCGCAGCCGAGTGAGTCAGCAACACATTTTGACCATGTGATGACGTAAATCGTGGTAAATAAGAGTCCACACCACGGAAAACCGGTGGAAATCTGTTTTCTTTTCACCATAATATTTAGAAAAAAATACAGGGAAAAATCGAAGTTTCGTTACAAAACGTGATGCATTGCGTGAGCAAGCGTTGTCTATAACTTGCATTGCGTGATGTTAGCGTCAGCACCGTTGTCTGTACTCTCATTTACCACCCGCATCGACCAATCAGAGTGCGAGATTACCGGCAATTGTGGTAAAAAGAGTTTTGTTCTCGTACACGTCAGTAATATAACGATAAAGAATACTACGTTGTGTAAACCCCATAAGGTGTCCAACGTCGAACGAGTGTTCCTCTTGTGATCTTGGCGAATAAATATATATGAAGCTATGCTCTCAAGTCGAATTTAGAAATGCAATCACTCCAGCGAACCAATCATAATCCGGCGAAACAATCAGTACTCGAAGAAAATACATGTAACCGACGCCAATATTTCTAAATAGACTTGTTTATTGTATTTAGTATTTACTAATTATTTCAGTTAGATGTAAATAGTTCGTGATGTAATATAGTGCACGACCCCACAAGCTTTCTAGCTTTAATATCCATCGTGCTTAAATATAGGTTACTTACTTACTTAACAAGCGCGGGAAAAAATCACCAAAAACGAGCGCAGACAGGTTCACGTAAAAGAATCTTTTATTTCCTATAGTTTTAACTTGTTGCTAAAACGCGTCATAATGAATTTTATTGTTTAACATTATTAAACCAGCTTAAGCTTTATTACATCAGTTTCCAAACTTTTTTCTATAACAGATCCCAGATCCTTTGGACAAGACCCAATTTTTTTAACAACCGAGATACATCCTTTACCAGAAAAATATTGCGCATTACAGCTTCGATATTGCCCTCAAATGGTCCCTTTCCTAAACTTTTATGCTATAATTTTTTCCGGCTCAATCAGTGAAATTTGCCTATGGTAACTTCCCGATGGAGTGACGATTTCCGATCTTTAATTCCTGAATGTCACGCAACACTATTTTTTTTCCTGTCATGCTTCTATTCAAAGCTGGCTGGGCGGAGGTGTTGAAGGTGGTCAGGCATGATGTAGGTGATGTCGTCCCATGGATGGCGGTACAAGCCCATCTTTAGACGCTTCTGATCCAAGTAATGACCTACAAGAAATGACATTAACATGCAAACTCTTCTTACCATTTTGTTTACATTATTTTGTCTTAGGGCCTAGTCGCACTACAGTCAAAAACAAAAATTAGCCCGTGCAAAATGACATCAAAACAAAAACATTCTACAAAAAGCGTGTCCCACCGGAGCGGTTTCTTTTGTTTTCCTCGATTTTTGCACGGGCGGATTTTTGTTTTTGACTGCAGTGCGACCAGGCCCTTAGTGAGAAGCGAGGTGCGATTCAAAATCTTAACTGACTTGTTTTAATGATAATTTTTAAAAGTCTTTTTTTTGGGAGGGGTTATTTTCAGGGTGGCTTGCGGCATGTTTTGTCAAACTAACTTACCGATGAAGCCAATCGATCTTCCCAAAACAAACAATCCATTGAGCGCCCCAATCTGCACAAACTCATCCGCTTCCTCTCTAAAACGATACAACAAGAATTCGATTATTTGACACAGTACGGCGTTAGCGAGTGGTGTATTTAGGCAGGATGGCCCATTTATAGCTATGAGTCTGTTATCCTGCATAAAACACAAATCATCAAATGTATAAAACGTTTAAATGCAAAGGACCACTCAACACTACGATAAAACGTGGTAACTTTCTTTCCGGATCTCCTTTATAAAGGGATGGGAGTACTAGACGTCACCCAAAGTGTAGATAAACCATTTAAAATGCAAGGCTGGTAAAACGGAAATTAAGGGCAGGTTTAATGCCCAATATTTCGACTAGTAGAACTAGTCTTCTACAGGGCCGGCCCTGTAGAAGACTACACATATGATTTTTGCGCCGATACCGCCGCGCCGAGAAATCGTATCGTGTAAACCGGCCTTTAGAACACACACATTCAGTATCGCGCCAGCTTGTCGTTATCATGTTGCTTAGCAACATCCCTGTCGAAAAATGCTGGCTCGGTCCATCTCTAGAGGCAAGAATGCGAGAGCGTGACAACAAAGAGTGCGTTACCTTGTAAAAGCTCCACAGTGACGCAGTAGATCCACAAAGGCAGCTCCAATACAACCGTCTACATTCAGAATAAGATTGGGCTTCTGTAATGAAGGAAAATTAAAAACGCAATTAACGAAATTAACCAGACCAGCTGAAGATACACTATCACTATGACTAGATAGTCTCCCCGATTAGTGGGTTACACGTGCCCAACTATAAGATTTTGAGACTCAAATAAAGTTATCATCATCGTCGTCACCGTCACCATCATAATAAAGCATTTAAAGGGGAATCGTTATACCCGAGACTAACGATCGGATATTAACAAATATTTTCAATTTTATGCCAGCTAAGTTGACCTGTCAACTCCGCGTTACTCAGAAGGGCTGTCGTTAGTAGCTGGCAACCAGTTATAAGGAACCGTTAGATCGGACTACGCGTACTACGGTACTATGGTGAGTTTGTGACCGCCTATTTTCCTTGTTTAGTCGGCAAACTTATGTTTTAGTGACAGCCAACCCTTTTGACAGCTCAAGTTACAGTACCTTCGATGTAGTGATCTTCTCAACTGCAATGGCGTAGTCTGTGACTGAGGTGGCGGGGAAATGCTTCTTCACAAAGTCTTTTAGCAGGACCACTCGCATGTCAGGATTGTTCAGCTGAGAAAAGAAAGTGGAGGATGTCAAATGAAGCTGATTTCCGGGTTTCCTGCTGTTTTAAATGTTTACTGTGTCAGAATGTATCCTAGAAAAAAAAAGTTGCCTTGAAAGCGGCAACAGATAACAATGTTGATGAAATAGAAAATTGACACATCGCCATCAACGAGGAAAATGACAAAACAATCAGACGAAAATGTCACGATGAACTAACAAATATTCCTAACTACATTTAATGAATGCAAATCTGAATTAATCGGTGATTATTCATATTTTGAAGTGAGGATTTTAAATCACCGATGCTAAGCAAGTTTCCGAAGATTTTCGAAATTTCTCCGAATGATGTCCGAAGGTTGTACGAACGTTTCCGATTATTTTCCGAAGATATCGATCTTCACCCTTCACAGTGAGAAAACACATTCCGTCAACCTCGTTCCCAGGGTCCTCCTCTTGGGGGGCGGGAAGAGGAGTACCTTGGGAACGAGGTTGCACATTCCGTTACTTTCTTCAGCGTACTTACAGACTTCACACGATGTCCAATGCCCATGATAAGCTGTCCTTTCTTCCTCATATCATTGACGAATTCCATGGGCGCCTGTCCACTGTCCAAACCTTGAGAAAACATCCGCGCGGCTGCATCCAATGCTCCGCCGAATCTGTCACCCTGATAAAACAGAAATTCTGCTGTTACGTTTACGTCCGAGTTCTAGAATCTTCAAACTTCTGCCGCCGTCGCAGGAAGTGGCCTGTGCCCGGTTGTTTGAAAGTCGAAACGTAAGGCGGGGGTGCACGAAAATTTGAATGAAATTTTGAAAATGATTTTTGGAACACCAACAGACAGTTGATACCCACGCAAGAGCACCCCAGGTTGCTTGTGGTCTAACTTGGTGTCCGTCTGTTAATTATTAACTACAAATTCTAATTTCAAAACTTCACTAAATATTATCTGGCGCTTTTGAACAAACGGTGCCTTGTCTTCACAAATAAAGCAAACCTGTCCAATTCAATAAAATTATATATCTAGTAGTAATCATACCAGTTCCCGCCCGGTTAAAGGAACAGAAGAATCTTCGGGGGGGGGGGGGGGGGGGGGGGGGGGGGTAAAGTGGCGTCGAAACAGATAAACAGAGGAAAGCTGAATTCAATCCGGCTACTACACAGGAAACCCAACACAAGATTAGACTTTCGCGAACGCAATAAGGCAATCATGGCACGAGTGTATTATACTTACGATTGTGAGAAGACCAGATACCAGGGAAGATATAAGGTCCTTTCCAGCTCTAGCTGTCACGATTGTGTTATGGGCACCTGAAACAGCTGTGCGTGACAGAAGAAATAAATTGCGTGATAAAAGTGAGTAATAATAGTAACAAACAAAAGTCACAGTAAGAGAAGCATAGAATAAAGTTTTCCTACGAAAAAACATTTCTTTGTTGCGCGGAATTTACCTGGTCCATGGTCAGCGGTTATCATGAGGCACATCTCGATAAATTCATTTGCGTATGCGGGTAACCTGGTGACGACAAAATAGAGACACCACTGAGCCTGCGAATTTCATTAACGAATTAGTTGCCTAGCAACATGAATTCGCTATGTACATTTAAAGTTTTAACTTTTAAGGTGAACCTGTGAGTTTTTTAATTGAACACTTCTGTGAAGATTAGCCAAAGACAGTCAAGCTCCCTGAGTAATATAAAGGGAATAAAGAATGGGACGAAAATATTCAAATATTCCCTCTAACGAAAGTAGCCAATTTACCTTACCCCACCGACGCAGCACCACAGTTAGTTTCTTAAGAAACTAACCCATTTATTAACTAAAAACCTGGTCTTTGTTGCGCAGCCGAGTGGTTAGGATGCCGGACTTGAAATCCCGAGGTCCCGAGTTCAAGTCCTTGGCTCCGCTTGTAAAATAGCCAACTGGTCTGCCTCCTGACAGTTGGGATTTTAAACCTTGTTATGCTTCATTTGTAGTACTTGTTTCTGATGTATGAATGTTCAGCCTCACTCAGCAGCCTTTGTGCTATGAACACTTACCGAGGGAAAATAAGGGAAATTTATTAATTTGCAAAATTACCGTCTCTGGAACCATAAAAGACCTAGGACACCTCCAACGCCAATGTCTTCCTACAAAGAGAAAAGCGAAGTGTCAGAAATAAGTTTTACAATACGTTTAACCAATACGTTTGTATTGTATTGTACCACATACGTTATGGATTTTTGCTTCTCTTGAGCGGCTTTCAATTGAGTGTCGAAAGTAATTTAGTGATTGCTTTGGTCTTACATTGCTACGCTTTGTGATTGGCTAAAAAATCTCGCGCCACTTTCTCACTCCAACCGAGAAAGTAAAGAGTAAAGCCAAAACCAATCGTGACTTGCTCGCACGCGTTTTCCCTCGCTGGCGCCGGCTACATGTATTTTCTTCGAGTTCTGATCAGTTCATTGGATTGTCTTTTTCTGTTGTGATTGGTCAGAGCGACTACTTTGGTTTTGGTTTCGCGACACTCGTTTGAAATCAGCTCTGTATACGATTCTAGACTATACTACTACTAGAGAGAGTTCGCATATACCTTGAACACCTCTGTGATGGGCATACCAGCGTACAGCAGCTCCGCACCTCTCTCGTCACAGATGCTGGACATAAAGGAGGACGGTTTGCGGATTAAACCAAGCTCCTGCGAAACAAATCAAACAATACGCGGTAACAGAATGTAAAGCAGCTCGTATCATGACTAAGTAAAGGAATAAAGAACTGCTTTCGGCTTGGCAGGGTAAAATCTGACACAAATTGAATGAATGATGAAGAATGAATGCTAAGTGATTCCAACCATTTTGTACACATTTTGCAACAATGCATCCTTCATAAAAAGTAATTATCGTCGAACATCCCTCAGCACCGCTTGTCGAAATGCACGATGCGAAGTAACCTAAGGTATCCTGGTCACAAACTGATGAACATGGCAACTTATAAAATTCATTAATAATTCATAAGGAAAATTCAAAAGAAATGAAAATTTAATGAAGGTTTGTATACCCTGATACAGAACAGCTATACTGTATCACTCATACAGAATACTAATAGGAATGCTGATAAGCTTCATCGCTATTGTTCTTTTATAAGTAATATAAAATATTCGTAAAACTGTATGAATAAATATTCAACAGTTCTGCGCGCTCATATTTTATCTATTACTTATATTACTCAAGCTATTTTGGATTTGATAATAGGGTTCGGATAATAAAGCTTACGTATGGGCAACCGCATAAGTAAGTGGGGTGCCTCGCTTCCGTTGTGTACTCACCTCATCCTTTTTCATCCTGGGTGTTTGCTAAACGCGCGTTTTGTGAACCGCGCGCCGATCAACAAGCTATACCAACCAGGCCTCGGTTGCCCCGCTACCCTAGTTCCTTAGTACAATAGCCCAATTTCGATATATTTAAATTCAACTTGAAACAAAAGACATCACTACGAGGCTTAGGGGAATAAACCATGTAAATCCCTACTATCATTTTCCTAAGTCTCGTAGTGATGTCTTTTGTTTCAAGTTCAATTTTAATATATCGAAATTGGGCTATTCCCACTCACCTGTGCCCAGGAGTAATCCATTGGAACGGTGGGCGGATTCTTCTCAGGTTTGGGAACAATCGTACCATCTTTCACAAGCACATCATAAACTTCCCTGAATAATACAATTACATTGTATCTTTAACGCTATTACATTATTAAAACAGTGGTTCTCTGGTACATATTACAGTATACTGCAACAGGGTTTTTGTAAATAAATATTATACCGATATAATGTATTTCAATATAACTGCAACCACAATCAAAAGCTCTAATAAGCCAACTCGTGAATACGAAATAACATAACACTCCCCTCTCCTAGGCGTTTTGCTCCACTGACCCTCCATCCCCTGCGTTCATTTCCTCACCCTCCCCTCCCTCCAACGCCGTCCCCATGGGTAAGGCAGGCGACTATTATATATCGCGGGCTCAATGTTTACAGCCGATGAACCAAGTGAAAATTTGCATATTTTCCCGGTATGTCCCGTATGCCCCGTATTCCCGGTATTCCCGAGTTAAAGACCCAGTATTGTCCATTATGCTTCACGCACCTCTGTTATTGTTTTGGTTTGCACGGGAGCGAGGTTTCTATTGTTTTCCGGGGTTTTGCTTTTCTCGTTGCAAACATTCAATCGAGTGGAAAGGAATTATATCGTCTCGTGCTTCTTGTCTGTTTAAACGTTTTATATTAAATTACGTTCTTAAGTGTTGCCTGAAAAATAAGGTACTCGAATAAACGTTTAACGACCGACATGGCCGATCCAAACGGATTACAAAGAGCTATAAGACCTACCGGATTTTTCAACATCAAGAAAATGGCCGCTGATGCTCGCAGCACGCAATGCATAATGGACAATACTGGGTCTTTAAAAATACTACGTGACTTACTTGATCATATCAAAGAGAGAATCAAAGCTATCTGGTACATAAGCGCCGGCTTCTTTCAGAGCCTGTTGGTGAATTGAAGTAAAGCGAGTTAATCAAAGGGCTCTAAAAGCCATCTCGTGAATACGAAACAACGTAAGGTTAAGTCCACCGATCGGTTTTAATTTTCCATATTACGTTTGAAGTCAAAGAATTGAAGAGTAAAACAGATTTAAAACAGCCAAAACATCTTAGCGTGACATAAATATGCATTGTGTGAAACAAGACTGTTGACAAGTGGATGACGTAATCACACTGGGGAATTACATAAAAGTTTAAATGAATGGGGTTAGTTTCTAGAGAAACTGTGGTACATAAAAGTTTACTACAGCAATCAACTTTTAACACGTAATACACTGGGTAATTAAAAAAAAAGTTTACAGATGACGGAATGAGTGAAAATTTGCTATTTGTTCCTGTATATGTTATCTCGTTCAACGCTTCGCGTGATTAGCATGAGATTCCATCCACCAACACCACCTCGGACGCCTTATTGAGACTTATATAACGGAGTAACTGGTTAGCTTTCAGTTGAGGTTGGGGTTAGCAGTTTATACAGTTAAATTTACGCCTAAACAACTCGAGAAGTTAGGTGGCACGGTAGGCTATGTAAGCCTAAGCATAGCTGAGGTCACAGGTTCAATCCTGAGTGGGGATTCTAGATTTTCTTTGTTACACTTAAAAATTTATTGAAAATGAAATTCTAAATGTCAACATTACGTTATATAATTCTCAACAAGTGTCCGAGGTGGTGTTGGTGGATGGAATGTAATGCTGACCGCTTCGCGTATTCACGAGATAAAAGCAAAGTTGCATCTCTGATGTTCCTAGTTTTCTATTTTCAAAAACAATGACAAATACTGAAACAGAACCTGGTTCTTGGCGATCGCTGTTTCATTTTCTCCATGAGCACTCGCTCCAGCGTGACCAAACTGAACCTAAGAACATAAATGAGGAAGAGAGAAATTATTAATAACAAGAAACGTTTTGCGCACGAATGAAGTGTTCCACACAGTAATAAGTTTCCTTTTGAATGCAGGGGTGTAACTTCATCGAAGAATCATCCTTAGAATTTTGTTCGGTTTCACATTCACCTATACACATGGGTGGAGAAAAGTACTGAGAGAGTAAAGGGTCCAGAGAAATAAGATGACAAAAACTATCTGAATAAAAATACAGTGGAACAGTGCCAAGGGACTGGGAAAATGTGTTCGTTATATCAGGGTTTGTTATATCGGGGTTCTTTTCAAAACATTTCACTGTAACTTTGGCCGGGCTGATGAGTATCGTTTGTTATACCGTGGTTCTGTTCAATACATTTCACTGTAACTTTGGCCGGACTGATGAATACCGTTTGTTATACCGGGGACTTCGTTATAAAGAGGTTTCACTGCACCCAGTTTACTTACCTCCGAGGTGAACATTCCTGCGCATGTGCCGATACACCATACCACGACAGGCTTGGTAACCACACCGCCCTTGATGGCGTCACAAATCTTGTATTCCTCAGTACCACCCACCTGTGGCCAATACAACGATAACAAATACATATTTCTTAGATTAAACTGTTTGACGTCAACATCAGTAATTCAATTTATCTACGATTATACTCAGATTAGTTTTACTTAACATTATTTATGCGCTACTAGGCTCCAAGGCACTTGATGAGGAAGAAATGTGCGGACACTAGTTTTGCCATTTCTTAAAGTGCCTATGAAATGAAATTTTCGACCCGTTTTTTATACTAAAAAATTGAAGTCCATGTTCCACTGATTCATAATTTTCCAATTTAAGTTATGGTCAAGCGTGCAATCTATTTTTTTTAACCTCAAAGTTGGCCTTTTTGAGCCAAAAATATTGGACAACCAGCGCGTGGCCAAAATATGTAAATTGGGAGTTGTGACGTCAACAGTTGTACATACTTTCGTTGTCAACATGGTAGTCAGCATTCATCGTCGGAGGACATCTCCAACTGAGCAAAACTGCAAAAATAGTGCTAAAAAAGTGGCTTGTTTACGAGAAATACTGAAAAATCTGAAAGCGACACCGCATTTTTGGCATTTTTGCAGAACTGATGATCTGCTTCTGTTTTTCTGCCGTAAGGATCAGTTTGCCGTTTTTTTTTTTGTTTCACTTCAAGTATTAATACTGACCTAGATCTGGAAACCCAGATCCGGCCATTCTCAACGATTTGTTGCAGTGATCGTGCATTCTATGTTTCTTTTTATACCAGTTCCAGGCCCCAGGACACGAAAAGTTCATTTTTGACCAACTTTGGACTTCCAAAAAAATACTTTTCATTGCTTGACCAAAACTTAAATTGGAAAATTATGAATCAGTGGAACATGGACTTCAATTTTTTAGTATAAAAAAAACGGGTCAAAATTTTGATTTCATAGGCACTTTAAGATTCCAAAGCAATAGATCAAATTCGGATTCACGTGGATAATCGTATGGAGATAACAGAGGTTAAAGACTGGGCAAATAATTCCTTTATAAATGCGAATCATTTATTACATTGCGACGCGCCTTACCGTTAGCACCCAACAAACCTTTTTACCATATCACCAGCTAATTCTTATAATCATTTTATGCGGATATGTGTGAAGCAATAAAGCGAATAAAATCTTCGTATTTCGTAACTATTTTTTATACTCCTGTGATAAACACAAAGCGACAAGATTACATTCCATCGTGCTCAACTTTGCGAGGAGGCGTGCCCGTCAATTGAAATCGCGCTCTCTGATTGGCTAACTTGTGAAAAAGTTTGTTGGGTGCCCACGGTCAGGCGCATCGCACTGTAATGCGCCTTCACACGACAAAAGAGTTGGCAGACATGTTGGCAAACTCTCATCTGACGTGTGAACGCTTGCGGTAATTTCAGTATGTCCAAACGCATTTCACAGAGTCCTCTTTCTTCCTCCCGCGAGATGAAAGAATCCTGAAAACGAGTTTGAGTTGTGTGGAAGTTTGTTGTGTGAAAACACGAGATTGATAACCTTTTGGACTTGGCCAACACAAGTTTGTCAACTTTAGTCTGTCATGTGAAGGCGCCTTTAAACTGCCTATTATTGATAGCGAAACATTATTCACCGAAATATTTAAAAAAGTATAGGTTACAATAATTAGCTTTTCCTTGCACGCATCTTTTTATGTATTTTAAGTGGACGGCATTTCATTTTTACCTTAATACATAAAATCCTTTCATATGTTCCCGAGATATTCTAACTTTTGTTCCTTTTGTCGGGCGTTTTAATTCTTAGACATAAGTTAATGTTTAAAAAAATAAATAAAAGGGTGATCATTTTTTGCTAAGAACAGGAAATGCACCTCTCCAAGAACCACGATCATTTTGACATCCGGGTTTTCTTGATATCTCATCACGTGATCCATGAATGTTGTCCCAGGATACCTGTCCCCTCCTATTGCCACGCCCTCGTACACCCCATCTGTGGTCCTTGAGATGATGTTGTTGAGTTCATTAGACATGCCGCCAGAACGTGACACGTACGCAACGCTGTTGGGTAAAACAAGCAAATTGATTGATTTACTTATTACTAAGGGCACTCGATGGAGTGAAATTGCTTTGTACAAGTCACTCTGGGGACTCTCGGGGGAGGGGGGATGGGGAGATGGGATGGGGGGGATGGGGGGATGGGATGGGGGGATGGGGTGGGGGGAGGGGGTGGACTTTAACATAAACGTGATGGGGGTTTAAATTATTCCAATTCCGTTTTTCTGTTATTCCAGAAGCCCAGTCTGTTAAATCAATAAAATCGATGATCGATGAAATCGATATCAATCGATGCCGATTAATCGATTGATATTGGAAATCGATGATCAATCGATGACGTATGTTTCTGTGATAATTCGATTGACCATCGATTTCCAATAAAATCGATTAATTGATATCGATTTTATGGATTGCCATCGATTGTCATCGGTGTGTTGTATTTTATTCATGTTATGACGCTCAAATCAGCAATGAAATGATTTTATTTACGATAACAGAACAGTTGTAAATGAAATTAAACAACAGGAACAACGTGCTGATCGCCATCATTCATAAACGAGGCAAGATTTACGCGAGCAAACAGAAAAACTACACATATCAGTTTGAAAAGCTGTGCTAGGACAACAACTGAATAAAAGCATTGCCACGATCTCCCCTTTTCTTGCTTGCGAAGAAGTTGTCACCAATAATTTATACTGTTGCAATTATTGCAACAGTAAATGAACACTCCTGGTACCCTTTCACAACGGCATCGGATATCACAAGGGTAACTTCCCGCTCGCGATGAGGCGTGTCTTGACCAGACATTGTGTTCGGAATTTTGTTACACGAGCTCCGAGAAAACACGCAAAAATCGATAATTTGCGGGACATTTTTTTGTGGTTATCAATTGATCATCGATTGGCCGATATCAATCGATATCAATTAACTAATTTTATCGATTGATATCGATTGATCGATTGTATTTCCGATGATCGATTGTCATCGATTTAACAGGCCGGGCAGAAGTGACACTAGTGAGAATTGAATCTTTGATCATCTTCACTTACCTGCCTGGTCGATAAAGCTTTGAAGCCAGAATGTTGTCTAACATACCACCTGTATTACCAATCCTAAAACAACCAGGCTTAATACCACCAACCTAGAAGAAAAAGGCAATAATTCCTTAGGCCATTCATCTGCCAAATCACTCAGACTGGAATATCTGACAATGGATTGAAAGGCATACTGTTTGCCAGATTGAAAATGTGTTTTCTCGCACACCAATGGTAGCCATGCCAGTCCAACTGCTGCAGCCTAGCCTTTATTCAAAAACTCAAAAACCTATTATATATGAATCATAACGCTTAAAAACAGCGATGGTAATAAAATTACAAGGTTGCACATGAGATTTACACAGCATGCAAAACTGAAATCTTAGGGTGGGTGGATGGGAAGGTCAGTAATGGCGGACGCAGAAAAAGCAACTGCCTGCCCTTCAGGTCACATGACCTATACCCAGGCCCCAGTGGTGTGTAAGAAAAGCATTTTCCACCAATTTCGTTTCACTTGGCCAGTGGAAAATAACCCTCAATAGGCCTTATGCATATTTAGGTCAGACTAGCTAATTTCACCCCCCACGCCTTGCTTTTGAAGTGTAAACCTGTGTCATTGTCATCAATGTATTCTCCAATTAGGGGCAAAGCTGAAAAGAAGCACAGAGACAGTTATGCTGACATGTAGTGTAGTTCTAACTTTTGAGTCTGTGGACGAAATCCTATGGTGTGGCCATTCAAATGAAACCTCTTCAGCAGTACTTTTGCATTGGTACCATTTGTTCTAACTTTTGAGTCTGTGGATGAAATCCTATGGTGTGACCATTCAAATGAAACCTCTTCAGCAGTACTTTTGCATGGTACCATTTGTTCTAACTTTTGAGTCTGTGGATGAAATCCTATGGTGTATCCATTCAAATGAAACCTCTTCAGCAGTACTTTTACATGGTATCGTTTGTTTTTCAATATTTTACAAAATGAATTTTGGTTTTTGGCACTCTTGGGAAAAAAGGGGTTAACCAGCTAGCAAGTGTAAGCTAACCGTTGCAGGGCCGATGATTGTTATTCCCAGTTCTTTAGCTTTCCTGTTAAGTTGTCTTGTTTTTGCTTCTGGAATTCCTTCAGCAATGATGGCGATCGTGCGAATCTGTTGAAAGAAAAAGAAAAACAAGTTTCTTCCTATAATAAACGTTACAATAAGGAGAACACTCGCTCGTTCTGGCAGATCTTTGCCAGTACCTGAAGCATATTCAATTCCAAGTCTAACTCACCAACAACATGTCTATTAATTTAATTAGTGTTTATTATCCTGTGTTACGCTTCTTTTCTGGTACCGTTTATAAAGTGCAATGGTTTCCCAGCGAGTGACGTAAAAGAAAATACTACGTTATCACATCTTACTAATCACAACAAACATAAGTAACTCAATAAACCACTGACACACATTCAAACCCAGTTTAATAAAAACACATGACATCGTTATTGCGGACAATTTTCTCGGTCCCGGTGGAATTAAGCTCAAACGTCTTTCTCAATGATCTTTCTTTAAGAGTTTAAACCCTTAAGGTGATTCCTCAGAAATAAAAGTTGTCGAACGATTTTTTCAAAATTTTCCCTAACAGCTCCCTACCATAAGTTGTTTCGAAAAATTCAATAAGAAAGATAGGTCACCGTGCTCGGTAAAGAGATATGATGGACCAATGTTGCCCCATTTATGCCTATAGCAATACCGATCACGCACGTCATTATTTGATCGGTTCATGTTTCTTTTCCCGGTAACCCGTGAAAGCAAAGTTTACAATTCTTCAAAAAAACTTGATAGGTTAAAGTCTCCACCATATGGGAACACTTTGAAATAAAAGTTATAAAAAAGTCACACATCTTCAAATGACACGGACTCAAAACATTCCTCGCGTCCATGTTTTCAAGGTCATCAATTTGCTCCCACGAGTAACTGATTTGAGAACGTTTTTAGCGATATCTTTTTTTCCTGTCGAGGAATTTATTTTTAACTTTTTTAACTTAAAAAGCATTAATTTAACATCAAAATGATGCAATAAAAAATATAGGTCACCATGCTCGTTAGAGAGAAAAAGACAGTCGTATTTTCTAACGAGCTTGCAGGCCTTGCAGGCGCTTACACTGTCGTTTGATTTTCTTTTTCTCTCCAGATCTTGAAACAAAATTTCAGTTCTTTTTTTCAGTGATGATTTTATGAAGCGCCCATTTTTATGCCTGGTGAGATTTCCGGCCAAAAAAGCAGCCATGTTTTAATGCTGCCGATGTTGCGAATTACGTGTGTTATGCGCAGTACAGGATGCGCAGTGCAATACTGAGGAATCACCTTAATAATGACACCCCGTCAATACTGAAAATTTTTCTCGGGTCCCGTATTAACAGGGTTAGGCTATTCGTTTAACAGGCAACCGGGGTCAAGTGCAGGATAAACCGTGTTGGCCAAGTTTTCACATCTGACTAATCACTCAAGTATTTGCAATAATTTATTGACGCTTTGTTTATTATTAGTGGGACGCTTGTGTCAGTAGTTTGTTTGCTAACTTAATTTAATCACTGCCTTTGTAATGTACTAGATTTCATGAGCGTGAGCTTCATATTTTCCGTATGCGTGCATTGGTAGTTTGTTCGTTGATTAGTTAACGAATGAACTCTATGTAATTTGTAATCACCTTCGCTGTAAATGTTTCATCTGAGCACCTGTGCTGACCGATCAGTTAGCTATAGGCAATTACACTAATTAAAGATTAAAGATTCGCTAATAAATCTTATTAGAACCAGATAGAAAGCTTAGCACAACCAATAATTTTATCATTATTAGAACGGTTTCGATTGAGTGTCGTAAAACCAAAACCGAAACCAAAACCAAAGTAATTACTCTGACCAATCACAACAGAGGCAGACATTTCAATGAACCAATCAGATTTTGAAGCAAATACATATCACCGGTGCCAAGCGCGGGAAAACGTGCGCGAACAAGTTACTATTGGTTTTGGTTTTACTTCTGATTGGTTGAGAGAAAGTGGCGCGAGATGTTTTAGCCAATCACAAAGCGTAGCAATGCGAAACCAAAGCAATCGCGAAATTACTTTCGACATTCAATTAAAAACCGATCTAGCATACAAACAACAACCCAGCACTAACTTGAGGAAACTGCATGGCTTCCAGTGTAGCATCATAAGCTGAACGCAGCGATGCAAAGTTGATCATAACATCAGCGTCAGAGTGTTTGTTCATGGCCTCCGACATCTCCTTGTACACTGACAACAGATAAATAAGGGTTTAATAAGTGCATAAAATTAAGTCTATCCTCTTTGTGATTTGAATCCCAGCCTAACGGTTTATGAGATAACACTTATCTCCCTCATTCCTCTGCAGAGGCTTTATATATTCATTCAATGCCGAGCGAGTTAAATCGTAGAGAGTCCGAGAATAGCGTTGTTTTCTGCCCGATTTCTGATACATCACCAACACATGCGTAAATACCGTACGCCCGCACTGCCCATGAAGTAATCTATATATATATATATCCCATTAGATCGACAACAGCACATCCATGCATTAAAATGCATTAGACCAATTTTCTTTATCAAATGTAACTTGTACCTTGTTAGGAGTATTAAAACGAGGTTGACAACTGCTTATAAAAAGGTCAGTTAAAGAGATAAATGTTTTTACAAGTCTGTTATATGACTTTTAGAAAAGGTGTAAGGTAAACAACATAAATTTTCAATATGTCATTTTTAAAACATTAGATTATAGGGTTTTCCAAATTGAGATCAAAATACTTACATACATAATATTATAACATACCCAGCTTTTCAAATAACTTTTGTATTGTTTGTGGTAGAATTCTAACAAACCTGGAATCATGATTTCTTTATGTCCGTAATAAAACTTCTGACGGTGATTCCCACTGCAATGACAAAAAAAAAAAAAAACAAAGGTTGAAATTCATCATGAATTGCTTTTACCATCAACACTGATCAGGGAATTTACCTGAACGGATACACCATAGCAGCAACTGATGGCCTCTTCCTCTCGCACACATAATCAAAATCTAACATGCCCTGGAAATAAAGGAAAACTTACATCGATTTTATTTTATGGCTTGGTAAAATAAATGTGTTTGTGAACGTGAACATTGCTCCAGTCTATTTATTGAATGCATAAATGAACTATTGACCCATGTCTGGCGTGAACTTTACATGAATACTTGTCTGCAGAAAATATCTGTTTCAAGAAGCAAATAACTATAAGTTCTGAGGAACAAGGACAAAATTAATATTCTTTGCCTCTAAATGCAGGCAATTGCATTCATTACACTTCAAATCTTTGCAAAGTTATGTTATAAGGGATCTGCCACGCTGTTAAACTTCGTAAAAGTGTCTTTTTAGGCTGTAAAAAAATCTTGCTACTTTGCTCTAAAAAGTCAAATATTTTATTCCATCCAAGCATTTACTTTGGAACACAATTGGAGATTTTTTTTTTCTCCAGGATTACATGTTTTGACCATATACAAAAGAAAAACTTTTATTGAGTTTTAACACATCATTGAGAAGGATGAAGCCGAGAGAAAACAGTTTTTTAGGGAACAAGTAGACTGCAAAACAGTCGGGTTTTTTCCCGCTGACTCGCTCACAAAGGTGCGAAGCGCCGAGAGCATCTGAAGCGTGGATACCCGCGCGCGAAGTGCGCGAGCCTTACACGCCCGTAGGGCGTGTGAGGCGAGAAAAAAAAAGACTGTCACCTTTCCATACAACCGATTCGTTCTGAACAGGGGGTTCAAAATTATCGTTGAGATGTCAAAAATTGCTTGACAGCTCCACCCACATTGTAAATTTGATACGGCTCGATGTCTTATTTTCGCGGAAAAATACACGGTAGCGTGTCATTGTTGATACGAGGGCTTTAGAGTTTTGGCTTTTCCGTTTTGGTTCTCCAAAATGTAAGCGCGTTCGGCTGAACCGAAACGTATGTTTGAGGTTCACTAAAGAACCGAAACTCTAGCGTCTCTCCCCAGTCCCATATTCACACTCGCTCCAGACCTTTCTTTCAAAGACCGCGCGCATTCGTATGACCAACGCAAAAATACGACTGTTTTGCAGTCTAGGGAACAAGTGGAGGAGATTAAATGGAAGTAGATTGTTATAATGGGAAGAGGACATCTCACGCACTGCATAGACGTGGGCACAAGAAGGTAGAAGAAAGAGGAGTCAAACAACAGAAACATGGAGGCAAACAGAGGAGAGGAATGGCCAAGAAATGGGTCTAAGATTTTCGATAGTTTGTAACAAGTGAGGAAGAGATAGTTGTGGTGGAGCAGTCACTTGGAGGGAGAAGAGACCTCATGCAAACTGCTGCACCTGATGACAGAAGAAAGAAAGACCAATTGAGAGAAACATGACAGCAGACAGTTGAAAGAATAGAAAGAGATACGGTAAGTCTAAGATCTCAAGGCCTCCACTGTAGTGCGTAACGTAGCACTGGCATGGAAGGAGTTCATTTCCTACCATATTCCCCACAAATGGAGAAGCCGATGATGATACAACAGTTTCTACCTGAACAGCTCTGGCTTGTAAGCCCCAGATGATGGTCCTTGTCTCCTTAGAAAACAGAGGTGCCTTTGATCCTCTTTCAGCAACCTTGCGGCATTGTTCTGGTGAGGGTTTCTCGTCTGGTGTTTTCTCGTTGTTCTCTGACATGTACACTGTGTGTTTTCCTTTACTTGCAGATCCCTGTGGATACAGCGTTAATAAATAATTCAGGCATGCCATCAAGAGAAGATTTAGAGTTGAGGCATTCCATGTGTCTGTCACTAGCCTTGTGTTTGTGTAATTAAATTGAAAATTTAATTAGATTTCCAATATTTCGTTTTTTGGATCAAAATAAATTGCCAAAAATAGGGTGTGGTATGTCACGTGACCCAGCAACATCAGGAATTTAATATGTATAAATTTAAAGAAATACATACCATTTAACAGGTCTCAAGTAAATATGAAGAACCATTCCTTACATGTAATTTCCTTGAGAATAAATAACAGTTAGACAGAACAGAGAATGAACATTATTCTTACTTTGTCCTGAGCTGTGAAGAACATGTTTGCTGCAGCATTTGAGTCAAAGCCAACTTCTTTAGGAACTTCTCTCTTTCCAAGAGCCATGCCCACAATAGCAGTCATGTGCGTTTCTGTTCCAAACACATGCATGGATAGGCCTAAACTGGAACCTACAAAGACAGCGACAGTACAAATCAATATGACAATGCAAAAGACACCTGTAGACAGTACAGCTGTAGCCTGCGTGGCAGGCGTGAATGGGGAGGGAGGAGGGGGCACGAAAGAAAAGAGGGGGAGAAGGGAAGAAACGCCTGCTATAAGAACCAGGCTATTAATTTTTGCATTACGCTCACCTATTTCCTGGTAATCAAATTACGTCAACTGTCAATACGTGCACCAATCAGAAACTGTCACACGCTTTTAGGCATAACTGACTTCACATGGGAATTTACTATATTTACTGCCCAGCCAAATTAACCAATTGGAATTTTGTGGCCACCAGCATCTGCAGAAATGAACCGAACAGGGTCTTTATTGCAGTCGTCCTTTCCCTCTCTCCCCAGTTCCCTTTTCCCCGACACCTGCTATACAGGCTAGTACAGATGTGATTCATGCATGTGTTGTAGGTTGAAATGAAGTCTGGGTTTCAAAATCAAACTGGGTTGAAATCATTTTAACCTGAATTTCATTTCAACCTACAACACATGCATGAATATAGTCCTAAGCTGGAACCTACAAAAACAAAGACAGTACAGTGGTGACAATGCATTCATGCATGCATGAATGGACAGTCCTTAACTGGAACCTACAAAGATACAAACTGTACAGATGTGACAGTGCATGCATGCATGCATGGACAGTCCTAAATAGGAACCTATAAACACACAGACAGTACAGATGTGACATTGCATGCATGCATGAATGGACAGTCCTTAACTGGAACCTACAAAGATACAAACTGTACAGATGTGACAATGCATGCATGCTGGACAGTCCTAAATAGGAACCTATAAACACACAGACAGTACAGATGTGACATTGCATGAATGCATGAATGTACAGTCCTAAACTGGAACCTACAAAGACACAGACAGTATAGATGTGACAATGCATGCATGCATGCAGGAATTAATGCACCAGACGAGTGCATTAAATGATAGAAATTGAATTGGTGATAATTGAAAATAGCTTCCAGGCTCAAAATGTCTTTGGGTGTTTTGACAAACACAAGCCATTTGAATCCATGACCATCTAACACTTTCACTCCCAGAGTCAATTATGGAAACATATAGTTCTAACTTTTGAGTCTGTGGAATAAATCCTATGCTGTGACCATTCAAATGAAACCTCTTTGGCAGTACTTTTACACGGTACCATTTGTTTTTCAATACTTTACAATTAAAAATAAAATTTGGGATTCTTCTTCGAACACTTACCCACTTCCCTCATAACTCTGAGTCCTTCCTGGTAGTTAGGTCCTCCTCTTCTGACAAATATGTTGACCTTGTGTTCCAACAGCTTCTTCTGGTGTTCCTGCAAAGCTTTCACTATTCCCTGTAAAGAGTCAAAGTCAGACTTTCGGTCAATTAACTAAAGGTAATTCCCTAGTATTGCAATGTGCATCAACTACTGCACATAATACTTATACATTATGTATTTTGCGCCATTTATGATGCACAAGCTTGCACGCATTAACATTACATTCAACATTATGCATTTGTCACACAGCTTTAAAGTGCCATTTCTTACTAGTGTATCATTTTGCATGGTCGCACTTTTTGTTGAATCGAATGCATGCCATTTTTTTACTGTGCAAATATGAGACTAAAGAAAATATTAACGAGGTGTGTGCACTGTCACACAGTGCTACCGTGTTAAAGAAATTTTCTTTTGTTTAATATCCTATTTGCTGCAGCATTCACTATCTATTTGATACACTTAGTATTAGATTTAATAATATTACCTTAAAAGTTGCTGAAACATTGGTAAAGTTGGCAATACCACCACCAATGATTAAGATCTTCCCTGCAAATAAAAGCAGAAACCTGCATGTGCATTACAGAATAAAGCTGAATCTCTCACAATTGACCACTCAAAATTCCAGGAAATATAGGGAAGGAGGGGGGGGGGGGGGGGGGGGAGGGGGGGGGAGGGGGGGGGGGGTCAATTACACAAAGTCTTAAATATGGTGATTTTGCTTTAAAAAAAAGAAATTAAAGGGGCAACATTAATTACTTTTGATATCACTTTGAAAAGCCAAATATGATACTTGTATCAAGAGAAACCAAGAGTCTCAGAATCAATTAGTTCTAACGTAGTTATAACGTAATTCTAACTTTTGAGACTGTCGTCAAAATTCTATGGTGTGACCATTCAAATGAAACCTCGTCAGCAGTACTTTTGCCAAGGTACTGTTTGTTTTGCAATATTTTACAAATTTGAATTTTTAATTTTTTGGCATTCTTAGAGTTACAGTGTTAGTACATGTCAAGTATTTCAGCATCACGGCTGCCTGTAGTAGATACTGCACGTACACTTGTACATGTAATAATAGTAATAATAATAATAATAATAATAATATTTAATCAGGGAGCCCACTCGCCTTGGCGGTTTTCAGTGGGGCCCTGCAAATTATAAATTTTAACCTATATAAAAAATATACAAATCCTAGCTAAAAACATCATTAAAAATGTTAAAAAGACAATATCAAAAAGGTAAAAAGAGTAAAACCTATTTCATTTAAAATTATTTCAAAAGTCCCTTAAGTTTGGCTTTAAAAAGCGATAATGAAGATGTCTCTTTCATTTCATTATCTAAATTGTTCCAGTCATTAGCAGCTTGAAAAATAAAAGTCTGTTTACCCCATGGCCAATCAGTATTGTACGTACTCGGGGGAGATGTAAATCGTTCATTCTACGAGTTTTATACGAGGGATAGTATTATTGCGGTAATAAGAAATGAACGAATAGCAAGCAGCTCTTATCTTGTACCATCAGGTCTTGGTGGCCCCTCAGTCATCAGGCGGATAACCGTCTTGGCATATTCATAAGTCTGTGACTCAGATGGAGCTCCAGAATACTCGCCATAATTTGCCAGCTCGCTAGCACCTCCCAGATCACAAACAGTGTCACTAGAAGGAGATAAACAAACAATTTGTGAATGAAATTCTAAAGTACGTACTGTATGACCATTCGGATGAAAGCTATTGAGTGACACATAATAAATTACAAATTTTTGTTATATCTGTAATCAATCAGGTGCACTTACATGTAAATGGGTTCTTTTTGCTGTTTTTCCACTGGTTTCAAAATGATAGAAAATATCCCTGATGTTCTTAATAGAATAAAGTTTACATAAATTTTTTTAATCTAGAATTTTGTTTTGATGAGATCAACTAATAATTGGACTTTGTGTATCGCAATTTAGGGATAATCTTGATGTAATACATTACAATTAAATTTAGTTTAATCACAATTTAACAAAAAGGTTAACCACCACAAGCTTAGCAGATGCTTCCGGACAGCGGTCAAACTCTCATGTGCAGGCTCACGTGGAAAGTTGCGGCTTCATCTCAGCTAGGACCTTCACATTTTCGAACGATTTCATAGCGGTTTTTGTAGCGGTTGTTTAAGTATTCTTTAGCAGTTTTGTAGCAGTTGTCTTAAGCGTTCCCCCACCCTACCCTCTTTATTTACATTCCACTAATGCAATCATTGTGACGGGTGCCTGAAATGGGGGCTCATGGCTGGGTTGCGATGATTTGCCAGTCATGGGGGCAGTATTATATCTAGGGGCTGGCTGGCCACAGTGGAAGGCCCTGGATACCCCAGGCACCCACCTTTCATTTGAGCAAGGCAGTCTGTTAATTTTTAATAACTCACCTGATTACTCCCTGAATTGTACACCACTCAGTTCAATTACTATTACAAATCTGTAAAATGTTAAAATTTCATTTGCACCTGTAAACCACAGATGCTCCTCCTCCAGCCACCATTGTCCAGATCCTCCCTTTACTGTTAAGGATTGTCAGTTTAAGAGATGCTCCACTCTTTGCATCTAACTCAGCAATGTATGCTTCCTAAAAATATGAATAATAATATAAAAAATTAACTGAGTTAGTTACCCTAAATGTATTTTTAAACTAATTTATAAACTTGCTGATTTGACAGAAGTCAAGATCCTTCCCTAGGGGCACTCATGGGTGGGGTCAGTACAATGATCTCACTTGCTAAGGGGGAAGGGGATGGACCAAGTACAATGACCTCACATTTCAAGGTAGAAGGGAAGGAACAGTACAATGATCACACTTCCTAGTGGAGAGGGGGTGGAGCACTACCATGGCCTCACATTCTAAAAAAGAGAGGTGGAGATAGTACATTGATCTGACTTCCTAAGGGGGAAGGGGATGGACCAAGTACAATAACCTCACATTTTAAGGAAGAAGGGTGGGGACAGTACAATGATCTCACTTCCTAGTGGAGAGGGGGTGGAGCACTACCATGGCCTCACATTCTAAAAAAGAGAGGTGGGGACAGTACATTGATCTCACTTCCTAAGGGTGAAGGGGATGGACCAAGTACAATGACCTCACATTTTAAGGAAGAAGGGGGGACAGTACAATGATCTCACTTCCTAGTGGAGAGGGGATAGAGCACTACCATGGCCTCACATTCTAAAGAAGAGAGGTGGGGACAATACATTGATTTCACTTCCTAAGAGAGAGAGGTAGGCCAGGTCAACTACCGTACGTAAGAAAACCACATCCTAAGGGGAGTGCTCTCACCTCAGGGTAAGCTTCCCTGCCAAATGGAGGTGGGAAGTCAACATCCCCCCATTTTGTTTTACAGATGAATTCAGCAGTCTGGTCCAACTTAGCGGCAAGGTCAAGCACGTGGACAGACTCACCTACAACCACTGATCGAAATAAGATACAAAGAACTGTGTATCAGAATGATATGTGCAGACTGTTAAAGGCGTATAACTCTATAACTTAAAAAGAAACTCAAGTATAAAGCAAACGAATGACATTTCTGAAAACGCGGGTCAGATGTTATTATCCACATCAAAATAACTAATAAAAAATTAAATCAATCCTTACCAAGGGGATTTATTTCAAGGTAAGTAAAGTACAAGTCGGAGTAAAGCTGAAACAAGTCATGGATGAATGTAGCAAGCAATCTGTAAACAAAGAAAGACAAACAACATTTACATCCTGAATGATAAGTGCACAACCAGAGACAAAACTAGATCAATCTAATTTAACTCTTTAATCCCCAACATTAAAATACAAATTCTCCCTTCTCATCCCCATACATTTCTTAAAGCAGTAACGGGGGAGAAGTTGTTAAAATATCAAGCAAATTAATCTTGGGTGATCATATCCTTAACCCTCTCACTCCCAGAGTCAATAATGGAAACATGTCTAATGTAGTTTTAACTTTTGAGTTTGTTGATGAAATCCTATGGTATGACCATTCAAATGAAACCTCTTCAGCAGTACTTTTGCATGGTACCATTTGTTTTTCAATATTTTAGAAAATGAACTTTGGAATTTTTCTTGAATTTTGATCTTTGGCACTCTCTGGAGTTAAAGGGTTAATTCTCATTACCGCTCTGATTGATTAAGCATTGATATTACAAGGAGAAATTTGATACTGATCACTATTGGGGCAGGGGTAGGGTTAAATGATTTATGAAAAACAGATTCATTTCTTTTGCCAAACTGCTGTTCCAAATTTTAGGTCAGTTTCTTATTATTGATTTTATATTACTAACAGTAGTTTTAAAGTTATTATAAATTACACTTAATCTGTAATCATATCAAATATAGAATTCTCAAATCTGATTGATGCCTTTAAAAACTCCTTTAATTAGGAACTTACAGTTACTGTAAGTCAGCAAAAATAGTTCAATGTCTTGCTTCATTTAAAGCACAGATACAATTAAACTAGTAGTAATCATAGACTATAGTGCGTCTCCTTATCCTGTGGCATCTCGTCTTGACCTAGTACCTCAGTTTCAGATAACACATGCAGTTTGGGGCACACAGTTTGTCTCAGATATTTGTACTCTCTCATGTACAACTGTTTGTCAGTTAAGACAAAATTAATGGTTCTTTTTGTAGATACATGTACATGTAACATATGGGGAAAAAACCTATCTTTCTACTGACT
This sequence comes from Dendrophyllia cribrosa, assembly GCA_024195265.1. Taxonomy (NCBI): domain Eukaryota; kingdom Metazoa; phylum Cnidaria; class Anthozoa; order Scleractinia; family Dendrophylliidae; genus Dendrophyllia; species Dendrophyllia cribrosa. The sequence continues at coordinate 12,437,535 of JAJLRJ010000007.1, read as the reverse complement.
GTTTTCCCTTGGATTTTCCATTTTATACAACCCCAGCTGACAAAAGGCTCATAAAATCCTAGCACACTTCTATTAAAGGGACACCTCCATTAAGGGGATACTTCCCCTGGTCCAGGTCGGCAAAATGCTAATAAAATCTTTGTATTAAAGGGACACCTCCGTTAAAAGGGGACATTTCTCATGGTCCTGGCCAGCAAAATGCCCATAAGGAGACACTTCTTAAAGGGGCACTTCTTCTCAGGTCCATGCAGGCCAGCAAAATGCTTCAATGTATAATCTTTGCAATCATCACCTCTATTAAAGGGACACCTCTATATTTAGGGGACACTTCTCCTGGTCTGGATGGTGTCCCCTTAATGGAGTTTTCTGACTGTATATACAGTGTTCTAAGCTGTATCAGAGCAATATTAAAAGACTTTCACTTACTTTTTCTTTTGTTGCGGAACATTTTGCATGAGCTTTTTCTCGATCAGCTCGATTGTAACTTCGCCTTCAAGGCCAACTTCAAGTTTAACAGCCTACAAAAATAAGTTGCACATGTATTCATTAAATAATTAGCAAATGTTCGCATTTAACACTTTTACAGAGACAACTTTCTAATGGAACTTGAAAGAATCTTACCTTACTATCAACATCTCCAATTTCCACCCCACCCTCATGATGAAATAAAATTGTGTCACCATCTCGCTGGGCATAGATACACACATAAAATTCTTCATTCTAAACAAAAATCAACAAATGAATTATTCACAAATTTTAAATGATCCATACATCGGTATAATTATAATTACTGATTACATTGCATATACATGTTTAAAAAAAATGGGAAAAGGGACAACATTTTTTAGTTTTAAAGACAATTTTTTCAATCTGTAGTTACCACTACCAGGATCAGTTTGACAATAAAATTAATGTTACAAAGTTGAATTTTAATTTATAATAATGCTACACCATGTACACTGTACATGTAAAATGTAAGTACTGTAGACATGCAGGGATGTAAATAATAGGCGGAAGGTGGAAAAAATAACCGCCTGAAGACTGAGTTTTCTTGTTTTTTTTTTTTTTCCGCCTGGAAAACTGTGTCTCCTTAACTCTTTCTCTTTTTTTTTATCAAAATTTTCCGCCTGTGATGAAAAAAAGTCCACCTGTTGGATATCTTACATGTAGCTACATCCCTGGTAGAGCAATAAAAATGAATTCACAGGAAAAAATAACAGATTCCCATTTTTGGATATTATGAGGTACAATGTATTCAAAGAAATCAATACCAACAAAAATCCCAAATTTGGAAGAGGGAGACAAGTCCCAACCAGGGAACTTGGTTTGGGATTCCGTGGTTGGGACTTGTCTCACTTTGCCAAATTTGGGAATTTTGTGGGTGTTCTATAAATACCCTAAAAATCCCAAATCTTGTATTTTTTCCTGTGGAATAGCATATTAAATAAATAGTTGATGGCTGATGATGGCAGTCAGGCGACTATACCAAAACAATTTTTCAAAACTAAAAAAATGTTGTTCTCAATTTTTTCACAAGTCTGCTTCTTTTTCTACCTTCCAGTTATAAAATCATGCACCATTAAATGCAACAGTTTAATAATGAAATTAGTCACATAATATGCTGTATAGCTGGTGAGCTTACACACCTGTCTTCTTTAAACAAAAACGTAACTTTCCATAGGTGTACAAAGGGTATCAGTGAATATAAGGCTGGGTTGAGGAGCTGTGATAAATTGATCTGACTACATGAACATGTGGGCTTTGAAGTACCAACATTTCTACAACCCTGGGCCCGGTTGTTCAAAAGGTGGATAACGCTATCCACCGGATAAACCACTATCCAGCGGATAACACAATTGATTTTGTTGATACTTATCCACTGGATAGTGATTTATCCGATTGATAACGTTATCCACCTTTTGAACAACCGGGGCCTGGCCAATACTTCTTGGGACACTCACTGAAATTGCACGCAAAAATACGCTTCGCTAATATATTTTTATCCTACTATTCAGTATGCTTCTGAATGTGTTATCACATGCTATTTCACTCCTCCTCCCCCCTCCCCACAGCAGTGTTGATTGCCGTGAAAACAATTTTGTACCCGTGAGGTCAACATTGGACTAGGGGGGGGGGGGGGGGGGGGGGGGGGGGGGGGAAGAGGGAATGCGTAAATTTGCAGAGTTATTTCGGAGAAGTGTCCCAAGAGTATTGGCCAAGGTTGCAGTTGCTTAAACTAATGCCATTAATATTTGACATTGTTCTTTTTTGTTTTGCTGAGTGTATACCGTTTTTGAGGTATTTTGTGTTGTTGTGGAAAAATACTGTTGGTTAACTTAATTGTGTTGTTGGGTGGGTCTGGTTACGTGTCTTTTGAATCTTTTGTTTTACATCATTTGGTGATCGAACATCCGCAACACCAAGTTGGCAGTTTTTCATTTTTCCCTAACAGGTATAACTGATATAAAATTTAATATTTCTATACCTGTTGGTGTGGCACAAATGGTTCAATGATGAATCTTTTCAGGGGTCCACTTGCTGCTCCAACCTGTCAATCAAAATAAATTATCTCACAAAACTGGCCATAGAAATGAGGTGGTCAACAGTTAAAGGGCATGCATCTACATGTACAACAGAAATGGTTTGATATTGGCCACCACGTTACAGACTATTTCATCGCATGCAGTGTGCAGACCCATGTTTTTTTAAACATGATTCCTGAGTTATGATTCACTTGTTATATGATCTGCCCATGATCCGACAACTGTCAAGGAATTTACATAAACTGAGTTCATAGAGTGAATACTGTCTTGAAATATATAAAAAAAAAATGTCATCTGCATTTGAAAACTTGTCTTGAAAAAGAATTTATCCAAACAAATTTATAAATTCATGAACTAAACTAAACAATTAATCCGACCTAAAATACTGACCTGTATGTCTTTGCCCATTCTCTCGTTGACCCATTGTTTAGCTTGTTGTAAATCTACATTCACCTTGATAAGACCGAGCTTGCCTCTCCGCTTTATAAGTTGATCTGGTTTTACAACAAGTTTCTGAAAATTGAAAAATCACAAATTGAGCTAAGACTTCCAAGAGAAGAATGTCACTTCTATCTTGGCATAAAAATGCAATAATTTTTCTTACTCTTATACAGTTGAACGCTACATGTAGCTCTTTTATAAAATTTGTATTATGCATGTATTCGGCCTTATATGGACCCCTAGCCTGTTAACAATGACAACAGGACCTGGTTGTTTAAAAGGTAGATAGAATAGTTATCCACCGGGTAATTAAATCACTGTCCAGCGGATATTACACAAAGGATTTTGTTAATACTTATCTACTGGATAGTGATTTATCTAGCCTGCGAGCAAGCTCTAGGGCTCGGGTTTGGGGGTGGGGGTGGGGGTGGTTGCGAGGGAAAGGATCGAGAGCTTGCAACGATGTCTCAGAAGTTTGAATGTCTCCGCTCAAAAAGTCTTCGGAAAATGCCGATTGGTTGAAATTTAATTTGATGATGACGTTGTCATGGTGTCATTCTTCGTGCGTCGTGATCAAGACAAACAATATGACGGAGAGTGGAGGAGATTGCATTCAAAAAGCGTGCAAGAATTTTTCTAAAATTTAATATTTCCTGTGGAATTGAAACCCGAGCAATGTCAAGCAGTTGAAGTACTACTTAAAGGTAGCGATGTCCTTGCTGTTTTGCCGACAGGCTATGGCAAAAGCTTTATATTTCAACAAATCTTTGCATCTGAGTTGTCGTATTAGGCATTTACAGATGAGCTCATAAGAGATCTACAGGAATCAGCCAGGTCACTGTCCCTTTTATGTGTAATCAATAATCAGGTCTGACTTTGTTATAGTACACTGTATTATTGGACATGAGTGGAGTACAATTCAGGAAGTAATCGGGCAAGTAATTTCAAATTAATCGTCCCTCGCGCTACATGCTCGGACGATTTGAAATTGCTCGCCCAATTACTTTCTGAATTGTACTTTATTCAGTGAGCATGATTACTCCCTAAATTGTACGACACAAAGTTTCAATTAATTAATTAATTGCATCAATAACAAAATTTGAGATTAAAAAATCGAGGTGGAATTTTTTGTCTTCAAAATGTCAAGAGTATTTTCTATCATTTTCAAAAGCATGTGAAAAAAGCAAAAAAAGAACCCATTTAAGTGCACTTGATTCACACGTGCATTATCGGTGTCCAACTACAAAAAGTTGTAATTGGATAGCTGTAATTCAACACCCACATGACCATTCACCAATTACATGAGAAGTAGGCGCATGGATGACCAATCACAATTGAAAATTTTGTTACTGATACAATTAGGAAAGTAACCAGACATTTTTATTTAAATGCTATTTTCTCTAAAGAACTGGCAAGCAAAAAGTAGGTGATGATTTTTACCAGCAACAGGCTAAAAAGATCTAAAAACATTTCTGTACTCAGTGTAATAAAATATGTAAAAATCGAGAAATATTTTGCTTGCCTCTCCCGAACTTCATCAGTCTCAAATGAATAATGTTAATCAGGGGGGTTATATCGTGTTTGTGGGGTTCTCGAGGGGGTTAAAATAGTGTCATATATTTTGGCTAATTCATAGCTATTGTCTCTGTTCAAAGAGGGCTTTTTTAACTTTATCTCAATTGCCTCCCTTATGTGTCGCTTGAAGTTGTTATTCTCTGTGGCGAGAACTTTTGTTTCGCTAGCTATTATCGAATGTCCCGTGAGATGGCAATGTTCATAAATTGCTGACGAATCTCTCAAGAGGTGTTTCTTGACTCTAGTTTCAAGTGCATGTGAGGTTTCACCGACATCCTTTTTGTTGCATTGTTCGCAATTGATTTGATATACTGTTCCGCATTTCTTGAGGTTGTAATGGTTTTATCCTTTACGCATACTAACTGTGATCTTAGGGAATTGAAAGGCTTATGGATGGGTGTGACCTTGTGTGATTTGACAATCCTAAATAATCTTGATACATGTATATAATCTTTTTGCACAATTTTATTGTATTAAAGGGACACTGTCCCACCACCATTTTTCATCTTTTTAGTTCATATCTCTTTGCATTCATCATTTTTGGCAATTTTTCTTCCTATTTTAAGATAATTAAGGAAGCTTAAAGGGGCATTGTCAAACAGATTCTGCTGTGTTTTGATCAAAATACACCAAATAGTTGACAAGGTGCCTTTTCTCAAACATAAAATTGTTCTTAGAACACCAAGAAGAAAATATCAAGTGATTTATTCAAGTAGAAAACAAACCATAATACATTTTTCTGCGATTTTTCCACGACACTTGGTAGGAACTTGAAAAAATTGGCCAATTTTTTCAAGTTACAATCCATTTCCATCCTGGCCATCCGTAGTCAAAGATAACAAACACCAGTTTCTGTGCACTGGTAGAGTATTTGTTAACAAAATTGGATCAATATTTGTAGGTTTACATTGAAACAACTATGTTTTTTGGCTTTTCAAAGTGATAAAAGTGACATGGGGGGGGGGGGGGGGGGGGGGGCTGGGAAACATACAAAAAAAATACTGCAGAGATTTGCAGAAGACAAAGTATTGTACACAATGAAAATAAGAATAAATAAATGTCTTCAGTTGCAAAGCAATAAAAAAACCCTGTGGTGTGACATCCGATAATCAGAGGCAAGGTCATTCAAGGTTGATAATTTTTTTTTTAAAAAACAAGTGTTTAAAAAAATAGCAACCTTGAATGACCTTGTCTCTGATCATCGGATGTCACACCACTGGCGACTATTGTCAAATGCGGATGAGATATATAGGTGATGTGCAAGTAGACATCAGCGTCTTATAAGATAAAAAACTGCATGTTGTGTTAAAAATATAACAATGCGATAAAAACAAATCACTGATATAAATTTTTTATGTCTCCTTTACTCTAAATATTCCCCTTCCTTATGAAATGAACAACTACTCATGTAAATAAGCTTATTTAAGCTCAAAATGCAAGCTTACCGGCGTATTTGGCTATTAACTAAATTTTCGCTTTGAAGCAGAAAGAATTGTCGGCTAAATAAACTTACCTCTGTTGCAATCCATGGATTTTCCTTGACAATTTCGTCCCAGTTTGTGTCTTGTACAATTACTGCAAATTTGTTTTTAGTGTAGTTAGAGTTTTGAAAGCATCTTGCAAGTAAAGATTTTCCGTCAGTTTCGTAAATTGCCTTCGCCGACATGTTGAAAGCACTAAATCAGCAACTCTGAATCAAGTGAAACGAAAACAAAGCGTTTGACGCGTTCTGAACGACGAAATACGGAAATCAACGATGTTCTCGGAGTTTATTTCACGGCACCTTGCTCAATAATTTGAACAATCGGCGAAGAGAATGCGCAGACATATTTTGCCTCATTTGCATGTGTTTGTCTTTCCATGTCCGGTCCATGTGGCACCAGACGGCTGGTGTGACACATACGTGACAGCCACGTGAACTGCGTCAATTTTTCAGGCCTGGGGACCTGAGGGGATTAGATTTTGTGCCACCAGTCGCTTGTAACAGGCTCGGGGGAGCCGCTGGACAGGGTATAGTTCCTGAATAGTGCATATAACTTGAAAATGACCTCAGAGGGGTCAAAACGTCGTTTTTTTATCGTTTGTTTTTATCTTAAAAAAAAAAATAGAAAAAAAAATAAAAAACTGAAACTATACGCGAGTCTGAACGCTTTTGCCTGACAGGGTCTTAAAATAGAGGGTGTTGTCCTACACAGGATTGGCATTTTCGTTTTTTTTTCTGTCCTAAACGGGGTCAGGGTTTCAGACCCAACCTGAGCGGCACCTCGATACCCAAACATGGGGGTAAAAGGATACTTTCGATATTATTTAAATTCAACTGGACATTGTGGTTTAAAGGACATGAAAAATATGTTTTTTCATTCCCTTTGTTTATGTCTTATGTTTATGTCTTCTTGGCCTCACCATCAAGTTGAATTAAAATATATCGAAAGCTAAGGAGCCTATATTGAGCTGTTCCAGACCCGTTCACAGTCAATAAAGCGGGTTAGAGGTATGTTTTGTACCCCGAGGGGAGGAGGTACTCCCATATATAACCTATACAGGTATGTGCTGCCCCAAAGGTTATGGTTATCATGGCGTATACTTGATGCTTACAAAAAGAAATTAACGACCTGTACACACAATTCTGAGTTCGTTCTTTTTTACGCGTTAATAGGGTCAGGTTTTAAGAACCTTTGCGGTACACACCTGTAATAAATTAACGCGAGTACCCCCCGGCGTCTTTATTTCTTATTAGTACTACTATCGTTCTATCACGAATGCTGTTCTCTTATTCGCTACGCTACTTACTATCTATTCTGTTGTAGAAAATGAGAATGAGTAGCCTAAAGGCGGCCGCTTCTTCGCGTTTTCGAAGTGTCTGTGAAGAGTATGATACAAAAGCAAGGCTGATTAAACGGTCAAAAAATGTATTTGAATCCAATATTTCGAAAGGCACAGCCTTTCTTCTTCAGGGTCTTACAGGTTTTGACTCATAATCTAATTGGGAGGGTGTTAAATAACAACTTTAATTTAAATTGCAGGTGTACTGTGGCATGCGTGGCAGGCTCTAGAAAGGGGAAGGGGAAGGGGAAGGGGGCGGGGGCGGGGGCGGACGAAGTGCGTGAAGTATTTCCTTTGTTTCACGCGGAAAAAGGAAGAAAAGGAAACCAATATCCTCCCTTCCCTTTCCTTCCCTCCCCTTTCAAGTGCTGGCCTTGCTCTCTCGTGACACGCATACATTTGACAACATTTCACACATTGGCCCGATTTATACTGGAGACGGATAATCCGTCTGGACGAACTTGGGCAAACATTCGTTCGTTCATCTGATAATCCGTCTGTGTATGAATACGGGCAAAGAGACGGATTATCCGTTTTAAAGACGAACTATCTGCTAAGTTCGTCTTGGCAGACGAACTAAGCAGAATGTTTGCCCAATTTCGTCCACACGGATTATCCGTCTCCAGTATAATTCGGGCCATTGTTCGGAACATTCCCGCCCAAAATAGTGGGTATTTCAAAACGGCCGAAAAGTTCGCATGCAAGCTCTCTAACGTTTGTCAACTTTCAAATCCTTGGCTGCTTTCAACATGTGAAGTACAGTAATCGGTCGACGGTCTCTCCACGGAACAAATTCACGGGTGACGCACCTGCACATGAAGCAATTTTAAACCGCCTTCACATAATAAACTTATGTTGGCAAACTCGTGTTTTCACTTGTCCAACTTCAAGAAACCTCTACATCGTTCCCAGGCTGGGGCGCCAAATCTTGTGATACTGACAAAACGTTGACGAGAACGTTGGCAAGAGTAGAAGTTCTATTTGTCGCCCACAACTTTATCAAGCGTTGATGTCACGTTCACACACGACAACTTGAGTTTGCCAACTTAGTTTGCCATGTGAAGGCGGCTTTACGCGTGTCCGGACCTTACCACGAAGGACGTCACATGAGCGGCGTTTTATTTTTAATTTGCGCAGCTCCGCAGCTGCTGGAGATCCACAGTAAGCGGCTTAGAACAAGTACAGTCCACACAAATGACAATAGTGCGGTTTTCAATTTAGTGTCGAAAAAACACTACCAAAGTAATTTCTCCGACCACTCGCAGACGCTGACAATCCAATGGACCAATCAGAACTCATAGCAAATACATGTAGCCGGCGCCAAGCGCGGGATAACGCGTACAGGAAAGTCATGATTGGTTTTGGTTTTACTTCTGATTGGTCGAGAAAGTGGCGCGAGTTCTTTTTTAGCCAATCACAAAGCATGGCAATGCAAAACCAAGCAAAATTATTTTCCGACACTCAATTGTAAACCGCTGTAACATCAAAAACATGAGGAATAAAATCAGTTGTTTTTTTCATGGTCTGTTAAATTACGTGTGCAACGTAATTCTGGAACAAGAGAATTGGCTTATCCTGTTTTAGAAACATTCAGGGCCACCGAGTTTTCTTTTGTAAATTCTTTTTTAAACTTCGTAGAAAAAATAAATCTGTTAGTTAAATATACAAAATTGCGTTTTATTGGGAAATTAGTCTACACGACCCTATATTTTTCCATCCAAAACGTTGGCGTCAACCATTTTCACAAGAGAGAGGAGTTTAAAAAAATCACCGAAGAAAAATCGAGATATTAAAGAATTATGGTCAAACAATATTTGCCATTCTTTAGATGCTCCGTTGCCACGGCAATGACCTCTACCAAAAAAAATGTCAACTGATAAATAAGCATGAATATGTTGACATCCTTACTTGTAAAACTCATGACCCGTAATTACAAGTCAAGGAAATTAGGCTTTATTTTTTAACCCATGATAGTTTTCAAACTTCGCGTCTTGTTTTTGGCAACCCTTTGGTTTGGTATGACATTTTTTGTTCCGTGACTTGATGTTTTCATGGCAACAATAATTTGACAGCCATGTTTTTTGAAATTTGCATTTTTACCTTCTAATGAAAAAAAGCAAGTTTGTCGTAATAACTTTTACATGTTTACGTTATTCAGCGTTTCTTTATTAGCTTTCATTACTTTAGAGTGTAGACGGTTTGTGCGAGATTTTGGAGAAATCCAACATGGCGGTTGTGTAGAACTAATTACGTAATTCCCATATGACGTCAACGTCCCATTTGGCGGACCGCAAAGGAAATCGTTTTAGACGTACGATATACCCTCTACGTTTCAGTGTCATAGCTTTAATGCTCTTGAAGTTATGTCATACATAGTCCTAGCTTTAATGCTATTGAAGTTGTCATACATAGTCATAGCTTTAATGCTCTTGAAGTTGTCATTATTAGTCATAGCTTTAATGCTAATGAAGTTATGTTATAGAAAGTCATAGCTTTAATGCTATTGAAGTTATGTCATTCAAAGTCATAGCTTTAATGCTATTGAAGTTATGTTCTCCTTTTTCAAAATTTGCATTTTTTTTACTTTTTAATAACAAAAAAATAAGATTTTCGTCATTGCTTTTACATTTTATACCATTTTAGCATTTCTTTATTGGTTTTGATTATTTTGGGTCAATTTGAACGGTTTTATATGATTTTGAAGAAATCCAGAAATTCAAGATGGCGGATCCAAAACGGCGGCTGTGAGAACTAATTACGTAAATCCCATGTCATATGACGTCATCGTCCCATTTTGTAGACCGCAAAGGAAACATATACTCTCTATATTTCATAGTTTTAATACTCTTGAAGTTACGAGGGCTAAATAGGGTTAAATATAAGATAAATATCGATAATTTTGTCACTGCAAACCTCGTAAACATTAGCGACTCGCTCAAAACAAACGCAAACTTGCATTCCCAACCTCTATGGCTATTAAATGTCTTTATATCAGTCCTCCACGGTCTCGACGCACCATCTAACACTACCTGCTTACTAAGAACACAACAAACGGTCGAGCGCAGCAAGTTTATCATGTGGATTGATAGGTTTAAAGTTTTCGTAAGCATTTGTCGGTTTCTGTGTCATACACGTATCCAAACGCACATTTGCATCTCTGATCTCCATGGCTATCAAATGCGTCTATCAGGCCTCCGCGGTCTTTGCACATCATCTCGAACACTTCCTGCTTTTCTAAGAACACAACAAACAACATATGTTACAGTCTAAACAACTAGGTCTAAACAATCATGTCAAACAGTCAGAAGTAAGCAAAAGATAAAAATGCATTTGGTGTCTAAACATGATAGTATGGGGTGGTTTTCAATTGTGTCGTTAAACCAAAACCAATGTTCTTACTCTGACCAATCACCGCAGACGCAGACAATAGCGCGAGATATTTCAGCCAATCACGAAGCGTAGCAATGAAAATCAAAGCAATAGACCATTTTCGATATATTAAAATTCATACTTGGCTCCGAGGCTTGGGGGAATAAAACAAAAGAAATCACATTGAGGTTCAGCGTTGAATTATTCATTTCTTATGTTTTATTCCCCCAAGCCTCGGAGCCAAGTATGAATTTTAATATATCGAAAATGGTCTATTGCAAAATTGCTTTCAATACAATTGAAAACCACTGTATACACCAAATTGAGGAAACGTTGACCCGTGCTGAAAAGCATAAACCATGAACGATGAGACCAAATGGGGTTCTAGGTAGGCAGCATTGGCAAGCTTAGTAATATATCAAGATGTTTTCTTCGTTTGAGACATTTTAGAGCATGATTTATGCATCCTGTGTTAATATGATGTCTATTATCATACGACCCGTATGGCCCTGCGAACCTTTTCTTTGTAAAACCATTGATCAAAGTCCCGTATGAGGGCGCCGCACGCATTTGCGCGAGCGGGGCCCAAAACAGCCGTGCGGCCCTACTAAAAAGGTGGACGGCGTTGCGCGTTAAACTTTCAAGTAATTTTGTCTCCAAATTGGTCATATTTTAAAATACTTATTTACTAAGTTAGGTCAGGCCGGATGGGAAAATATCTAGCTTTCGGTCATGGCGCACGGACCTCGCTGCGCTCGGTCCGTACGCCATGACCTCGAGCCAAATATTTTCCCATCCGGCCAATAAGTACATATTTTGTCACAGACAAAGATTAATTTTTCCAACTTCCCAGTAAACCTTTGCGTCGCATCGGTCATGGCTTATGATTTTCACCCGACAAAGTTTCTTTAATTTGGCATATGGCCAAGCTCAGGGGTTAGAGCATCCAACTGGTTTGGGAAGGTCGTAGGTTCAAATCCTGTCGGGAACCAAGGTTTTTTTGTCCCACGCTCGCGCGTGACATGATGACAACTTTCTCATTAGGACAAAACAACGTTAATATATATAGATAGGCAGAGCCTAACAGCGTCGCACTTTGAACAAGCTTAACTAAGGTGAAACTTAACTAAGGTGAAACTTAACTAAGGTGAAAGGTCGGAAGCACAAGAATTAAGATTGACGACCGGGCTATTTTTCAATTTAAAAAATTCTCAAAAAACAGTAAGACTTATTACCCGACCGTCTGCACAGTACATTTAGACCGTAGAAAAGTTCACAAAAACAACTTTTCTCTGTCTAGAATAACAGGTACGACTACTTTCCGAATAAAATACAGTTTTTGTTTGTCAAAAATTGCCCGAGAAACTAAGGGCCTGTTTACATGGAGGGAGGGTGACCCGGGTAGCAGGGTCACCCTCCTAGCCGGGCTACCCTGGGAGGGCCAGCTTTTCATACATTTCTTTACAAAGCACACTGAAGTGTTTACATGATAGACAGGGTCACCCGCCTACCCGGGTCACCCTGTCTGCTTGCCAGAGTAACCCTCCTAGGCGGGCTATCTTTTCTGCATGTAAACGGTCACCCCAGGGTCACCCTCCTAGGCGGGCTATTTCTTTTGACTTTAAATTACCCGTGAAAACAAGCAATAAAAACAGCAAACTCGCCGTTATAGCCTTTCTTCTTGCTGCCATGTTTGTTATTATGTCGTGCTTAATAAAGCGCGCCGTTGCAATAAAAAAAGTCCGCCAAAACATGAGCCCGCCAAAACAATTTAAGAGCCCGCCAAAAAAAAAGATAGCTCACCTATATGATAGCCCGCCCTAATAGCCCGCCCATGTAAAGGCGGGCTATGTGTTAGCCCGGCTGGGAGGGTGACCCTGGTACCCGGGTCACCCTCCCTCCATGTAAACAGGCCCTTAGTCTTGTTTTGTTTACATATTAAAAATCGCTTTTCAATCTATGTAATGAATGAACAAGCACATAAAAATGGACAACACAATCTTCTTTCGAAAAATTTTATTCAAATCTTCATTAGTTTATGTTTAAAAGTAAAACACGTTCCATTTATAGCGTATCAAGGCAGAGCTGTCCTCGATGAAATTCAAGACAACAACACGACTTAATTTGAGCACGTTTCATAAACAGGTTTCCAAAACTTAAGAAAACACAAAGAAAAAGTCAATCAAAAATTGATATCAACAAAATTCCCATCGAAAAATGTTATTTTTTTTACCTTTAAGTCACTGGACTGCTTGGAAATTCATTAAAACTCCGCTTCTTCGGTTCTGAAATCCGTAATAAAAACAAGGCATCTCCCCGCATTGCTCCTGCATGGATAAAAACGTATGAGGGTTCCTCGAAGCAAGATTTTATCCCCGAAAGCTCTTCTTTTTCCACTATAGCGGCTTCTGAGTATCCCTTAATTAGTATCCCTGTCTTGAGTAGCACACCGCGAAAAAATGTAGGGAAGTAACGACTTTACTGCTCAGCTAAACACTGCGAAAGATCCAACTTTTTTAAAACTTTAAAAAGTGTTTACCGAGCTGACGGCTGTGTGTAGCCGCGCGTGTGGCGTCATACGCGCATGTTTTGCAACGTCATACGCGCCCGCGAATTAGGACGCAACGCTCGGACGCTCGGACGGACACACATGTAAAGACGCCGCCCGCGAAACATTCCGCCGGCCATGACCATGAAAAATGTCGAGCATGGGTTCTATGAGTATGGGGCTGCGCACCAGGGCCTTCGGCCCGGCGAGTGCTCCGCTAAAAGTTGCTGAAGTAGTCATTCGATGGCAACGAAAGCATTCCACACATCTGACGTGTTAGCATGGCCGCGAATCTAGAAAATTCATAAGAGCAGTTTATAGCTGGTGACTTACCTTTACATGTCATTCCGTCTCCTAAATAACCTTCCCAACAAGCACAGAAAAAGGAGCCCACGAAGTTGATACAATCTGAATGGGGACTGCAGCCCAAGGACACTGGACTATGTACACACTCGTCAATATCTGTAAAGGAAATAAAATCACTGATGCCCGCATAAGCAGAATGTATTGAGCTGTGTATCCTTAACTCAACTTTAAAAGGAAAATAAATGCCTTCTTGGTGTTGAACCAGAGAATGCATTACCTGTGCAGATTTTCCCATCGCCTGTGTACCCATCAACACAAATACACCTGTAAGACCCAGGTTCGTTGACACATTTTGTATTTTCTACACAGTCGTACAAATTATTGGAGCATTCATCAAAGTCTGAAAAATAAAACAGAAAAGAAATTAAATTCCTAGATTTTATTATACTTTATTACTCTACTATGAGGCCATTTTGTTGTTTACGGGCAAAAGAAGACACAACATAAGCGAGCATATTGCACTGAATTATACCGGTTTGATAATTTAGGATTGAAGTTAAATTGTTCGCGTGTGCGCTCAGAACAAGAATAAAACGTGTCGAGAATGATGGCTGAGTTAAGAATTTAATGTGGTGTTGTAGGGTGTTGTGGGGTGGTATGGTATTGTATGGTATGGTATGGTATGGTATGGTATGGTATGGTATGGTATGGTATGGTATGGTATGGTATGGTATGGTATGGTATGGTATGGTATGGTATGGTATGGTATGGTGTAAGGTGGTGTGGTGTGGTGTGGTATGATGTGGTGTGGTGTGGCATGGTGTGGTGTAGTGTGGTGTGGTATGGTGTAGGGTGATGTAGTGTGGTGTGGTATGGCGTAGGGTGATGTGGGGTGGTGTGGTATGGTGTGGTGTGGTGTTGGGTGGTGTGGTGTTGGGTGGTGTGGTGTTGGGTGGTGTGGTGTGGTATAGTGTGGTATGGTGTTACCCCAAAACCTTTCTTACCAACGCAAACTGTATCCAATGGATTCTGTGATCCAGATTCTTTAACAAATCCCAATGGACATTCACATATGTATGATCCAACAGTGTTGTTACATACATGATCTGATCCACATGCACCTGGAGACTGGCACTCATCAAAATCTACAAATATCCAACAAGGTTTAAAATAAAAACCAATACTTTATAACCAAACCTGTATGAAACGGACCTGTAAGTATCAGTAACACAGTGAGGCAGTCAGTAAGTCGTTGAAGTAAGTAAGACAGTAAGTCGGCAAGTCAATAAGTCAGTCAGTAACTCAGCAAAGACAGCAAGTCAAAAAGTCAATAAGTGAGTCATTAAGTTGGTCAGTAAGTCAGTAAAGTAACACAGTAAGTCAATAAGTCAGACAGTAAGTCGATCAGTTAGTCAGCAAAGTATATAACACAGTATGTCAGCAAGTCAATAAGTCAGACAGTAAGTCGATCAGTTAGTCAACAAAGTATATAAGACAGTAAGACAGCAAGTCAATAAGTCAGACAGTAAGACGATCAGTTAGTCAGCAATGTATATAAGACAGTATGTCAGCAAGTCAATGAGTCAGACAGTAAGTCGATCAGTTAGTCAACAAAGTATATAAGACAGTAAGACAGCAAGTCAATAAGTCAGACAGTAAGTCGATCAGTTAGTCAGCAATGTATATAAGACAGTATGTCAGCAAGTCAATAAGTCAGACAGTAAGTCGATCAGTTAGTCAACAAAGTATATAAGACAGTATGTCAGCAAGTCAATAAGTCAGACAGTAAGTCGATCAGTTAGTCAGCAATGTATATAAGACAGTAAGATAGCAAGTCAATAAGTCAGACAGTAAGTCGATCAGTTAGTCAGCAATGTATATAAGACAGTATGTCAGCAAGTCAATAAGTCAGACAGTAAGTCGATCAGTTAGTCAGCAATGTATATAAGACAGTATGTCAGCAAGTCAATAAGTCAGACAGTAAGTCGATCAGTTAGTCAACAAAGTATATAAGACAGTAAGACAGCAAGTCAATAAGTCAGACAGTAAGACGATCAGTTAGTCAGCAATGTATATAAGACAGTATGTCAGCAAGTCAATAAGTCAGACAGTAAGTCGATCAGTTAGTCAACAAAGTATATAAGACAGTAAGACAGCAAGTCAATAAGTCAGACAGTAAATCGATCAGTTAGTCAGCAATGTATATAAGACAGTATGTCAGCAAGTCAATAAGTCAGACAATAAGTCGATCAGTTAGTCAGCAATGTATATAAGACAGTATGTCAGCAAGTCAATAAGTCAGACAGTAAGTCGATCAGTTAGTCAGCAATGTATATAAGACAGTAAGACAGCAAGTCAATAAGTCAGACAGTTAGTCGATCAGTTAGTCAGCAATGTATATAAGACAGTATGTCAGCAAGTCAATAAGTCAGACAGTAAGTCGATCAGTTAGTCAGCAATGTATATAAGACAGTATGTCAGCAAGTCAATAAGTCAGACAGTAAGTCGATCAGTTAGTCAGCAATGTATATAAGACAGTAAGACAGCAAGTCAATAAGTCAGACAGTAAGTCGATCAGTTAGTCAGCAAAGTATATAAGACAGTAAGACAGCAAGTCAATAAGTCAGACAGTAAGTCGATCAGTTAGTCAGCAAAGTATATAAGACAGTATGTCAGCAAGTCAATAAGTCAGACAGTAAGTCGATCAGTTAGTCAGCAATGTATATAAGACAGTATGTCAGCAAGTCAATAAGTCAGACAGTAAGTCGATCAGTTAGTCAGCAATGTATATAAGACAGTATGTCAGAAAGTCAATAAATCAGACAGTAAGTCGATCAGTTAGTCAGCAATGTATATAAGACAGTATGTCAGCAAGTCAATAAGTCAGACAGTAAGTCGATCAGTTAGTCAGCAATGTATATAAGACAGTATGTCAGCAAGTCAATAAGTCAGACAGTAAGTCGATCAGTTAGTCAACAAAGTATATAAGACAGTAAGACAGCAAGTCAATAAGTCAGACAGTAAGTCGATCAGTTAGTCAGCAATGTATTTAAGACAGTATGTCAGCAAGTCAATAAGTCAGACAGTAAGTCGATCAGTTAGTCAGCAATGTATATAAGACAGAAAGACAGCAAGTCAATAAGTCAGACAGTAAGTCGATCAGTTAGTCAACAAAGTATATAAGACAGTAAGACAGCAAGTCAATAAGTCAGACAGTAAGTCGATCAGTTAGTCAGCAATGTATATAAGACAGTATGTCAGCAAGTCAATAAGTCAGACAGTAAGTCGATCAGTTAGTCAGCAATGTATATAAGACAGTATGTCAGCAAGTCAATAAGTCAGACAGTAAGTCGATCAGTTAGTCAGCAATGTATATAAGACAGTATGTCAGCAAGTCAATAAGTCAGACAGTAAGTCGATCAGTTAGTCAGCAATGTATATAAGACAGTATGTCAGCAAGTCAATAAGTCAGAGAGTACGTCGATCAGTTAGTCAGCAAAGTATATAAGACAGTATGTCAGCAAGTCAATAAGTCAGACAGTAAGTCGATCAGTTAGTCAGCAATGTATATAAGACAGTTAGACAGCAAGTCAATAAGTCAGACAGTAAGTCGATCAGTTAGTCAGCAAAGTATATAAGACAGTAAGACAGCAAGTCAATAAGTCAGACAGTAAGTCGATCAGTTAGTCAGCAAAGTATATAAGACAGTAAGACAGCAAGTCAATAAGTCAGACAGTAAGTCGATCAGTTAGTCAGCAAAGTATATAAGACAGTATGTCAGCAAGTCAATAAGTCAGACAGTAAGTCGATCAGTTAGTCAGCAAAGTATATAAGACAGTATGTCAGCAAGTCAATAAGTCAGACAGTAAGTCGATCAGTTAGTCAGCAAAGTATATAAGACAGTATGTCAGCAAGTCAATAAGTCAGACAGTAAGTCGATCAGTTAGTCAGCAAAGTATATAAGACAGTATGTCAGCAAGTCAATAAGTCAGACAGTAAGTCGATCAGTTAGTCAGCAATGTATATAAGACAGTATGTCAGCAAGTCAATAAATCAGACAGTAAGTCGATCAGTTAGTCAGCAATGTATATAAGACAGTATGTCAGCAAGTCAATAAGTCAGACAGTAAGTCGATCAGTTAGTCAGCAATGTATATAAGACAGTATGTCAGCAAGTCAATAAGTCAGACAGTAAGTCGATCAGTTAGTCAGCAAAGTATATAAGACAGTATGTCAGCAAGTCAATAAGTCAGACAGTAAGTCGATCAGTTAGTCAGCAAAGTATATAAGACAGTATGTCAGCAAGTCAATAAGTCAGACAGTAAGTCGATCAGTTAGTCAGCAAAGTATATAAGACAGTATGTCAGCAAGTCAATAAGTCAGACAGTAAGTCGATCAGTTAGTCAACAAAGTATATAAGACAGTATGTCAGCAAGTCAATCAGTCAGACAGTAAGTCGATCAGTTAGTCAGCAAAGTATATGACAGTATGTCAGCAAGTCAATAAGTCAGACAGTAAGTCGATCAGTTAGTCAGCAAAGTATATAAGACAGTATGTCAGCAAGTCAATAAGTCAGACAGTAAGTCGATCAGTTAGTCAACAAAGTATATAAGACAGTATGTCAGCAAGTCAATCAGTCAGACAGTAAGTCGATCAGTTAGTCAGCAAAGTATATGACAGTATGTCAGCAAGTCAATAAGTCAGACAGTAAGTCGATCAGTTAGTCAGCAATGTATATAAGACAGTATGTCAGCAAGTCAATAAGTCAGACAGTAAGTCGATCAGTTAGTCAACAAAGTATATAAGACAGTAAGACAGCAAGTCAATAAGTCAGACAGTAAGTCGATCAGTTAGTCAGCAATGTATATAAGACAGTATGTCAGCAAGTCAATAAGTCAGACAGTAAGTCGATCAGTTAGTCAGCAAAGTATATAAGACAGTATGTCAGCAAGTCAATAAGTCAGACAGTAAGTCGATCAGTTAGTCAGCAAAGTATATAAGACAGTATGTCAGCAAGTCAATAAGTCAGACAGTAAGTCGATCAGTTAGTCAGCAAAGTATATAAGACAGTATGTCAGCAAGTCAATAAGTCAGACAGTAAGTCGATCAGTTAGTCAACAAAGTATATAAGACAGTATGTCAGCAAGTCAATCAGTCAGACAGTAAGTCGATCAGTTAGTCAGCAAAGTATATGACAGTATGTCAGCAAGTCAATAAGTCAGACAGTAAGTCGATCAGTTAGTCAGCAAAGTATATAAGACAGTAAGTCAGCAAGTCAGCGAAGTAAGACAGTAAGTCAGCAAAGTAAGACAGTAAGTCAGCAAGTCAGCGAAGTAAGACAGTAAGTCAACAAGTCAGCGAAGTAAGACAGTAAGTCAACAAGTCAGCGAAGTAAGACAGTAAGTCAACAAGTCAGCGAAGTATATAAGACAGTAAGTCAGCAAGTCAGCAAAGTAAGACAGTAAGTCAGCAAGTCAGCGAAGTAAGACAGTAAGTCAGCAAGTCAGCGAAGTAAGACAGTAAGTCAACAAGTCAGCGAAGTAAGACAGTAAGTCAACAAGTCAGCGAAGTAAGACAGTAAGTCAACAAGTCAGCGAAGTAAGACAGTAAGTCAACAAGTCAGCGAAGTAAGACAGTAAGTCAACAAGTTAGCGAAGTAAGACAGTAAGTCAACAAGTCAGCGAAGTAAGACAGTAAGTCAACAAGTCAGCGAAGTAAGACAGTAAGTCAACAAGTCAGCGAAGTAAGACAGTAAGTCAGCAAGTGTATAAGTCAGTCAGTAAGTCAGTCAGTAAGTCAGCAAAGTAAGACAGACAGTTAAAAGGTCAGCAAGCCAGCGAAGTGAGTAAGACAGTACGTTAGCGAAGACAATAAGTCAGCCAGTAAGACAGCAAAGTAAGTAAGCAGTAAGTCAAAAAGACAGTCAGTAAGCAATTGAAGTAAGACAGCAAGTCCGTCAGTAAGTCAGCAAACCCTCAGCACTACAGACAATGGACACTTAAATTTGGCCGCAGACATTAACTTTTTCATGTAAAGTAACTAAACATCCTTACTACCAACATTATCATAATGGCAATTTGTAAATGGGTTTAAACTGTCCTCTAAATACGGACAGCTCCCTCATATGGGCATTTGGTTTTGTTACTTTGGAGTCCATATTAGAGAAGTTCAGCTGTAGTGGATTACTCAGTATTCCTCACCAACACAAACTGGATCCAGTGGATTCTGTGGGCCAGAGTCGGCAACAAATCCCAGTTGACATTCACACGTGTATGATCCAGGCGTGTTGTTACAAACATGTTCTGGTCCACATGCATCTGGCGATTGGCACTCATCAACGTCTACAAGGAAACACAAATTTCTAAGTCCATAAACACTCATTTTCATCATGCAACGAAATGAAATTTAGAATCAACTAAAATCTAATATTTTTTGCAAGCCGCTTTCCTCCGCTGCTCTTTGCGTAGACCAGTGCTGTCCTTGTCCCTTGCCTATAACTATCTGTCGACTGGCACTCATCAATATCTACAAAGTTCATAATTCAATACAAGAACACTGTTTTTTTAGAAATTGTCAAAAATTCGATTTCCTTTGATCCCTTTTTATTAATTTTAAATTAAAAGAACCAACTGTTTGAAAGTTCAATTAATTCTGTAGATTGGGTAGCTATACAAGGTATTTCATTGTGACGCTATTAAGCTTCTAATAATCGCCTCAGAAACGTATGGAACCATCTTTATAGTTATAGAGATTTGAATTTACTAAATGCTAATTAGATGACGTCAAATGCAGACTCGTTTAATATACAACTACTTGTTTCCACCTCCAAGTAATATTTTTTATACAAATCAATTGACTATAAACAGTTTTTATTAGTATTTCTTAAATTTATTATCCTTAAGCTGTGAACTGCGTATTGTAAATTGAAGTAGAAATAATGGTAAAGTCTGCATTTGACGTCATCTAATTAGCATTTAGTAAATTCAAATCTCTATAACTCACTAACGCGACGTTAAAAACAAGAAATATTTCACTATTCGACTTTTCAACGTACATTGAGTTGATTAAAAGAAAAAAATTAGGGTTTAGGTGCACTTTAAGCTTCTAATAATCCCCTCAGAAACGTTTGGAACCATCTTTCTTTTTCACAGGGAGGATGAGAGACACTTTCACTTTCTTGTGGAGCATTTTCTTGAGATGTGTCGCTTTTGGTTCTTGTATGTAATCTAAGGCGTCTTTCAAGCTCACCGATGGTTGACAAGGAACTGGTGTTTATCTCAGTAGCCATGCACCTCTTCAGATCCTCTAATTTCATTGGACCTCTAATTTCATTGGACCTGGCTATCACGCACATAAGCCAAAATTGTAGGTGTCACTTTGTAAAACGTTATATCGTGAACGTTTGAAAGCCGATTTCACTAAAATTTAACAGAGATATTGGTGAATAATGGAAGTGCATAAGGATTGTTTTTTATTGAAGGGATCGCGCTTTGCGGCAATGCTATAAGCCACTAAAGTTATTTTTTTGTTAAAAAAAAACGCGGTTTTGTGTCCAAGTTAGCTCCTCGAGAAGAACACAAAGCAAGTTGATTTCACCACTCGCTGACCCGTCAAAACATCTATTGTGTTATATCTGACTCCGATTTTTTGATTTCAACTTTAATTAAAAGTTATAAGCTTTTAAAGGAGTAAAATTGTCCATGTTAGAATTTGAAGCCTCATATCTTCCCTTTGAAAGCCTATTTAAAAAATATGAATCAGATATGACAATCTATAATACACCTTGTTTACCCCCCTGTAGTGTCAACTCATGAAACTCTCTATCCGCGCTGAATTCTTGGACACAAAATTGCTTGTTTTTACGCTTCCGAATGCTTCCCGAGCAAACACGAATGCAAAAAATATATATTTATGGCAATTTTGCTAATTATAATCCAGAAAGAACAATGCGTTGAAAAATAGAGCGTTTTCACTTGACGTCATAGCCGCCATATTGGTGTACCCGTACAAAAGAATTTTAATTAACTTCTCTTGTTAGGAACACCAACATGGCTGCCATGGCCTTTGTCATTTGAGTCCCACGGGACTGAAGGTCACGTGAGTGAAAACGCTCTATAGTGTATTTTACCAGAAAACGCTTTGCACGTGCAATTATTAATGCAGAAAAATTACAGAGCCTGTTCGTGAATATTTCGCGCATTTTCGGTATCAGTCGTCGCACTTCGTGCATACTATTTTCATAAATGCATACTGATGAGCGGAACCTGTGCCCCGCGACCTTAAAGCAAGCTCCTAGCCATAATCATGGAAACACGATGTTTCAACCGGGACAGTGTTTATCAAAACGATACAGAGTGAAATAAATGACTCTATTTTACAGGGAAGCTACATCAGTAAGAATCAGGTTAAAACAACATGAAGATACAATTTCTGATAAAATGAAAGGATGTTTCTTATTTGTAAGAATTTTTTATGTTCATTTCACAGACAAATAAAGTTTACTTCTCACCGAGACACGTTAGTTCCAATGGATTCTGTGAGCCAGAGTTGGCAACAAATCCCAGTTGACATTCGCATGTGTGCGATCCAACAGTGTTGTTACATACTTGATTTAATCCACATGCATCTGGAGACTGGCACTCATCAAAATCTACAAAGATTTCCCATCACCTTATTAGAACATTGAACACACTGCACTTTACAGTAGACCCTGCAGCTAACTTGAATTCTCAAGACTGAAAACTGCCGTGTATGACTCAGCATAGCTTCTACACTTATTTACTTCGCACTGAATTCCCAGAAATTAATCATTTCACGGACGTAACTTGCACAATAGAGGACATATACATTTTTTCTGTCTAATTCAATGTAAGTTTTCAATCTAGCTGTTTTAATTTATAATTTCCTTACAGAAATTTGTGTTAAGTAATATGGTAAGAACACTTTTTTTTACTTCGGTGCATGTGTGCAATTGTAAATGTATTTCAATATCGATAAAGGGATATTCAAAAAAACTGTGTGAGATAGCAGGGGTTACAAGGTGAATGTGTTTTCAAATTTCAAAATTTTTACGAAACTGAGAAAATAGCCCATTTCCGAGTTGCTCTTCGCCTCCTTTTTAAACCGAGGCCAAGTGCAAAACTATTCATATGAAAATGAGTTTTCTTTCACATGCAAATAAAACGTATATCCATATGAACAGTTTTGCACTTGGCCTCGGTTTGAAAAGGAGGCTAAGAGCAACTCGGAAATGGGCTATTGAAGTCACTGACGAGCTGATGCTCGCAGAATCTGCAAGAAATGGTTGATATAACGATTGTTCTTTAAAGTGCACATGAAGTGAAATTTCACTACTGTTTTCTTTTAGGGTTTTGTGTTGTTTATATCACCTTTATTTCATTTTCAGTCATTTTCCTCTTGCGCGGAGAGGATCCACTATTAGACACCTTAAGATCGAAGTTTCCCGCGGACCGCAAACTGCAAAATGTCACGTGACCTCACTCTTGCCGTCAGGTTAACCGTTCGCGGTTCACGTTTCAACTTCAGTCAAAAGACCTGTCTAGAGGTAAGTGATTTCCCGCAGAGTTTTTTTGCTACTTATTCATCGAAAACTCACGTTCAAAGCTCCAAAAACGTTTACTTTTTATCAAAACGACTTGAGTTCGTGCTTCTTTTTGATCCACAACAAAAAAAGCTGGCAAATTTTAACAAATAGTTCAGGTGGTACAAGTTGAATGAAAAACAAACATGGCGCCGCTCGTGGCACGTGTTCAACACGTTCAAAATAACAACTTTTCTTTCACAATTTTCGGTGCAGATTTTTTTTCAAATAACAGAATTTAGTGAAATTATACAATACATCATTTTTAATTTCTAGAACATGCCTCCCTTTCGCTGGGCAAGGACGTTTTATGACATCTTCTTGTGCAAAGAAGTCGCGGAAAAAATCCAACTTTACCAGCTGAATAGCAGAGACGCTAAGAGGAGAATTTAGCACTTCAGATTAAGTAGTGGAAATTAAAGGCCCATCATCACTTACTGTGATTCATTGCGGGCGTTCTACAATTTCTGGGGCCCAGAAAATCCATTTTGAGGCGAGAAAGTTTGATTCCTACAATAATCCGTTTACATCGGGGAATCTGTATCGTCTATTAACTTTAAGATGATTTCGTTCAAATATTTAGTTCATATTAAAGGCATTGCATCTTGTTTTTGTATGTTTTCTTTTATTTTCCATCATTACAAATACGTTTTCTAAGCAACGCCGCCGAAGGCTCGAGGCGGCTGTCAAGAAACCAGATCCTTCAGAAGGTTTGGCTCAGAAATAAATAAATTCGGTCGTCCATGGAAAGGAAATAGGTATATTAGATTGCCTACTAGTTAAGATTTATCTTCGAATCTTTTCTTTGTATTAAATTTTTTTCCACATACAGATACTGTCAGTTGACATTTGAATACACCTAATTCAATAAAGGTTGCTTTGGCAGTTGGTCATTGGTAATTGGGAATTGGCACTTGACATACGGAACGCAATGCAATGCTTCGCTTGAGTGACCGCCAAACACTAGCTTCCCAATGCCCAATTACCAATGACCAAAGCAACCTTTTTTGAATTAGGTGTATTACTACCGTTGATGCATGACCGGTCGACCGTAACTGTAAACAACAAAAAAGCTCAAAACTTCTCGGCTCGCCGGCGGAGTCGTTTTTGCCAGCATCTATGTGAAATATTCCATGGAAGTTGAAGGAGGTTTTCTCCGTCCCTAGCCGTTGAATTTTTTTTTTTTTATGCAAACTTCTGAAGCCGAGAAAACGTCCTCCGCCAGCGGAGCTCATTAATTATGCCCGATGCAAATAACAGCCCACAAAATACAAACACTTCTCGGCTCGCTGGAGGTTCGTTTTAAGGGGCATCGACCTTAAACTTTCGGTAAAAATAGCAGGAGGTTTTCCGCGTCCCTCGACGTGAAAATGTTTTCGATGTGAACTTTCGAAGCGGAGGAAACTACCTCGGCGACTGGAGTTACACAAAGGCGGGTTGAGCGGCCCCAGACAAAATGCGAGACATGTTATACGGACTTTTAATATCTAACAGGACCGCTTCTTTGGACTAATAAATTTTAAAATCAATGTCGAACGAAATTTCAAACTCAGTGTTCATTTCTTCCTGGAGATGAGAGGCCAAAATTTCACTTCGCGAGAGATCGCATTTATCTGGGTCCAAATCAAAATAAACAATGTGCGGTGCATCACGGTAAGTGAAGATGGGCCTTTAAGGGACCAGGCTGCAGAGAGAGACTGGATCGTTTGCTTCAGAAATATCGTCAGGACGATAAAAGATCCCTTAAAGTGCATATGAAGTAAAAAAAATATTTCCATGGTTTGATAGTGCTTTACTTTCTTTATCTAAATTTGTGGGTTTCATCGAAAAGATCCTTCCCATTGTGAAATTATTCGGCTTGAAAGTTTTGCATTTTCCGCCAGAAAGTGTCTCTATCGAGCGCGCGGCCAAAGCTATTGTATTACAAGGCTGTGACGTAGAAAATACTTCAACTCACGAGTATCATGGCGGCATTCTTTTGAAGAAACGAATCTCAAGTATTTTCTACGTCATCAACACAATGGATTTCGAAACCTCGTTCCCAGTCTCCGGGACACTGATTTCTGCAAATTGTGCTACTTTGGACGGCAAAAAAGAGGCCTTAAATTTTTCTCTGACCAATTTCATTTATCATTTTGAAATAAAGGCATAATAGCCTCCAAAAAAAGACAAAATAAAAAATTACTTCATGTGCACTTTAAAAAGTAATACAACTGAAGTTCTTAATAAGCTTAAGTTTATGTAATCAAATTAGAATTATTTACAATTTGCATTGTCTGTTGTCTATCAGTTTATTAAAGCCACATTTTTTATTCCTTTCCTTGTAAGATAATTGACTCATGCATGATCATCAAGCAGACTGTCTAGTGAAAAATTAACATTTCAAATGGACCCGAATCTTAATTGCAGATAAGAGCATACCACAAACTGCAAACGGCAAACTTTAAACCGCGGTTTGCGGTCAGCGGGAAACTTCAATCTTAAGGTGTCTATTTTTAGCGATTTGAAAACTCCCGCTAGGGCCTGAAATTTGCGACATTTTGAGCGAGGCGAAAAAGCTACTTGTGACGTCATTTGTGTGTTTCATCACAACAAAACATGGTGGAGAAGGGGACGAACCCGGGCTAAAATACGCGTCGCTTTCAGCAATTTTTAATAGAATTAATCCTTCCACAAGTTGTCAAAACTCCATTGTAACACACTAATGACATTACTAGAACCCAGATCAGCGAAAATAAAAGGCAGACTATAAGAAAAAGCTAAACGAAGGCCAAGCAATAGTCCAAAATTTGCTTTGTGCATCTTTTCCTTTGCAAAAATAAAAAAATATAAATAAAATGTTATCGTTCTCACCAACACACACTACAGCCTTTGGATTCTGTGAGCCTGCAGGGTCTGCAATATATCCCAGTGGACATTCACATGTGTATGATCCAGCAGTGTTGTTACAAGCATGATTTGGTCCACATGCATCTGGGGAGTAGCACTCGTCAATATCTACAAAGTTCATAATTCAATGCACAAGCATGAATTTTTTTTGGAAATTGTCAAAAAAAAATTTCCTTTAAAAGAACACTGTCCTTACTAATATATTGCATTTTCATGATTATCAGTCCAGGAGCTTGCCTTAAGCTTGCTTTATTATAAATCGCCAAATGTGACGAGCGCAAAGGATATGAACTAAAAAGAAAAAATGAGGACTAAAAAAATTCAAAATTCCATCAGAATGGAAACTTCGATTTCTTGACCACCTGTCACAGAATCAAAATTGATGAACTGTAATCCACTTCCATCCTTGCAATCCTGCACTTTACCTCCAATCTACTGCTTCTGTTTTGCTCTATAGAATCTTTTTATCCAATTTGGTTGTAAATTTAGTTGCATTTGGCGACATAACATGGAAATTAAGGGCCTGGTTGCAATAGGGAAATTTTGATCGAATTTGTCGTTGTTTAAAATAAAAATCTGTCATCAAGTTTCCTAATGCAACCAGTGTTTTGCAAATTTGAAAATAATTGGAAATTCCGGCTAAACTTCAAAGACGCCGTAGTGTATGGGTGGGGCAGACTGATTTTGAAAAAAATGAGGAAAAACGTTTTTTTTGTGGAATGTTTTTGTTTTTATGTCATTATGCGTATGTTTTCGGCAGCATGGATGGACAGTTCGACTTTGTTTGGGACAAAATGCATAGACATAGAACCCAAAATCCATAGTCTCAGTCATACCAAGGGTAAGACACACAAAAACAAAGCCCACTGGGCTGACTCTATTCAATAAACGGAACCACAGCACCAATGAACAATGGAGATGAGGAAACAGAGCTTGGATAGACAAAAAGACCAGGAAGTGGAGAACTAAAAAATGCACAGAAGAAAAAGGGAAAGAAAGGGAAAAAGCATCAATACATATCCCAAGGTCGTAAAGAGAGCCCACAGAAAACAAAGTCTTGCAAAACTGAAGCACGACTGAGACATGCGCAGCTCCAAAAACTCAGCATCATAGGACCCATTTGCCACAACCAAGGAGACATGCAAAAATGCAAGGAGTTGGATTGAAAAAGGAATTAACAAAATAAAAATAAAAATAATAATAATAATAATAATAAATAAAATTAAACAAAATTTAAAAACAAAATAATAATTGAAATAATGGTGATGATAATTAAAAAAAATAAAATAAACAATATACAGGGAATTTGAATCGGTCAGGGCTTAAAAGAGATTTACAACATATATGCTTCTTTTGTTTTTATTTTAGGTTTTTCTCAATATTTTTAATTGTTTTAATCAATTTTCTTGATCTGCAAGTTAGCTGAGCAGCTAGTTGCTTGGCCCTTATTAGCTCTTTTAACAGCGACTGTCTCATCATCTTTGTTCGTCTAATTTTGGATACTTTTTTTGAGGCTTTCTTGGATGCTCTCTTTTTCTTCTTTATTTTAACTTCCTATATGGAATGAAGATTTTCGTCTTAGTGACGATATCTACCATAAAATTTTTTAGGTATTGAAAGGGAAATAAAAATTAATTAGTGAGCTCACTATTTAGAGATATATTTTTGCAAATTTATGGAAATTTTCGTTCTTGACTGTAGCGCGACCAGGCCCTAAGTAAACAAAATTTCATTATTTTCGGTGGAACAGTGTCCCTTTAATAACTTTTTATTAATTTCAAATTAAATTAATATTCTGACATAATAGTACCATTAGAGAACTAACTTTTTTAAAGTTCATCTTGTAGATTAATTGGGTAGCTTTATAAGGTATCATTAATTTGTGACGATATTAAGCTTCCAATAATCACCTCAGAAACATATGATGCCATCTATGTTATTTTTTCCACCGGGAGGATGGGAGACACTTGTGGGTGAAGTGAAGGCTCAATTTCATGTTTTATGAAATTTGCACAAATTATTATCATTTTAAAACATATTTAGTCTGATTATTCTTCTCACCAAGACAAATTGGAGCCAGTGGATTTAATGATTCAGGGTCAGCAGCAAAACCTAATGGACATCCACATACGTAGGATCCAACAGTATTCTGGCACACAAGATTTGCTCCACACGCATTTGGGAACTGGCATTCATCTACATCTACAAGATTGTTGTATATTGACTATTAATGTTCTATTCACTATATTATTAATGACAACCTGACATTCATTAAGATGTCAAAGTTTCAAACCCTCAGCAGCACCCCTAATAACATGGGTCAAGTACCCTCCCCCCCCCCCCCCCCCCCCCCCCCAGTTGGGTGGTTGTTAGATGGGTCTTTCTTCTATGAGGAACTTTAAGAA
The DNA here is from genome assembly GCA_024195265.1 of Dendrophyllia cribrosa. NCBI lineage: Eukaryota > Metazoa > Cnidaria > Anthozoa > Scleractinia > Dendrophylliidae > Dendrophyllia > Dendrophyllia cribrosa. The sequence goes on along the minus strand of JAJLRJ010000007.1, from coordinate 12,409,036 downwards.
TGGGGCTGACCTACTCTTATTACTGGAAATATTCAATGGTCAAAGTACATCAGATGAAGAGAGGACGAAGTGAGTGCGAGCGACCTAGCGCTGTCTGAGAATTAGGCTATAAAGAGTACAGTACAGTATAGTATGAACAGTGCAGTACAGTACAGTATAGTGCAGTTCATTACAGCGCAGTAGAGTACAGTAAAGTACAGTAGAGTACAGTACAGTACAGTACAGTACAGTACAGTGCACTACAGTACAGTACAGTACAGTACAGTACAGTGCAGTGCACTACAGTACAGTACAGTGCAGCACACTACAGTGCAGTGCAGTGCAGCACACTACAGTGCAGTGCAGTGCAACACACTACAGTGCAGTGCAGCACAGTGCAGTACAGTGCAGTGCAGCACACTACAGTGTAGTGCAGCACAGTACAGTACAGTGCAGTACAGTGCAGTGCAGTACAGTGCAGTGCAGTGCAGTGCAGTGCAGTACAGTACAGTGCAGTACAGTACACTATAGTACAGTACAGAACAATGCAGTACAGTACAGTGCAGTACAGTACAGTGCAGTACAGTAGAATGCAGTACAGTACAGTGCAGTACTGTACAATGCAGTACAGTACAGGGCAGTACAGTACAGTACAGTGTAGTACAGTACAATGCAGGACAGTACAGGGCAGTACAGTACAGTACAGTACAGTGCAGTACACTATAGTACAGTGCAGTGCAATACAGTGCACTACAGTACAGTACAGTACAGTACAGTACAGTACAGTACAGTACAGTACAGTACAGTACAGTACAGTACAGTACAGTACAGTACAGTACAGTACAGTGCAGTACAGTGCAGTACAGTACAGTGCAGTGCAGTACAGTACAGTGCAGTACAGTACAGTGCAGTGCAGTGCAGCACAGTACAGTACAGTGCAGTGCAGTGCAGTGCAGTACAGTACAGTACAGTGCAGTGCAGTGCAGTACAGTACAGTACAGTACAGTGCAGTACAGTAACTGTACAGTAGAGTACAGTACAGGACAGTGAAGTGCAGTACAGTACAGTACAGTAAAGTACAGTAGAGTACAGTACAGTGCAGTACAGTACAGTACAGTGCAGTACAGTGCAGTACAGTACAGTAGAGTGCAGTACAGTACAGTGCAGTACAGTACAGTACAGTGCAGTACAGTGCAGTACAGTACACTACAGTGCAGTGCAGTACAGTACATGACAGTGCAGTACAGTAGAGTACAGTAGACTACAGTACAGTGAAGTGCAGTGCAGTGCAGTACAGTGCAGTACCGTACTGTGCAGTACCATACTGTACAGTACAGTGCAGTACAGTGCAGTGCAGTACAGTGCAAAAAAGTACAGTTACAATGCCGTGCAGTGCAGTTCAGTACAGTACAATACAGTACAGTGGGTTTAGTGAACAAAGCATACTTAATAGATTCCTTGAATACAGTGACTGACCTTTTTCACAAATGTAAGATCTGCTATTGCTAAACAAAGTACATGGATAATCATGCCATTTCCCATCTGCCACCAATATCATGCAACACTCTTCTGAGTAATTTCCAGGTTGATTTGTATCCCAGTTTGTATATGTCACATTAGATCCATCCAACCAAAACCAGTTTGAAGGATTTATAATGTCACGGAACAAACCAATACAGAATACACTATCAAACCCACTTGCTGGCAACAGGGCATGGATGAATTCATTTTCAGCTTGTGAATTTATATTTACAAGAGTCCCTCCATGTGCTCTGCAGATGATGTTTGCACCATAACAAGTTTCAGCTATTTTTCCAAAAATATAGCACGAACCCAAATTATGGATCCAGCTGTTTGGACATACACCTGAAAGAAAGAAACAAAAAAATTATTTAGAGCATTTCTTATAATATTCACAAGTTGGCTCCTAGGAGCCTTTGATTTGTTCTGTACCCAAGAAAATTTAAACTGCTATTTTGTCCCCACTGTGGGTGTGGGGAATTTGCCATATTTTCCACAAAATGCCACCAGAGTGGGGATGGGCACCGTGTGCTATATTAATATACAGTCGAACCTCCGGTTGCGACCACCTCTCGTAAGCGACCGCCTCTCCTCAGCGACCAGTTTTTCAAAATACCAAAAGTTTCCAAGTCAAATCACTATATTTGGAACCTCTTGTAAGCGACCACCTCTCGTAAGCGACCGCGACCACTTTTAGAGCTAAAAGTTTGAAATTTTCTTTTGTTTTTAACCTCCCGTAAGCGACCACTTGACAGATAATAGAGCGAAAATTGGATAATGATGTGTTGTAACATCGCATTCCTGGGTAGTATAAGAGACGGTAATTTCTCAATCAGAAGTACCATTTTTTTTTATTGGCTTTTCACATGAATAAAACATTAAAACAAAATGTACATATACTGTACTCTATCAATCTTAAAAGAGACGACCTTAAATGTCTTATAATTACAGAAAATTAGAACTGATTTCCTGATTTCCTGCTCTTCCTGATTTTCCTCGCGCAATCGTACTACCAACCAACACAAAAAGTAAGGACTCTTCTGATGTCTAGGACTAGTGATTTTTAATACGCTTGTTAACATGTAAATCACCAGTAATATAAAAATGCTGTCAAATTTAAAGCTTGCAATCCAATCCTTATTAGTTCATGTTCAGTTCCCCTTAACGTTTAGAGAACATTAAAGATTCAATTTGTAACTATCGTGAGACTTGTTCCGTTCGCAGTATTAGGTAGTTTATAAGAAGCGAACCATGAAACTCTGAATAAGTATTTTGGAAATCTTAAATATTTTTGTGGCTACTAAAAGTTATTATATGGGTTTAGATGGGCATTGGCGCATGGGTAAGTCTCTGCAGTTACCATATGCTAATGAGGCAAAATTTTGACCCAATATGGTACACTGTATGAACTCTCGTAAGCGACCACCTCCCATAAGCGACCACCTATGCTTGACATTTTGGGTGGTCGCTTACGGGAGGTTCGACTGTAATTATATATGTATATTAATATTATATATGTAAATTTTCTGTGTTTTTTTCTCTTTTTAGTTTTATTTTACAGGGCCCACACTGATAACAGTTGTATAACTGAAGTGGCTACCCTGTTTATATATTTGTTGTTATTATTATCATTAATATTTAAAAAATGCTCAAGGAAATGTGCGTGCTATGATTGGTTACACTGAGTACACTATAACTCGATAAAGCATGTGCGTGACTTAAGGTTCATTATAACCGTTTTTATTTTATAAAAGAAAAAAAAAATTGTTCCTCGTGCATTGTTGAGTTATATCTAAGCAATTGAGTTATATAAAGCATGTGCGTGACATAAGGTTCATTATAACCGTTTTTATTTTATAAAAAAAATAAAAAAAATTGTTCCTCATGCATTGTTGAGTTATATAAGCACCTGGGAATTTTTAAGAACACTCGAGAAGTGTGAGAAGAACTCGCTTTTGGCTCATGTTTCTCTGCACTTCTCTCGTGTTCTTAAAAATTCCTGAGTTCTTATATAACTCAATAATGCACTCGGGTGTTTTTTATTGCTTTACTAAAAATAGAGTATCTGTAAAATAGTGGGTCTCGGATGCAATAGAGTAGGGATTTTTGGTGTCTGGTCTAGCATGAGATTGCAACATGCAGCTGAACATGATCTGGTAGAAGGGTTTCAGATTCCTAGCAGCACACCACCATCCAAAAATATCATCCCTCCTGGAATTCAGACCCTGTCTGAGCAATTGATGAAACCATTGTTAGATGACAACTGACATCAACCGATAATAGACAATGTCAATCTTCATCTCTTAGAGCAGTTTTCAACAATAGTGTTGTAAAACCAAAACCAAAGTAATTACTCTGCCCAATCACAACAAAGGCTAAACTGCAGAATACCCCGCAACTTATTTGCATCATATAGGCCACTTCGAAAAATATCACAATAATCTTTTATGTGCAGGCGCAACCTCACTGGGTGTAATTATTCAAGTCTCCTTTGTTAGAAATGGTACAATGGAATTCAGAGTACATGTAGGAATTGCAACAAAACACGTTAATTTAGATGAATTCCGAGGCTGATATTATTTTAGCACTTCAAAGCATGCGATGTGTCCAACAATCAGTTTTTTAATATTATTTCAAGGTTTCTAGGAAGAAAACTTCTTGTAATCTCGTGGGGTCTGAGTTTTCCGCTGGGTCTGAGTTTTCCGCACACCCGCAATATGCTGCTAGAAGATGGCGAAGCTCAAAGGTGACGAAACGCGACCTGGTGGTTGCAAGTACCCGACACCACCGTGCGCGCTTGCTAAAATATTACCCGAGACCACCGTGCGCGCCTAGTTTCGTCAAATCGAGAATGCTTCGCCCACTACAAACACATTTCTTACCTTTTCAACAAATATTCTTTGTCCTTGTATGTATACACCCAGGGAATGCTAGGGTGCCTCCTCGGGTTTTGTTACCGCTCTCTTCAGGTGTTTGCTCAAGCGTAAAATACGCAACCTTGTCTAGACAAATCTGAGCGCTTCAGTGAAAAGTAACCGAAGTACCGGCTGCTATTTTAAACCATGTTTATAGTTTTTCCCTGTTTGATCGAAAACGATGAACCGGGCAAGATAAATATCTCGCTGTTATCTTTGTTATTTCAGTTGCCAATTAACAGGAAGTGCATTCTGTCGACGACTAAATTACAGTTCAATTGTTCTGGCAGCATATTGAATCGAAGTAAATCTGCACTGGTGGGGTGATTGCGTGACAATAAAACATTTTACGCGAGGTGAAAAGAATTGATCGTAAGTGAAGTTTATTTCTTTTGTAATTTCATGGGGTCCGAGTTTTCCGCTGGGTCTGAGTTTTCCGCCGGGTCTGAGTTTTCCGCACACCCGCATCTTGCAGCATTTGAAGGTCTTGCATTTACGAGTTCGCGTTTCGCCATCTTCGAGAAGCATTTTAAGGTGAGTATTTTGCACTTCAGTGATTTCTTTGAATTCAAAAGCATTCAACAGTACTGAATAAATTTGGTTTGTCAGACACAAATCAGCAACGGGGTCAACAGACTCGATCCAACAGATCGCAAATATCTCAGAACAGAATGATAAATCTCAACTCAAACGTTTGTAACACTGAAAACTCAGAGTTGCATCGATATTGTCAGATCATTAGTTTTATGTCGTTCAAAAGCGGCGGGGTATTCTGAAATCTAGCAGCCGATCATGTTGTCTACAAATACATTGTTGCAAGTTTGGTTATTGTTGTAATGGTTTCTGGTGACCTGTTTTTTGTTTCTTTTTTTTTCTTTCAAAAATTACACGAATTTAATAACATACAATATGTTGCTGTTACACAGAATATAAATACAATACTATATGATTGTAATAGATTTCATTGTCAAATTTACAGATAAATATGTCGACTACTTACATGGATGTTAACCTCAATAAAATACTTGAAACGTTAATTTTTCAACAGTCGTATGCACAGTATTTATATTTAATACACATGCCATAAACAGGTTATCAAAAGCGGGGGCAGCTATAGTGAACACTATTTCTAGTTTTAAGCTTTAGCTTAATTATTATTACTCACCTGAATTAGATGAAAACGACCCAGACAACAGAACCGAGAGAACCGTTGCACACAGCCAGAGATTTAGACTGTTCATTTTGGCGGATTCCTTCTCTACAAGCTGGGTGTTTCAGCAGAAAAGGAGAAAAATGTGTACATTTTGGAGACGAAACGGTTTGGAGACGAAAGCCGATGGCGAAGTCAAATGCTCGCGCCATCTTTACATTCAATCTTCACTAGTTCCCAGTTTCTTTCAGTCTGATCTAATAGACAATAAACAAGAAGCTTTTACACAGCAGCAGGGCCCGGTGATAAATGTTTTTTTGTTGTTGTTGTTGTTTTTGTTGTTACTGCTCTCGACGTCAGAATTCGTCGGATTCACCTGCAATGGACCGGCAACGGCATCAAAGGACAATTTGGCTGCAATGAATGTCATGAATAGCCATATATTATTGCGACCACAAACCGTGGGTTTAGCGACAGAGTAACTTGCTACGTTCGTTTGTCAAGTAATTTCACATGTCCGCCTTATATAACAACAAAGTTTCATTCATTCATTCATTTTGTCATTAACCACATTAAAAATATATATAGTAATAATACAATACACTAGGAATTTATAATAACTTAAAAGACGATAGACTACAAAATGTTTAAGGTGGTAGTGACAAGGAAGCCTATATGGAAGCCGGGGGCTTATGAACTATAGGCTTCCTGACAATATAGGATACATCATACGAATTATGAGGACAGCATGAAATATAAAATGTATTATTTTAAAAAGAAAAGGAAAGGAAAGAAGAAGTATGCAGCTCAACAAAGAGTATTTTTGACTAAGAAAGAAAGAATGTTTTAAGTCTTTTGCCAAACAAATGGATGCTTTCACTGTTTTGAATTTCATGACTTAACGAGTGAGCAAAAATTTGAAATGACTGTCTTCAGGCTATGCTTGATTTCCCTTCGAGTTTTGTTGTTGGAAGCATAAAGGCTTCGATGGCCCAATAAGAACATAGGATTTGTTGTGTCCAGACGTCCAGACGGTGTTTTTTGGAATTCTTGGGGAAATAGAGCGATTTCCAATTGAGGGTGCGTTCAGCTGGATTTCGGATTTCCATTGTTCATGGAAATCCATCGCGGAGAAGGATTTCGGTAATTGGAAATCCGTTTTTCGATTTTGCGTTTTTTTTTTTGTTAAATCCGAAATCCGGATTTCAAAATCGAAATCCGGATTTCCCAATCGAGCGCACCGCGAGTGTCAAAAGTAATTTCGCATTGCTTCGCTTTGTGATTGGCTAAAAAATCTCGCGCCAAGGGTAATAGTGACCTGTTCGCACGCGTTTTCCCGCGCTTTGGTTCGTTGGATTGCCTACGTCGGTTGTGATTGACAAGAACTGAAAGCGCTATAGTATAAACTTTATCGTAGTTCTCGCGGGGTAATTTTGAAAGCCACCTTTTTGTTGTAATTTTACATACAGTTATGTCGCTCATATGTGTACATGCCACTTACATGCATGTGTACCGTTATTATAATTTGCTTGCATAATGGTACATGTTTGAACCCGGTTATTTTTCTGTGTTTATTTACAAAACAAGTCGGTGACCTCCCAATGTTTTGGCATTTCTGACAAGGGCGATTCATAATCTGGTTGAGGCAAAAGTTTGAAACAATCTGTGTTGTGGAAGACTGTTTACGAGGTCCTTAAGGTGACTCGACCCAGTTTTTTTGGGGGGTATCATCCTACTTTGAAGCTCTCTGGTATCCCCACCTTTACTTTTATCGTAAGTCTAACACATAGAATGGATAACATATAGATCAATCTACAATATAATATAAAATATTTGGCGATCGGCGTAAATGCCACGTGGTTATAATGCCACGCCCCTTTGAGGTCTGAGTCGAAAATCTGCTGTTACCGGCATTTTTTCGTGGAAATCTCTCGGTTACACATAGTGTCTTGCGCTGAGCAGAGTTTCACCAACATCGCAAAGACCCAATTCGAGAAATTCAGTGGTTTCCAAATTTAGGTCATAATTTAAGCGAAAATGATAAGCAAACTTTACACGATTATATCTAATAAACTATGAGACTTATCCCTTTATTTTGGGGATCGTTATAACAGATGAGTCCTTGCAAGTCAGCAAAAAGCTTTAGGGTCTTGTAAATGCGCGCGATTTCGAGCAAAGGAAACATATAGAAATTCTAGTTTTAGCTATTTCTTGACGTTTGTCAGCGTTTAAGAGTCCTTCTCACGAAAAAAAGCATTTTCTTAAAAATTCGTAGTTTTTTTTTCCTTCAAATTGTTCAGGGCCACAATTGATTAACTAACTGCCCGGATTCTGAATTTCATGGTCATTGAAAAACTGTGACATTATCTTCTATAAGCCGAAACTTGAGTAAACATTGAAGATTTTTAGCGTTTTGGCCGAGTTTGTACTCTGGGAGTTGTCTATTGTTTCTAGTCTGTCATTATACAGCATTCTTGTTCAGCACGCGTGCAATGACCACGCTTGGCTGACTTCCGAATGCTCACCGAGATATGGTAATTAGTATGAAAAAATAGAAGGGATTCCCGTCACGTAACGTCTGCAGCCAGGAGTGTACATCATGCCGAGAATTGATTAAAAATCATGAGTTAAACCTCTATGTATCACGCGATCGTCTGTCTCAGGCCGTACCAAGAATGCTGTATAATGACAGACTAGAAACAAACTTGCAAGGACTCATCTGTTATAACGATCCCCAAAATAAAGGGATAAGTCTCATAGTTTATTAGATATAATCGTGTAAAGTTTGCTTATGATTTTCGCTTAAATTATGACCTAAATTTGGAAACCACTGAATTTCTCGAATTGGGTCTTTGCGATGTTGGTGAAATTCTGCTCAGCGCAAGGCACTAATGCGCACTATCAGGAGCCCATCAATAGGAGCCTCTATCTCTACTAATTTCTTGAGTCAACCCTTTCCCGAGTAGATTTATTTTTAGAACGGCTTTTTCCCGCGAAAAGAATCATGTTTCTGTTTACCGCCGTCGGAAGATGTCGTTAAATCCTCTTCTTCACTTTCGCTATCAGAGGATGCGCTGTATTCGCTCGACAAGACATCGAGCGTATCAGAACTTTCGTCCGATAACTCATTCAAACCTTCCTCGCTATCCACCATTTCTGATTTCACAGCCTGAGGCGCTGTTTGACGTAAAACAATACAACTGTCATTGCTCTGTTTTGATTGGGTCTTTGAACTGTGGGCGTGCGAAACCTCCCCTGAGAGCCGTTCTATTAATAGATCTACTCGGGAAAGGGTTGACTCCAAGGCTTAGTATGGGAGATAGAGACTCCCTTTGATGGGCTCCTGGTACTATGTGTAGCCGAGAGATTTCCACGAAAAAATGCCGGTAACAGCAGATTTTCGACTCAGACCTCAAAGGGGCGTGGCATTATAACCACGTGACATTTACTCCGATCGCCAAATATTTTATATTATATTGTAGATTGATCTATATGTTATCCATTCTATGTGTTAGACTTACGATAAAAGTAAAGGTGGGGATACCAGAGAGCTTCAAAGTAGGATGGTACCCCCCCAAAAAAACTGGGTCGAGTCACCTTAAGATCATAAGCTGTATTTAGTGTAAATCATGGCAATATCCGAGTTGCTCTTAGCCTCCTTTTCAAACCGAGGCCATGTGCAAAACCATTTATATGAAAATAAGTTTTGTTTCACATGAAAATAAAACTTATATCCATATGAATGGTTTTGTACTTGGCCTTGATTTGAAAAGTTGACTAAGAGCAACTCGGAAATGGGTTATTGTATTAACGCTTTGGACATTTCCGAGTTGTTCTTGGCCTCCTTTTCAAACCGTGGCCAAGTGTAAAACCATTCATATGGATATAAGTTTTATTTGAATGTGAAAGAAAACTCATTTTCATATGAATGGTTTTCCGTGACTTGGCCACGGTTTGAAAAGGAGGCAAAGAGCAACTCGGAAATGGGGTATTGATAATAGGACTTCGTGTCGTCCAATTCTGTCTGTAATCATACTCGTGATTAACAAAATCGGACTCCCGCTACGCGATCGTCCGATTTTGTTTTAAAATCACTTGTACAATTACAGACCGAATTGGGCTCCACTCAGTCCTATTACGATTATTAACAAGACCAATAGAAAGCAACAATAGTAATTTTATTAAAGTGTCAAAGTAAATGTCATTAAAAAAAAGCGAGGTACCAGTGGCGGATTTAGATTCCATCGTGAAAGGGTGGAGTGGGTGGGGGGACGGATTTTCAAGTTTGTTCCTTGGGACATTTTCGATACAAACTAGTGTACTGTATTCGAAAGAAATTATTGCATGATCAGATTCTAATTATTTAAGATATGAGGGAAAGTCGCTTCTCTAAGTTTCTTTGCACTCAAATCGAACGTTTTTGGGTTGGTTTAAATAAAAAATCATAACGGAACAAATCCTTTTCGGTTACAGAGCAATTTTCACCGTCGGCATAATTCCATCCCCTTGCTTCCAGGGGAGGAGCCTTTGATCTAACGAATGTTACTGAACGCTAAACACAACAACTGTTTTTCACCGACGTCTGTGCTTCGGATGCGTCGCCCTTCGCTTTCACATTATTTGCCAACGTGTTGGCCAAATGTTTCGAAGCCATCGGTTTTTTTTTACAACAGATTTGGAAGCAACCGCTGTTGTGACTATAAACGGCTTCGCAGTAGTCTACGCACAAATGGTTCGTTCTTGATGTAGCCGAGTGTCTGGATTTTCATGCGCAGCCGCGGGTCGTATTTCACTGGCTTTACTATTTTTACTTACACTACCTGGCCCGTTTCTCGTCGGAGATTTTGCCTGGACCTTTTTGAAGGTAAATACCTGCCTCCTTCAAATTTAACCTCGATAAATGTGAGTTCAATTTCATCTTCGCAATTAGCACCTTACTGGATTGTTTCAGGTTGTTTACATTTTGCACAGAGCCACGCATCATGCCAAGATTTCATAGTCCATATAAAGAAGTTTATTTTGATGGTTCCGAACAAAGTTTTGTACGGGAATGCTCCGCCCCAATCCTTACCCTTTCATATACCATTTTTGACAGAAAAGGTACGTACCACTTTCATATACCTTTCATTGAAAATGATACCCCTTTCATATACCTTGCATTGAAATGATGTACCCCTTTCATATAGCCTTTACGTGCGTCTGTTTGATGTATTTGAAAAGCGCTTTTTATAATACTTAGATGGCGGTTTTCCTTACCCTTTTTTATACTTCAACCCGTGTTTTCGCTGCCTTTTCCTATTCTTCGTGAAATCCCTACCCTTTCACATACTTCAACTCGTGAAATTCCGACCCTTTCATATACCTCCCGGCAGCCTCAAAGAGCTACCCCTTTCGAGCGGAGCATCCCCGTATAGCCCATTATAGGGAGTACCCCCCCCCCCCCCCGGGCTGTAAACTAACATAGCGGATACTGTACATGCGAAGTTCTCTTAATTACAAAATATTATTTTGCCAGTGACCTCGTCACGAGCAACTCTCTGCTCCCAGCAGCAAAATTTCGCCATATTGTAATCTAAGAAAAGAAACGATTTTGTCACTGCAGAAACCTCGCTAAAAAGAAACAACACGCTGAAAACAAAATTTGTTAAGCATCCTTTTGTGCAGCAAGTTTATCATGTGGATGATAGGTTTAATTCTTTCTTAAGCATTTGTCGTGTTTGCTGTCGTACACGTATCGAAACGCACATTTGCATCTGAAACGTCCATGGCTTTCAAATGTCTCTGTCACTCCTCCGCGGTCTTTGCAAATCATCTCGAACACTTCCTGCTTTTCTAAGAATACAGCAAACAACATACGTTAATACTACTAATTTTGAAATATAATTAAACAGTCATTTCAAATAGTCAGAAGTAAGCAAAATATAAAAATGCATCCAGTGTCTAACAGACCATTTTCACAATGAAGTCATTTTATTACAACTTTTAACTAATGAGGTTCAAATCACAACAGCCCTTATTGTCACACTTTTCCAAGATGGAGGACTTTCTACTTGGTTACTCAGGGCCTATTTGCTGTGAGCAATGTCAAAACGTCATATACAGCTGTTTCGAGAAAAAAAAACTCATTTATCCCAATGGCCCGCCATCTAAGATCATCCCTGTACGGACGAGGCATCGCGGGTTTCATGTATTTATTTGACTTATTAAAATTCATTGATCTTATCCCATATTATTTTTCGGGATTTTCGCGTGCACTTTTGCGCTTTTTTCCGACAACCTTTCTCGAAACAGCTGTATACAGACTATAAAAACGTTTATCAGGCTACTTGCTTTCCACGCCAGATGTTCCTTTGTGTAAACCTCTGGATAACCATTTGTTCTTTCAATGACCTATAACGTTCGGCAACATTATTTCTTCGTCCATGTTATTTTGAATAGTGAGGTCAGATCATAGTTTGAAGTTGCGCAAGAACACCTTGCGTACTGATTTGATAAAATTCACAAATCGGGATGTTCACGTCAAGAACATTAAAATTTAATTTACATATATGTGTGATTTTGCAATTATTTAAACTAGGATAAAATAAAGTTGAACGTAGTTTACAACTGGTAACTCACTTTTACATGTCATTCCGTCTCCTAAATATCCTTCCCAACAAGCACAGAAAAAGGAGCCTGCGAAGTTGATACAATCTGAATGGGGACTGCAGCCCAAGGACACTGGACTATGTACACACTCGTCAATATCTGTAAAGGAAATACAATCACTGATGCCCGCATAAGCAGAATGTATTGAGGTGTGTAATCCTTAGCTTTATATCAAAAGGAAAATAACTGCCTTCTTGGTATCGAATCAAAGAATGAATTACCTGTGCAGATTTTCTCATCGCCTGTGTACCCATCAGGACAAATACACCTGTAAGATCCAGGCTCGTTGACACATTTTGTATTTTCTACACAGTCGTACAAATTATTGGAGCATTCATCAAAGTCTGAAAAATAAAACAGAAAAGAAGATTACATTCCTAGATATCACTGTATTGTCATTCATGGTATTGTACTTTATGGAATAATGGTGTGATATGAAATGGGTTGGTGTAAAATGGTTTGGCATGGCATGGGATGGTGTGGTATGGAATGGTGCGGTATGGAGTAGTGTGGCATGGTGTGGTATGGTAGAATGAGGTACGCTATGATATAGTATGGATTAATTAGGTATGGTGTAGTATAGAATGGCATGGTGGTGTGGTATGGTATGATACGATGTGGTGTGGTTGGGTGTGGTGCCCTTATGGTTTTGTATGATATGGTGTGGTGTAGTGTGGTGTGTTGCAGTGTGGTGTGGTGTGGTGAAGTATGGCATGGTATGGTATGGTATGGTATGGTGTGGTATGGTGTGGTATGGTATGGTATGGTGTGGTGTGGTGTGGTATGGTATGGTATGGTATGGTATGGTATGGTATGGTATGGTGTGGTATGGTATGGTATGGTGTGGTATGGTACGGTATGGGGTGGTATGGTATGGTATGATATGGTATGGTATGGTGTGGTATGGTATGGTATGGTATGGTATGGTATGGTATGGTGTGGTATGGTGTGGTGTGGTGTGGTATGGTATGGTATGGTATGATATGGTATAGCATGGTGTGGTGTGGCATGGTGTGGTGTGGTGTGGTATGGTATGGTATGGTATGGTGTGGTGTGGTATGGTATGGTATGGTATGGTGTGGTATGATATGGTGTGGTGTGGTGTGGTATGGTATGGTATGGTATGGTATGGTGTGGTATGGTATGGTGTGGTGTGGTGTGGTATAGTATGGTGTGGTATGGTATAGTATGGCGTGGTGTGGTATGGTATGGTATGGTATGGTGTGGTATGGTATGGTGAGGTGTGGTATGGCATGGTGTGGTATGGTATGGTATGGTGTGGTATAGTATGGCATGGTATGGTATGGTGTGGTGTGGTATGGTATGGTGTGGTATGGTATGGTATGGTATGGTGTGGTATGGTATGGTATGGTGTGGTGTGGTGTGGTATGGTATGGTATGGTGTGGTATGTTGTGGTGTGGTATGGTATGGTATGGTGTGGTATGGTATGGCATGGTATGGTGTGGTATGCTGTGGTATGGTATGGTATGGTATGGTATGGTATGGTATGGTGTGGTATGGTGTGGTATGGTATGGCATGGTGTGGTATGGTATGGTATCATATGACATGGTGTGGTGTGGTGTGGTATGGTATGGTGTGGTGTGGTGTGGTATGGTAAGGTGTGGTATGGTATGGTATGGTGTGGTGTGGTATGGTATGATATGGTATGGCATGGTGTGGTGTGGTGTGGTATGGTATGGTATGGTGTGGTATGGTATGGTATGGTGTGGTATAGTATGGTATGGTATGGTGTGGTATGGTGTGGTATGGTATGGTATGGTATGGTGTGGTATAGTATGGTATGGTATGGTGTGGTATGGTATGGTATGGTATGGTGTGGTATGATATGGTGTGGTGTGGTGTGGTGTGGTATGGTATGGTATGGTATGGTATGGTATGGTATGGTGTGGTATGGTGTGGTATGGTATGGTGTGGTATGGTATGGTATGGTATGGTATGGTGTGGTATGGTATGGTATAATATGGTGTGGTGTGGTATCATGGTATGGTATGGCATGGCATGGTATGGTGTGGTGTGGTGTGGTGTGGTGTGGTGTGGTGTGGTGTGGTGTGGTGTGGTATGGTATGGTATGGTGTGGTGTGGTATGCTGTGGTATGGTGTGGTATGGTATGGTATGGTATGGTATGATATGGTTTGGTGCAATGTGGTGTGGTATGGTTATAATAATTATAGTAATTATAATTTCCGGTATACATTAATCATTAAAAAAGTAACCAGTAGATGTAAAAGTAATACATGGTTTTTCGCAGCTCTGAAAACTGTTCACCGATCACGAGCAATGTTAAGATTTATTTCCTTTTTTGGCGTTACAAAAGCGAGATGATTTTATGCACGGACTCATGGAAAGACCGTATAACTCCACTTGGCAGTGACCATCATATTTACCTTCACAAACTGGCGCCACTGGATTCTGTGGGGCTGTAGGGTCTGCAACATACCCCAGGGGGCATTCACAAGTGTATGATCCAACAGTGTTGTTACACGTGAAACCTGACTGGCAAGCATTTGGTACCTGGCACTCATCTTTGTCTTCGGAAAAAAGAAACGGGAGTGAAAGTAAACTTTTAAATTTGGTGCATTGCCACACGGCGGTGAAAACTTTCAGTGTGCTAAGTATTTGACAAACGTGAGTAGATTAATCAATTGTTTCTTAAACGAGATCTCTCTCCCTTGGAGTTTAAGAGAAGCGTTTTCCACCCAGGAGTCCTGTCAAGCATTTAATATTACCACGCTGTAATAAAGTTGTTCTAAGCATTCTTGACCTTGAAGTCCTTGAAGGGCTGGGTGTATAGAGGTCTTATGTCGAAGTGACATTTTGCACTTACAAATTGTGTTTTTTTCCAAAACAGCATTCTGTTACTAAAATATCGGTGGCTTAATGTTGGTTGAGGTAACAGAGATCCAACCAGCCCAAAAGATTACATATCTAAAAAATATATATTGGCCTTAAGATTCACATGGGATGCTTAGTAACCAAAATGTATTTTGTTCTTTTTGTAGGGAAAATAAATACAAGATCGTTTGGCCTGATTGGACTTCTTTTACTTAAACTTACATAAACCAGTTGTTATTTTAGGAAGAAAGTGCTTTCACAGTTCAAAAGCACGATTGAAAAATGTACAGCAAATGTACGTAAGCTGTGTGATTACCAACACAAACTGGATCCAGTGGATTCTGTGGGCCAGAGTCTTTAACAAAACCCAGTGAACATTCACATGTGTATGATCCAAGACGGTTGCTACAAACATGTTCTGATCCACATGCACTCGGGGACTGGCATTCATCAACATCTAAAAAAATTAATTGTACCAATTCATAATAAATACAAACATCCACACATACGTATATATATTGGAAGACTGTGTGAGGCATTTCTTGCACTATTGGTATCTTGACACCAAAGTTGCAAGGATGACGATGATGATGATAATGATGATGATGGGACAGGCATTAACGGGGTGGAAAAGAATAGGGGAGGAAAGAAAAAAGGAAACTAGTCCCGCTGGCTAATCGTTTGTGTGACCATTTCCTCCCAATCACGAGTTTTTTCTTTTCTTGATTTTTCTTTAAGTTGATAATCGTTTGGCCTGTGGTGGTAAACTATGCCGTTAGTACGCGAGTTTACCATTGTGAATTTCACCACTCCGCAAAGATTGAAGAAATAACTATTTCTTATTTTACAGCTACTGGAAATCAGATTAGTTCAGATACAAAACAAAAGTTAAACATTCAAGTTGTCATTCAAATTCTCTGACATAAAGTTGTGAGCTTACTGCAAATAAAAAATAAAGTTGAATGGTATTAAACCTTGCCACTAAAAATTCACTGTCTTCTGTAAATGTACGTCAGCTGTAATCCCGGTAGCAATGATAGCTTCCTTGATGGTTTTGTTCTCGCAATAAACGTCTGAAAATCCGTCCAGTGCATCTTCAATTGGCAGCGAACACCCTAAAATATTTTACTATTTCTCACCAACACAGACTGGAGCCAGTGAATTCTGTGGCCCAGAGTCTTCAACAAATCCCTGTGGACATTCACATGTGTATGAACCAACAGTGTTGTTACAAACATGATCAGATCCACATGCATCTGGAGAGTAACACTCATCGACATCTAGAGATATAAAGAAACGAATCATCTCTACTGCAACAGATAGTCACTCATCAATATCTAGAGATAGAGCAGTTTTCAATTGAGTGTCAAAAGTAATAACACAATTGCTTTGGTTTTGCATTGCTACGCCCTCGTTGTTGGCTAAAAAATCTCGCGCCACTTTCTCGACCAAACAGAAGTAAAACCAAAACCAATCGTGACTTGCTCGCACGCGTTTTCCCGCGCTTGGCGCCGCCGACATGTAATTCCTTCGAGCTTTGATTGCTTCATTGGATTGTTTACGACTGCAGTGCTGTGATTGGTCAGAGTAATTACTTTGGTTTTGGATACAATGCAATTTCATCATGCATATACGGCACGTTTCGCAAGCTCCTCTTGGAGTAGAACGTTTTTGTTTTGGATCCGTTTTCCTACAAGTTAATCGAGTATTCTTACACTCGTTGATAGTACGAATGGAATCTTAAATGTATTGGATGCAAGAAGAAGGCATATTCTGTTGGTTGATTTTTGTGTTATCGTTCACGTTTTAATCATGCAACTCGCAACCTTGGTAATAAACAAAGAGCGGACTTTGTCAGACGTTTGGTTTATCGTGTTTCTCGCGCTCTTTCTCGCTCGGAGGTGCAATCGCTACATTGTTTCTTCCATCGTTATTAAACAAATTTAATTATCTTCTCACCAAGACAATTTGGATTTAGTGGATTCAGTGAACCAGGGTCAGCGGCAAATCCTAGTGGACAATGACATAAGTAGGATCCAACAGTATTCTGACACGTAAGATTTGCTCCACATGCATTTGGGAACTGGCATTCATCTGCATCTACAAGAATAATGTATTCACTATTACTACGACCCTGATAATGCATTAAGATGAGATTAGAAGGCTAATAAACCCTTTCCCTCCCAGAGTCAATTATGGAGACATGTAGTGTATTTCTATTTTTTTTCAGCCTGTGGACGAAATCCTATGGTCTGACCATTCAAATGAAACCTCTTTGGCAGTACTTTTGCATGGTACTATTTGTTTTTCAATATTTTACAAAATGAAATTTGGGATTTTTTCTTAAATTTCGACTGTTGGCACTCTTGGGAATTAAAGGGTTAAAGGCTCCTTTCAACCAACTTGTGAATGCGAAACGTTCGGAATCTTCCCTCTCCTGGACGTTTTGCTCCACCGACCCAGCACCCCTTGTGTCCAGCTCCCCACCTTCCTCTCCCTCCAAAGACGTCCCCGTGGGTAAGGCAGGTGACCACTACATATCGCGAGCTCAATGTTAGCAGCCGATCGAGTGACCGATCGAATGAAATTTCGTCCCACTGCTAGAACTCGATCAACGCTTTGCGTGTTTACGAGTTAAAAGTTAGTTCTCTGGGTGTACCTCCTAAGCCTTTTTAAAAATCCACCAGTAAATTTCCCGCGCTGCAAGTAGGAAAAATCCCACAACGAAGAAACCAACTTATGGAAAGTTAGTATTGGAAGGGACTTTGAGAAATTCTACTATAACTTGATCAACGCTTTGCGTGTTCACGAGCTAAAAGTAAAGTTTTCTGGGTGTACCTCCCAAGTCTTGTTAAAACAAGAGTAGCCTATACTCGTACTGGTAATGTACGTTACTCGCGGGGAACACTTACGTAACACACAAAACAGGCAAATAAAACTAAAATTAGTTTCGCTTCTGCTTGCATGCGTGCGTATTCTCGTACCCAGAACTAATGAGATGCACAAATACGACACGAAAACAAAAAAGAGAAAAAGAAAAACGGAGGGCAATTTTTACCTTGTTACCGTATCCGTCACGAGTAAACAGCAACAAACAATAAAACCCAAATTTGTTTCGCTTTTCCTTGCAAAACGACGCCGATTACACCGAATCCCAAGTACTGTGGGCTCAAAATTTCTCGCAGTGCATGCGTGCGTATTCTCGCGATCATGTTAAAACGCAGACTGCAGACTGCAGACTGCAGACTGCAGACCATGCAGACTGTGCAGACTGAGTATTTTTTTTTATCCTGGTTATTTTGTTACTGTGCGAATCCAAAAACCGTGAACACTTTGATTTGATTTTGACATTTTTCATTATGCAGCAACCAATCAGAAGTGACTCGAAACCGCAAGAAACCCAAACAAACGGTTTATAGTCACGAAACCACGCTTCTCTGTTTCCTTGCAAAAGAATCGTCGCCGATTCGCTGTAGTTTTGCACCTAAAGACACTTCTGTAACTAACCAACCCAAATGAGTACCCCTTGCTTCTGTTCTCTTTTGCAGTTATACCGTTGTAAAATTTAACATTTTTGTTTTTTTCTGCTTTCGCGGTTGATTGGTTTGCGCAGGGGTAATTTGCCGAACGCCGAATGCTGAATGCCGAACGCCGAACTTCGAGCGCCGAACGCCGAACGCCGGACGCCGAATGTCTGTCAGCGGTTAATCGTGTGAAACATGTGCTTCACCATGGCGAAGCGAATTGTCATTTCGAGCAGGCGTTAAGTCTTGTACTACCAATAAAACAACATTTAACCTGTAATTCTAGTAACCTCACATATACGATCGAATGTAAAAAAAAAATTGTTAAAAACAGTATATAGGGATGATATCTGTTTACAAACATTCTTTTTGTTATTCAAATGTGCCAGCCACTGGAACAAAAGAACCCTTTGTTTCGGCAGCCAATAAGGCTCTGGTTGGCACATTAATAACAATTGGTGACGTCATTGATATCTTCCCTATAGGGGAAACCAAACGCACGATTCGTGAATGCTTCACAGAACACAGACAAGGGACAAGCAACCCACATCACGCCAACTCCACAGCAGCGGTCCCTACACATTTCTACTTACCAGGCCACTCATCCCGCCTGAACTGCATCCTACCATCAATGCTTCCCGTCAAAAAGCACGCGAGGCCTTTTTAATTCATAGAGGGAACACTTCATCACCAGAAGGCATTAGGAACGAACGCTGAACTCAGTTTTGTATCATACACTTTTTATCTTATGTTTACAAGTGCGCTGCCTACATGTCATGTATTAGCCATGTATTTTTCAAGTTTTAGGAGCCGTTACAATGTTTTCTTTCAGTATAGCCCTGGCCAGCCCTGGCCCTGAGGAATACTAGTTCTATTAGTCGAAATATTGGCCATTTAACAAATCTGCCCTTTGCCGTAGTGCCAGCCTTGCATTCAGCTTTATATTTCAGTGAATTAACACTCGCTGATGTATGCGATGTATTCACCTTCACCTCCCGATTCATCACTAAAACGAAGACAGAATGGCGAATGTTATTAACTAGATAGAGTGGACTGCACAAAAGACGAATGTAATGCGAAGTGTCCTAAAACAATTGGGTAGTAAAAGTATAAAGCTGAATGCAAGGCTGGCACTACGGCAACGGGCAGATTTATTATTTCGACTGATAGAACTAGTCTTCCTCAGGGCCAGGGCTATACTGAACATCGCCCGGAATGCCATTGTCTTTCGCGACATGTACTTACAATGCCCAGTTTATTGATGCGCAGCATAATTATTTGCATATACAGAACCAGTCGGTTATATTTGCTCAACAGATTAAGCTTTGGGAATACTCTAGTCTCTAGTCTCTTGGCAGGTTTAACTGCTGTCAATTACACGGTTTGATGCGTGATGTAAATCCCAAGGTGTGATAAAGTTAACAATCGTGCTGTAATTAAAGGCGAGCCGCGCTCTTTTCAAAGCATTTTGTCAACAAATTCGAGTGCGGCAAGATTTTATTTATTTTTTTAAATCTTAGGATTCGCAATGGTTAGAGAACAGTTAAACAGTTTTCAGTTAAAAGCGTTGCCAAATAGCGAGCGCGATGCGCAGGTCACTCGCTTGTTCGTTACACTTTTTTGCTCGCGCTCTTTACAGAACTTTAATATGGCGGACGACTGAAGAGGCTCGAAGGCCGGAATTTTTTATCAAACTACCGCGTTTTAACATTGTTTAGATCGTTTTAAAGTTATTTTAAGTGCGTCGAATGTTTATAAAAGACGTGATGTCTTATTCTTCTCGCTCTTTACAGAGCGTTATGTCGACAAATTCGTGTACGGAAAGATTTTCATTTTCACTAGTTAGATTCGCAATGGTCAGAGTACGATGGCAAAAACGTTTTCCGCAGAACATGGTTTTCAGTTAAAAGCGTTGCCAAATAGCGAGCGCGATGCGTGGGTCACTCCCTTGTTCGTTACGCTTTTTTACTCGCGCTTGTTACAGAACTTTAATATGGCGGACGACTGCTGGCTCGGCTCGAAGACCGAAATTTTTTATCAAACTATCGCGTTTTAACAGTGTTTAGATCATATGAAGAATGATCCTCGCAGTTATGAACGCAATTTAAGCAATTGCGAAAAGAAGCCTGAAAAAAATTCAGGACTTCAACGGGGTTTGAACCCGTGACCTCGCGATACCGGTGCGATGCTCTACCAACTGAGCTATGAAGCCACTGACGTTGGGAGCAGGTCAATTGTAGGTTCATATGTTCCCGTGAAAGGAGTGAATGTGAAATGATATATATGAAATAAATCATATATCACACAGAGTACGATGGCAAAAACATTTTCCGCAGAACATGGTTTTCAGTTAAAAACGTTGCCAAATAGCGAGCGTGAATCACGGGTCACTCGCTTGTACGTTGCGCTTTGTTTCTCGTATTTTTTACAAAGCGTTTTGCAGTCCAGATATAGACGCCCTCTTTTACTCGATCGGTTAACGTAGTTCAGACCTAGAGTACATTAACTGAGGTTTTAAAAAATAATATCATTTCTATTTGTCGGACATTGAGAAATGTGAAATAAATGATGGCTTCTCTTTGAAATCCTAACTTGAACAAGCAAAAAGCAAGCGCCCGCCTCTCACGACTGAGGGAACATTGTTTGTGTTGAGATAATTATTCAAATTTGAATCCGTTTGCCGGTCTCGTGGGAGTTTGTAGAAAGACATTTTGAGTATTTTGAAGCGCCATTTTTAGTTTACGGAACACCTTCTAGAAAATAGCGCTTTGATACTATTTCCTCGCATCGTATTAAATCCAAACTTCGCCAATCTTTTGTTTAGACACGAGGCTAACATTTCCAGGGTGAACCTTTGTTAGCAAGTCCTTTCTTGAAGAGAAAGACCATCCTGAATATAAATGCGGTGTTTTTTCCATACTGAAATCAGCTTAAAAAACGAATTTTAGAACGCGATTCGATAGTAGTTGTTCAAATCTCAGAGAAATAAAAAGGGTCTTAAATGATTTCTTAACACCTCTTCTGAAAAAGCCAGGGTGAACCTAACCGCCAAAGTACTCAGTTTTTTGTTATGGAGTAAAACATACACCTTGTTTCGTAATTTTCCCCCATTTTATTTGTAATTTGGCTCTTTTGTCAGAGGGAAGCTTTTCAAATTTAGCGCTCTGGACCGTAAGAAGGTCCCGGATATGTCGCAGTATTCTCGGCGATGACAATTTGTGATGCCAGTCATGGAGTAGCGTGCAATCCCTAGGACACTTTGTGATGCCAGTCATGAAGTAGCGTGCCACCCCCCAGGACAGTTTGTGACGCCAGTCATGGAGTAGCGTGCACCCCCGGACACTTTGTGATGCCAGTCATGGAGTAGCGTGCACCGCGTAGGACACTTTGTGATGCCAGTCATGGAGTAGCGTGCACCCCCCAGGACACTTTGTGATGCCAGTCATGAAGAAGCGTGCCACCCCTGCAGGACACTTCGTGATCCCAGACATGGAGTGGCGTGCCACCCCCAGGACACTTTGTGATGCCAGTCATGGAGTAGCGAGGCATCGCCCGGAATGCCATTGTCTTTCGCGACATGTACTTACAGTGCCCAGTTTCTTAATGCGCAGCATAATTATTTGCATATACAGAACCAGTCGGTTGTATTTGCTTAAAAGAATAAGCTTTGGGAATACTCTAGTCTCTAGTATTTTGGCAGATTCAACTGCTGTCGATTCAACTGCTGCACGGTTTGGTGCTCTTTTCAAAGCATTTTGTCAACAAATTCGTGTGCGGCAAGATTTTCATTTTGACTCGTTAGATTCGCAATGGTCAGAGTACGATGGCAAAAACATTTTCCGCAGACCATGGTTTTCAGTTAAAAGCGTTGCCAAATAGCGAGCGTGAATCACGGGTCACTCGCTTGTACGTTGCGCTGTTTCTCGTGCTCTTTACAAAGCGTTTTTCAGTCCAGATCTAGACGCGCTCTTTTTCTCGATCGGTTTACGTAGTTCAGACCTAGAGTATATTAACTGAGGTTTTAAAATATAATATAGGCCTTTCTATTTGCCGGACAATGAGAAATGTGAAATAAATGATGGCTTCTCTTTGAAATCCTAACTTGAACAAGTAAAAAGCAAGCGCCCGCCTCTCGCGACTGAGGGAACATTGTTTGTGTTGAGATAATTATTCAAATTTGAATTCGTTTGCCGATCTCGTGGGAGTTCGTAGGAAGACATTTTGGAGTGCCATTTTTAGTTTACGGAACACCTTCTAGAAAATAGCGCTTTGATACTCTTTCCTCGCATCGTATTTAATCCAAACTTCGCCAATCTTTTGTTTAGACACGAGGCTAACATTTCCAGGGTGAACCTTAGTTAGCAAGTCCTTTCTTGAAGAGAAAGACCATCCTGAATATCAATGAGGTGTTTTTCCATACTGAAATCAGCGAAAAAAACAACGAATTTTAGAACGCGATTCGATAGTAGTTGTCCAAATCTCAGGCAAATAAAAAGGGTCTTAAATCATTCCTTAACACCTTGTAATGCCAGTAATGGAGTAGCGTGCACCCGCCCAGGACACTTTGTGATGCCGGTCATGGAGTAGCGTGCCACCC
Organism: Dendrophyllia cribrosa; assembly: GCA_024195265.1. NCBI lineage: Eukaryota > Metazoa > Cnidaria > Anthozoa > Scleractinia > Dendrophylliidae > Dendrophyllia > Dendrophyllia cribrosa. The sequence goes on along the minus strand of JAJLRJ010000007.1, from coordinate 12,385,846 downwards.
CCCAGGACACTTTGTGATGTCAGTCATGGAGTAAAGTGCAACCCCCTAGGACACTTTGTGATCCAGTCATGGAGTATCGTGCATCCCCCTAAGACACTTTGTGATGCCAGTCATGGAATAGCGTGCACCCCCAGGACACTTTGTGATGCCAGTCATAGAGTAGCGTGCACCCCCAGGACACTTTGTGATGACAGTCATGGAGTAGCGTGCCACCCCACAGGACACTTTGTGATGCCAGTCATAGAGTAGCGTGCAACCCCCTAGGACACTTTGTGATGCCAGTCATGGAGAAGCCATGTCTTTCGCGACATGTACTTACAGTGCCCAGTTTCTTGATGCGCAGCATAATTATTTGCATATACACGACCAGTCGGTTGTATTTGCTCAACAGAATAAGCTAAGGAAATAGTAGACACGAGGCTAACATTTCCAGGGTGAACCTTAGTTAGCAAGTCCTTTCTTGAAGAGAAAGACCATCCTGAATATCAATGCCGTGTTTTTTCCATACTGAAATCAGCGAAAAAACCGAATTTTAGAACGCGATTCGATAGTAGTTGTCCAAATCTCAGGGAAATAAAAAGGGTCTTAAATGATTCCTTAACACCTCTTCCGAAAAAGCCAGGGTGAACCTAATCGTCAAAGTACTTAGTTTTTTTGTTATGGAGTAAAACATACACCTTGTTTCGCCATTTTTCCCAATTTTCTTTGTAATTTGGCTCTTTTGTCAGACGGAAGCTTTTCAAATTTAGCGCTCTGGACCGTAAGAAGGTCCCGGATATGTCGCTGTATTCTCGGCGATGAGAAAACATTGTAACGGCTCCTAAAATTTGAAAAATTCATGGTTATAAAATGATTGGCTAATACATGACATGTAGATAGCGCACTTGTAAACATAAGATAAAAATAATTTATAGTGTATGAGTTCAGCGTTCGTTCCTTCGGTCAATGCCTTCTGGTGATAAAGTGTTCCCTCTATGAATTAAAAAAAGGCCTCGCGTGCTTTTCGACGGGAAGCATTGATGGTAGGCTGCAGTTTAGGCGGGATGAGTCTCATGTCCGCGGAAGAGTGACCTGGTAAGTTGAAATGTGTAGGGACCGCTGCTGTGGAGTTGACGTGATGTGGGTTGTTTGTCCCTTGTCTGTGTTCTGTGTTCGTGAAGCGTTCACGAATCGTGCGTTTGGTTTCCTCTATGTACTGTTTTTTTTTTTTACATTTTTTACCAGTTCGATCATATAGGTGAGGTTACTAGAATTACAGGTTAAATGTTGTTTTATTGGTAGCACAAGACTTTATATACCTGCTCGAAATAACAATTCGCTCCGCCATGGTGAAGCACATGTTTCACAAGATAAACCGCTGACAGACATTCGGCGTTCGGCGTTCGGCGTTCTGCGTTCGGCGTTCGGCGTTCGGCGTTCGGTGTTCGGCGTTCGGCATTCAGCGTTCGGCGTTCGGCAAATTACCCCTGCCGATTGGTTTGCGCGCGATTTTCTTCTCAACGTTTTGTCGCGCCGTACAAAGCTTTCCCCCGTGACATTTCGTTGAGAAAAAATCGCCCAAACGGCCAAGGTTCGATTCGGAAGTTAAGAAATTTAAAGCCTATAGAAGCAAAAGAAAAAAAAACAGTAGGTCAGGTTTTTAAACTTTATTAAGATTATTGCAGGTGGCGATTATTTTTCGATCCACAGACTGCAAAGAAACCCTCATGATTTATATCAGATATCCGAGTCATCGAATATCCTCGCCTTCAAATTTTGCAAGGCCGGCCGTATTGCAATTAGCCACACACGGCAAAGTAGCTAGCTGCTGATCAGCGAGAGATTAGAGCAAAAGAAACGTTGTGCAGTAGCTGTAAGACTTACCGTGCTGGGAATAAACGTTGACAAGTTTACGGCAAGTTAGCGGTTACATATTTGCATGCTCGTAAGTTAACACTTTCTTCATTCGCCGGAACATTCGCCGATTTTGTCCTCGCTCAGTAACTTTTTCGAAACTTCACTTTTCACAGGGAAACTAATCCTCAGGAACTGTCATGTGTTATTTTCCGGCTTTTTCGCTAAATGTTTTTGCGATTCTGCCGCGACGGACAAGTGCTGTGTACAACACTGACAAACCGATGAACGCGACAACTGAGCATGAGGCAAACGTACAGCTAAACGTCTGTCTGGTTTTTAGCCGTTACAGTAAAATCGCTTAGATTTCTACTTCATTTACAAAGAAAGACGAAAGGTAAACTAGCAATAAAAAAACTACAGCGAGGCGGCGACGATTCTTTTGCAAGGAATCAGAGAAGCGTGGTTTCGCGACTATAAACCGTTTGTTTGGGTTTCTTGCGGTATCGAGTCGCTTCTGATTGGTTGCTGCACAGTGGGAAATGTCAAAATCAAATCAAAGTGTTCACGGTTTTTGGAAAAGTAACAAAATAATCAGGATAAAAAGATACTCAGTCTAAACAGTCTGCACAGTCTGCACGGTCTGCAGTCTGCAGTCTGCAGTCTGCAGTCTGCAGTCTGCGTTTTAACATGACCGGTACTTTCGTACCCAGATCAAACGCAATGCACAAACGTAGATACGAAAACAAGGAGAAAAACGCAGGCCAATCCTTAACTCGTTGCCGTACCGGCACGAGTAATAAAGTGAATGACAAGGATACCGACTCTGTGGCAAAAAGTGGGTGACAGGAAACGCAGTGCCTATGCCCCCTTGGCAAAGATTAAATGTAACGTTTCCGTTTAAAGATGTTCGCGCTAATTGTTTATGCGCATCCTAACTGTGCTCATAATTCATGTCGCAATGTCGCGCTACTCGGCTGTAACATTGTTCTGCTATTATAAGAATAATACTAATTTTTATATTGCTAGTAATAACTTTCTTGAAATAATGGTTGCCTCTCGCTCAACGCTAGGATTTTCAATATTGCCGTCACAAGCTAGCAAATTAGTTGAAAACTACAGCGCTATAACATAAAAACGAGCATGGTGACTCCCTCTTTTTTGTATTTTTTTTTTATGTACTAGATGTTATAAAAACTGTGCAAAGGAACAAAGTTTTAAAAATATTTCATTCTAACTTCTTTTTCGATGGAATCACCTTAACCACTGCAAATGTAATGTTAGAAAGTATTTTTTGTAAAGTGGGCTTAGTTAGTGAACAAAACTCGATTTCTTGAATATTGACCCACCTTTTTCACAAATGTAAGATCTGCTGTACAAACTGCATCGATAATCATGCCATTTTCCATGTGCCAGCGACATCAAGCAACAACCTTCTGAGTAATTTCCAGGTTGATTTGTATCCCAGTTTGTATATGCTACATTAGATCCATCCAGCCAAAACCAGTTTGAAGGATTTATAATGTCACGGAAAAAACCAATACAGAATACACTATCAAACCCACTTGCTGGCAACAAGGCATGGACGAATTCGTTTTCAGCTTGTGAATGTATTAATACAAGCATAGCTCCGTATGCTCTGCAGATGAGTTCAGCACCATAACAAGAATGGGGTGTTTTTTCAACAATGTAGCACGAACCCAAATGACGGGTCCAGCTGACTGGACATACACCTGAAAGAAAACAGCAAATGACTTTGTTTATTCAATAAACAAACAATAAAGGGGTCAAACAGTGACAGCTGATTACTACGTGAAATATATACTTTATAGCCTGCATTACAGGCGTTTAATGATGGGGCGAGCGTTTAATGAATTGATGGGGCGAAATTTCGAGGACGCGCGACAGATGAAACGGCGTAGGAAGTTAATAAACGAGTGACGAGTCGGTCTTGACATTTAGTGCGACATCAAGGTGTATGGCTCTGGATGACATGCAGGTAAAAAGGACGCCGTGTCTCTTCATGTATTTCCTCTTCTCTTCAATGATCCAAAATAATAAGCAGCACAACATGTCAACGCTGGCAATCGGTGGAGTCTGTCCTCACACATTTTCTGGATTGAGTAGAGCCGCGAAGCTTACGGCGAGTTAGTGTCTTAGTCATTGAAAAGATTATATTTTTTAAGCTATTTCCTTCAATAATTTTAAACAAAGGTTATCATTTAGTTTGCAGGAGTATAGTATCGATTGGTCATCGATTGTCCATGCACTGCTCCAATCAAGTGGGCAGTCATACTGATATATAATGAATATATCATATAATGAACCAAGGCAAAAATTAGAAAGGTTTGTATGGAGTCATCAGAGCATAACGGTGCCAATATCTCCCAAATTGCAATAAGATGCTGATTTTTGGCAAGCCGGCATTTTTCGTCATGCCCTTTCCGAATATCTAATCAAATCCCATAATTTCACAAATTTAGTTTTTGTGACGTCATCACTTCGGTACTCTTTTGGATGCAAATAAGTTAAGCCAAAACGACTTGTCCATTCCGAGGGAAATATTACAAGGTATGCAATAAGTAACCTACCCATTGTATCTACTAGAGCAGTTTTCAATTGAGTGTCGTAAAACCAAAACCAAAGTAATTACTCTGACCAATCACAGCAGTCGTAAACAATCCAATGAACCAATCAGAGCTTGAAGCAATTACATGTCGCGGGCGCCAAGCGCGGGAAAACGCGTGCGAGCAAGTCACGATTGGTTTTGGTTTTACTTCTGATTGGTCGAGAAAGTGGCGCGAGATTTTTTAGCCAATCACAAAGCGTAGCAATGCAAAACCAAAGCAATTGTGTAATTACTTTCGACAGTCAATTGAAAACTGCTCTATGGCGCGTTTTTCCTATCGAAATTCAATTTGTCATTCGCTTTTATTACTGACTTTCGTTTTTCAAGTTCACATTCGTTTTGTTCAAATCTGACATTCGTTTTTCAAGTTCAACATTCGTTTTGTTTATGTCGGACGTTCGTTTTTCAAATTTTAGAAATTTTTTTCGATCCAAATTTACGAGATATTGGAAAAATATTTTTCTACTTAATTTGTTTTCTATCAATGACCATTAGCACAAGGTTTATGGAACTAATCGGGGTTTTCCAAAATTATTTGTTTTCTGTAAACTATAACGTTTTAATTTTAGAGAAGGAATGGGACTGGAGGAAAATAATGAATAATTATGAAGCAATAACAGTTTTCGGAATTTTCCGTTTATTACTCTGTAAATTGAGACTAAGTAAGGAAAAAAGGAAGCTTTTACTTGAATATTCATGCTGTAATCTGAAAATTCCAAATTTTGAATAATTTAGGGCGTGGCCGGTCATGTGACCCCAACAGCCACAGGGTACCATCCAAAAATGGTTTTGTTTCTTAGTACATGGTTATAAGGTAAATTATGAGGGGACGCTGAATAAAGCTAGAAAAAATGATAAAAACACAATATTACGCAAGGAGCCATGCCACGCGAGCTTGGGACACATAATATGAAAAAGGCAATTAAATATTAATAATACTATCATAAATAATATAATAATAAAATCCCTCACTGTAACAAAGATTTGACGTTCTCACCACCACAATCTGGATCCAATGGATTCTGTGAGCCAGAGCCTTGCTGAAATCCCGGTGGACATTGACATGTGTATGATCCAACAGTATTGTTACAAACTATATCTGATCGACATGCATCTGGCAACTGGCACTCATCAAAATCTAAAAAGGTCACAGAGAAAAAACAACATTTAATACCATGCTGCTGTTAATAAGGTGGGGTACATTCCCAAACGAGGATCAAGATCTATTAACATTCTCAGTAGTTTAAAGTCCTAAAACAGGACTGCATTATTACCTGTCCAATTTGGAAATTATTTAATTAAAAAAATCCTCTGACAGCCAAAATTGGACTCGGCGTACGGCCTTGTCCAATTTTTACAGTCCTCGAAATTTTTTCATCCAATTATTTCCAAATTGGACAGCATGTAGTCCTATGACCTATACTAATTTATATAATTTTTCTTTTTGTAACAGCTAGGCTCCAATTTTATCTATTTTATCCACTTTGAATCTATTTTATTCATTGTTTAAAATCGCTATACCGCAAATTGGAACGACGAACTTATTTATTTTCCCATTGTTATCAATAATCCGCGGAACAATAGCAGTTTGGATAATTAACTGTTTACCAGCGACAAATTTCTCACTCTCACCAACGCAAACTGGATCCAGTGGATTTTGTGAGCCAGAGTCGGCAACAAATCCCAGTGGACATTCACATGCGTATGATCCAACAGTGTTGTTACAAACATGATCCGATCCACATGCACCTGGCGACTGGCACTCATCTACGTCTACAAGAATACACAAATTTTTTAAGTCTATAAACACTCATTTTCATAATAGAATGAAATAAAATTAAGAAAAACTAATATCTAACTATTATTTTTGCTAGTCATTTTCCTTCACAGCTCTTTGTGTAGACCTGTGCTTTACTTCTCCCCTGCCTATTATTAAAACATTTGGCCAGTTTCCCACTCACAACTTTGGTTTTCGGTGTTGTTTTGACAGATGTTTGTTTGGATGTAGCCAGGTTAGTGTGACGATATGGTTTCTGCTAAAGAGATTTAATGCTCTTAACTCGGCCTACATGAATATCAGACAGAAATTGTCAACTAAATAAAAAAATTATATTCCTCACCAACACAAAGTGGATGCAATGGATTTTGTGGGCCAGAGTTAGCAACATATCCCAGTGGACATTCACATGTGTATGCACCAACAGTGTTGTTACAAACATGTTCTGAGCCACATGCATCTGGAGACAGGCACTCATCAAAGTCTGCAATAAATGAAACACAAATGTCATAGTAACTGTAGTATAAACACTGATCTTGATGATACAATGAAACGAAATTGAGAAAGAACTAAAATTTAAGTACTCTTTTTACTAGGTGCGCTTCTGTGTGCTTTCCAGTGCAGTGCATTGTGTACCCCTGTATTTTCTTCTCTCCTGCCTATTGCAATAAGAGGCAGGAGTTTGCCACTTTCAACACTGGTTTTCAGTTGATACCTTTTCAGAGTTTGGATGTAGCCAGGTTACCTTGACAACACCCCAACTACTGGAGAGATTGCTTCCCTTTACTCCTACTACATGTATAGAGTGTTTTCACTGACGTCATATCAAAATTCAGAAGCATTTTTCGATTCTAAAATGTTTATGGAATTGTAGAGAGTTTAAAACTACACATCTGGGCCAAATTTTGAAGCACAAGAACATTTCATTCAAGAGTAATAGGCGAATGAGTATAGACATTTTTAGTAAGAAATGTATAGAGCGGCCATCTTGGTGTCCCACTTAGGGACACCAACATGGCGGCCAAAAATTCAAAGTCTTAATAACACCAAAAATCTCATAACAAAATATTGTATTCACTATAAGAGGCATGAAATCGGCTTATAAGCATCTATAATTCAAAAATAACTTTCAACTAGTTCAGTTTTGTTTATTTTCACGGCTTATCTGAAATAGCGTGACGAATTGCGTGACACATTTACAACCTTTATAAATCGAAAACGAAACATCGTTAAAACCTGAAACTTTTCGTGAAAGATTATAACACTGGTAACCACATACCATGTTAGAAACAAATGAATGGGGTTAGTTTCTAGAGAAACTGTGGTGCTGCGTCGGTGGGAGTGAAGCACAAGAGTTTGGTTTTATCGACTGAGTCAATAAGGTAAATTAGCCACCGTAAAAAGATTCGAGAAAGCTGACGTTTCGAGCGCTAGCCCTTCGTCGGAGCGAATCAAGGGATTGTGGGTAGTGTGTGGTTTAATATAGTAGGTGTCATGTGTTGTTTAGAATGGTTAGAAAGATTGAAATGACGCGCGACTGGTTTGGATGCGTCTTTGTCATTTTTTTCAACGTCTCGAAGATGTTCACGAAAACGGTCGCCCAATCTCCTCCCTGTTTCGCCAATGTACCGTATTTTCCGGTGTATTAGTCGAACCGGTGTATAAGTCGACCCCACTTTTTGAGCCTAAAAATTGGGATTTTCTTGATTTGGCATCAAGTATGAGGAGAAAAATTCTTTACCATTTTCTAGGAAAACAAGTCTTGTCTCTCTTGCAGAGCATCTTCGAGACCCAAAGTCAAAGTGAACTGAATGAACCACATTGATCGACTAACACGCGAACGAATGCACTTCGTTAATAAATCGACAAATATGAATCCAAATTCTCAAGATACCTGCTCTAAAATTTCTTTCGTTATGTTTGTGGGTCATTTTGAGGCTTTTTACAATGAAGAAATGCCGTAAAATGAACGCATGAAGCCATAGAACGAGTCTGTGAGCAGGCTGCCATCTTGGATGTTTAGAACCAGAAGCACGTGCTCATTTCAAGTGTGCGGTTACTAAGTTTCTAGCGTCTTGTCGAGTGCGATTTGTTTTCTTCAGTAGCCTGTGAACAGGCTTCTTTTTGGGGAATTGGGTTAGGTTAAAAGACTGGGGAAGAGGGAAGGGGCGGCGAAGCCTGTGGACTCGCCTTTGATGCCGCCATTCCGCCCACAAGTAATTATCCTGTTATTATAATTGTGAACAAGTTAATTAATATGTCAACAAGTTGTCATGTTTTTATTCGGTTGAATGCATCGGTAGTAGTATAAAAATAGACAGGCTAAACACGACTCCCAGTCTTCGCTAAAAAGTATTTAAAAAGCCTAAAGTATAAAGCTTTCCCAGTAAGAATTCAGAGAGAATCGCGCCTTTAGATCGCAGTTATGAATTTGTTCTCTTCGATGATATTGACCTTTTGATCTCGGCGGATTATACAGTGTAGTGTTTCCGGCCACACGGTATAATAGGCATATAGATCCGAGTCTCAAAAAGCCGTAGTCTATAATTCCACTGCAATGAAATCATGAATTATAAATTTAGCTCCTTAGTAAGTTCTGTAGTTGAGTAGTGTGTCTCAGTGGAGCTAGGATAAACCTCTGTTGTTTTGTAATGGCGTTTGATTTGGCATCCAACAGATAATCTGCACATGGTGACTGTTGATAAATCCAGTCGGCAAAATTCCAAAAAACATCTTGCTTTTTTGCCACAGACTTTAGACACAGCTTTTGCTCTTCTTTAAGTCTCGGTACATGTATATGCGAAAAATTTTGCAACGAATCGTTCAAAGCTTTCTCCAAATCGAGATCTGAAAATTGCATGCAATGAGTCGCCGTGTTTGTTTATCATTTGAGCCAGCAAATGGAATAATTATGCAAATGTAGGGCGCGCTCCTAGTCCGCGCTCGACTCGCTTCGCTCGCCGATTTTAACCTAACCCAATTCCCCAAAAAGAAGCCTGTTCACAGGCTATCTTCAGAAGTAGTAGTAGTCATGGATTTCAAGCACAAAAAACCCTCAAACTTGCATGCATTGAGCGGGAAAATTGAACATTTCTAATGACAAATCCCTAATGTGAAGAATTTACACTCGTAAAGGTAAGAAAGTGCATTTTGCTCGGAAAGTGAAACCAAGATCGATCGTCGCGTTGCTCCTTTACTGCAATAAATGTCACTTCCATGTTAATCTCAGGGTGTCATTGTTATGCTAATTTCCTTTTGAACCGACAGCTCTTGAGTTTTGGCCGGTGTATAAGACGAGGTCGATTTTTGGGGCTAATTTTTCGTGGTTTCAGGGGTCGACTTATACACCGGAAAATACGGTATATCTTTTTGCAAAAAGTACATGTTATGCAGTAGATAACATTTACGGAGGTGCATGTGAAACGATCAGTGATTTTAATAGATCGTTTGGGTCCCGTTATTTTGTCCGCGTTCTGAATGAAAGGACAAGTGGTGCATCGTGTGCATGTGCATTTAAAAGTTCCCGGTTCATCGTCAGATTTCAGTGTGCTCGTCACTAGAAAGTTGCCTATGTTTTTGTCACGTTTGAATGAAATTAGTGGGGGTTGTGAAAAAATTCTGCCAGTTTCGGGGTCGTTTTGGAGTAATTTGAAATTTTTTAAAATGATGCTTTTGACTGTGTGATTGTGTGGGTGGAAAGTGAGGGTGAATGGAATTCTCTCGTTCTCTTCCTTCTTTGGCGTTTGTAGTGCGTCTGTATATCTTTTGCAAAAAGATATACATTGGCGAAACAGGGAGGAGATTGGGCGACCGTTTTCGTGAACATCTTCGAGACGTTGAAAAAAATGACAAAGACGCATCCAAACCAGTCGCGCATCATTTCAATCTTACTAACTATTCTAAACAACACATGACAATCTGTGGCCTTTCCCTACACCAGGGTCACACAGAAAGCCGTAAAAACTTAGAACAAAAAATCATCTTTCAAATCGGCACTCTCAAACCCCACGGAATCAACGAACGCTTTTCATTCAACTAATTTACATTTGTTTTTCACGTCACCAAATTTCCACCAATAGCGTAGCTTCACCTACTATATTAAACCACACACTACCCACAATCCCTTGATTCGCTCCGACGAAGGGCTAGCGCTCGAAACGTCAGCTTTCTCGAATCTTTTTACGGTGGCTAATTTACCTTATCGACTCAGTCGATAAAACCAAACTCATGTTAGAAACAGCTTTGTAGGATGTATACTTTAGATTTTTGAATTTTTATGACGTCATTTGCAAACACTCTGTAGCAGACAGCAGCGACGTACGTTAACTATAAAAAATAGTTTAATTTCTCACCAACACAAACTGGATCCAGTAGATTTTGTGGGCCAGAATCAGCAACAAATCCCAGTGGACATTCACACGTGTATGATCCAGCAGTGTTGTTACAAACATGTTCCGAACCACATGCATTGGGAGACAGACACTCATCGAAGTCTACAAAGTAACACTTATTTCTTAGTCGACCATAAACAAATATTTTGATGATGCAATAAAATGTCATTTAGAAAGAACTAAAATCTAAAACATTTTTGCCAGGCGCCTTTGTTTGCTTTCCAGAGCAGTTTATTGTGGACACTTTTTGTTTCCTTGTGTCGTACCCATTATAATATAATTTGAGTAGTTTGCAACTACAGCATTGGTTTTCAGTGTTACATTCACAGATGCCGATCAAGAGTTTGGATGTAGGCTGAGTTTACCCCCATAACACCCCGGCTGCCGAACAGATTGCTGCCCTTCACTCCTACTATCTGTATAGCGGATACAGATAACCTACGATTTAAATAAATAACTAGGATTAATTCCTCACCAACACAAACTGGATCAAGTGGATTTTGAGGGCCAGAATCAGCAACGAATCCCAATGGACATTCACATGTGTATGATCCAACAGTGTTGTTACAAACATGCTCTGAACCACATGCATCTGGAGACAGGCACTCATTAAAGTCTGCAATAAAGGAAACACAACTTTTATAGTAGGATAAACGCTTATTTGGATCAAACAATGAAATAAAAATTTAGAAAGAATTGAAGTTTAACTACTTTTATGCCATGTGTGCTTCTGTGTGCTTTCCAATGCAGTGCATTGTGTACCCCTATAATTTCCTTCTCCATTGGTTTTCAGTTGATAACTTTTCAGAGTTTGGATGTAGCCAGGTAAACTTCACCATACCCTCATTGCTGCAGAAATTGCTTCCATTCACTCCTATTTCGTGTACAGCAGACAGCAGCGACATTAGTTAAGTAAAACGTTAGGTTTAATTCCTCACCAACACAAACTGTATCCAGTGGATTTTGTGAGACAGAGTCGTCAACAAATCCCAGTGGACATACACATGTGTATGATCCAACAGTGTTGTTACAAATTTCATCCGATCCACATGCACCTGACGACTGGCACTCATCAACGTCTACAAGGAAACAGAAATTTCTAAGTCCATAAACACACATTTTCATAATGCAATAAAATGAATTTTAGAATCAACTAAAATCTAATATTTTTTGCTAGCCGCTTTCCTCTGCCGCTCTTGCCATAAATCTGTGCTTTCCTTATCCCTTGCATATAACCATATCATTTGGCCAGTTTTCTACTCACAACTCTGATTTTCAGTGTTGTTAAGGCAGATGTAAAGATCGAGTTGGATGTAGCCAGATAAAGGAGACGATATGTTTTCTGCTGAAGAGATTGATGCCCTTAACTTGGCTTACCGACCTGAATACGAGACAGAAACTTTTAACTTCATACAAAGTCAGGTTCCTTACCAACACAAACTGGACCCAGTGGATTTTGTGGGCCAGAGTCAGCAACATATCCCAGTGGACATTCGCAAGTGTATGCTCCAACAGTGTTGTTGCAAACATGTTCTGGACCACATGCATCAAGAGACAGGCACTCATCAAAGTCTGCAACAAAGGAAACACATATTTTATAGTAGTATAAAAGGTTATTTTGATAAAACGATGAAATAAAATTTTGAATTAAGGAACTGAAATTTAACTACGTTTTCCCTAGATGCTTTTGTGTATCTTTCCAATGCAGTCCATTCTGTACCCCTGTATTTTTCTTCTCTCCTGCCTATTTGCAATAAGAGGCAGGAGTTTGCCACTTTCAACACTGGTTTTCAGTTGATAACTTTTCAGAGTTTGGTGTAGCCAGGTAGCCTTGACAACACCCCAACTGCTGCAGAAATTGCTTCCCTTAACTCCTACTATATGTATAGCAGACAGCAGCAACGCGCGTTAACTAAAAAATACTTAATTCTTACCAACACAAACTGGATCGAGTGGATTTTGTGGGCCAGAATCAGCAACAAATCCCAGTGGACATTCACACGTGTATGATCCAGCAGTGTTGTTACAAACATGTTCCGAACCACATGCATTGGGAGACAGGCACTCATTGAAGTCTACAAAGTAACACTTATTTCTTAGTCCACCATAAACAAATATTTTGATGATGCAATATAATGTCATTTAGAAAGAACTAAAATCTAAATAATTTTTGCCAGGCGCTTTTGTTTGCTTTCCAGTGCAGTTTATTGTGGACACTTGTTGTTTCCTTGTGTCGTACCCATTATAATATTATTTGAGTAGTTTGAAACTTACAACACTGGTTTTCAGTGTTACATTCACAGATGCCGATCAAGAATTTGGATGTAGGCTGAGTTTACCCCCATAACACCCTGGCTACCGAACAGATTGCTGCCCTTCACTCCTACTATCTGTATAGCGGATAGCAATTACCCATGATTTTAAAAAAATAACTAGGTTTAATTCCTCACCAACACAAACTGGATCAAGTGGATTTTGAGGGCCAGAATCATGAACGAATCCCAATGGACATTCACATGTGTATGATGCAACAGTGTTGTTACAAACATGCTCTGAACCACATGAATCTGGAGACAGGCACTCATCAAAGTCTGCAATAAAGGAAACACAAATTTTATAGTAGTATAAACGCTTATTTGGATCAAACAATGAAATGAAATTTAGAAAGAACTGAAATGTAACTACTTTTATGCCATGTGTGCTACTGTGCGCTTTCCAGTGCAGTGCATTGTGTACCCCTATATTTTCCTTGCTCTTCTGCTTATTACACTAGGAGACAGGAGATTGCCACTGGCAACACTGTTGGGATGTAGCCAGGTAAACGTTACCACACCCTCATTGCTGCATAGATTGCTTCCATTCACTCCTATTTCGTGTATAGCAGATAGCAGCGACATTACTTAAGTAAAAAGTTAGGTTTAATTCCTCACCAACACAGACTGTATCCAGTGGATTTTGTGAGCCAGAGTCGTCAACAAATCCCAGTGGACATATACATGTGTATGATCCAAAAGTGTTGTTACAAATTTCATCCGATCCACATGCATCTAGCGACTGGCACTCATAAACACACAACTTCATAATGCAATGAGATAAAAAAAATAGGATTTAACTAATTTTTGCCAGGCGCTTTTGTGTGCTTTTCAGTGCAGCTCTTTGTGGACATCTGTTCTTTCCATGTGCCCTACCTCCTGTAATTTTTCTTGAGTAGTTTGCAACTTACAACACTGGTTTTCAGTGTTGCATTGACAGATACCGATCAAGCATTTGGATGTAGCCTGAGTTTACCACATGACACCCTTGCTGCCGAACAGATTGCTGCCCTTCCCTCCAACTATCTGCAAAGCGGACAGCAATTACGCATGAATTAAATAAATAAATAAATAATAAGGTTTAATTACTCACCAACACAAACTGGATCAAGTGGATTTTGTGGGCCAGAATCTGCAACAAATCCCAGTGGACATCCACATGTGTATGATCCAACAGTGTTGTTACAAACATGATCTGATCCACATGCACCTGGCGCCTGGCACTCATTAACGTCTAAACGGTAAGACAAATTTTTTTTTCCATAAACATATATTTTGATGATGCAATGGGATGAACGCATATTTTAGTGATGCAATGGAACGAAATTTAAAAAGAACTTAATTTTGACTTTTTCTATTTTTTTACTAGCTTCTTTCCTATAAGGCTCATTGCGTACACGTATGCATTCCTTCTCTTCTGCCTCTTACAACATTAGTTGGCTAGTCTATCACTCACAACTCTAGCAACGTTTTCAGTGTTGTTTTGATAGATGCGACGAGTGTGGATTTAGCCAAGTTATCCTTACGACATGCTTTCAGCTGAAGAGATTGTTGGCCTTCACTAGTACAACCTGAATACCAGACAGAAACTGCCAACTAAATAAAAAATTAGGTTCCTCACCAACACAAACTGGATCCAGTGGATTTTGTGGGTCAGAGTCGTCAACAAATCCCAATGGACATTCACATGTGTATGATCCAACAGTGTTGTTACAAACATGACCAGATCCACATGCACCTGGCGACTGACACTCATCAACGTCTGCAATAAAGGAAACACAAATTTTATAGTAGTATAAACGCGTAATTTAATGAAATAATGAAATGAAATTTTACAACTTTCGGCTTTGCGCTTCCGTGTGCTATCCAGTGCAGTGCATTTTGTACCCCTGTATTTTTCTTCTTTTCTGCCTTTTGCCATAAGAGGCATGACTTGCACACTCGCAACACTGGTTTTCGGTTGACAGCTTTTCAGGGTTTGAATGTAGCGAGGTAACCTTTTTTTTTGTAATTTATCAACTTTTATTAGTTTTTGACACTTAAGTAATAAATACACAACTACGAATTACAATGTTACAACAAATTACACTAGTAAATTACAGCTCAAAAACTACCAGTTACAAAAAGACAATACTACATATGCACTATCATAAATCAATCAATACACACTCCACAACACTAAAAACGGTGAATATAGACATCAGTAAAACAAAAAAGATAGAGGGACACACATGCGGGACACCCCAACTATGAGCTAACAAATGGCACAAGCTTCTCCCATTTCTTGAAGTGTTTAGTTAATTTGTTCCGCCTACTTGCTATTGTTTTCTCCACTTGATATACAGCCTTAATCTTGGCTTTAAAAACTCTTATAGAAGGATGCACATTATTCAACTTACACTTATAGATAAACAATTTAGCTGTCAATATCAGATGGTTTAAAATAATGAAATCATCATCCGTGTTGAAGACTCCAAACAAAATATCCGTTATTGTAAATGGTTGTAGTATAACTTCACATTTACCAAGCCAAGAGCAAAAAGCTTCCCAAAAAGTCTCCGTCACATCACAATAAATATAAAACAATAAATGTTCAATGGATTCCATTTCTCGTTTGCAAAAGGTACATAAAGGCGAGTCAATCATTTTTAATCTAAACAACTTTTCATTCGTAAACACTATATTATTTAATAATTTATACTGGAATTCACGTATTTTAGTTTCAATTGTCACTGTTAAAGGTAAAGAGTATATTTCTTTCCAGTCGGCTTGAAAGTGGGGAAATTTCTCCTGAAACTTCTTTTGGGCAGTTGGAGGAACTTGTTTTTTAGTGAGGTAACCTTGACCACACGCTCCGCATTGCTGCAGAGATTGCTTCCATTCACTCCTACCGCCTGTATAGCAGACAGCAGCGACATGACTTAAGTAAAAAAATTAGGTTTAATTCCTTACCAACACAAACTGGATCCAGTGGATTTTGTGGGCCAGAGTCGGCAACAAATCCCAGTGCACATTCACATGTGTATGATCCAACAGTGTTGTTACAAATATGATCTGGTCCACAGGCAGCTGGCGCCTGGCACTCATTAACGTCTAAACGGTAAGACAAATTTTTTTGTCCATAAACATATATTTTGATGATGCAATGGGATGAACGCATATTTTAGTGATGCAATGGGACGAAATTAAAAAAGAACTTAGTCTTGACTTTTTCTATTTTTACTAGTTGCTTTCCTCTAAGGCTCATTGCGTTCACGTATGTATTCCTTCTCTTCTGCCTCTTACAACATTAGTTGGCCGGTCTATCACTCACAACTCTAGTAACGTTTTCAGTGTTGTTTTGATAGATGTGACGAGTGTGGGTTTAGCCAAGTTATCCTTACGACATGCTTTCAGCTGAAGAGATTGTTGGCCTTCACTATTACAACCTGAATACCAGACAGAAACTGCCAACTAAATAAAAAATTAGGTTCCTCACCAACACAAATTGGATCCAGTGGATTTTGTGGGCCAGAGTCGGCAACAAATCCCAATGGACATTCACATGTGTATGATCCAACAGTGTTGTTACAAACATGACCAGATCCACATGAACCTGGCGACTGACACTCATCAACGTCTGCAATAGAGGAAACACAAATTTTATCATAGTATAAACGCGTAATTTAATGAAATAATGAAATGAAAATTTAACTACTTTGGCTGTGCGCTTCTGTGTGCTTTCTAGTGCAGTGCATTCTGTACCCCTGTATTTTTCTTCTCTTCTGCCTTTTGCCATAAGAGGCAGGACTTGCACACTCGCAACACTGGTTTTCGGTTGACAGCTTTTCAGGGTTTGAATGTAGCGAGGTAACCTTGACCACAAGCTCGTTGCTGCAGAGATTGCTTCCATTCACTCCTACCGCCTGTATAGCAGACAGCAGCGACACGACTTAAGTAAAAAAATAGGTTTTATAATTCCTTACCAACACAAACTGGATCCAGCGGATTTTGTGGGCCAGAGTCGGCAACAAATCCCAGTGGACATTCACATGTGTATGATCCAACAGTGTTGTTACAAACATGATCTGATCCACAGGCAGCTGGCGCCTGGCACTCATTAACGTCTGAAAGGAAAGATAAATTTTTTTGTCCATACACACATATTTTGATGATGCAATGTAATGAAATTTAAAAAGAACTTAGTTTTGACTATTTCTATTTTTACTAGCTTCTTTCCTCTAAGGTTCATTGCGTACACGTATGCATTCCTTCTCTTCTGCCTCTTACAACATTAGTTGGCCAGTCTGTCACTCACAACGCTGGTAACGTTTTCAGCGTTGTTTTGAAGATATGACGAGTGTGGATTTGGCCAAATTATCCTTACGACATGCTTTCAGCTAAACAGATTGATGGCCTTCACTCGTACAACCTGAATACCAGACAGAAACTTTTTTTTTTGTATTTTATTTGTTTTTGGGTTTTTACAGTTTTACAAGTACACGGGTACACAAGATACATCACAGATTTTACATGCATAAATATACAATACACAACTCAATTTTACAAAGAAAAAGCGCTACACTAGACTTAAAATATAAATAAATAAATAAATAAGTAAATAAACAAAAAGTAATTATTAAGGGCATCTTTAAAAACGAGGTTTGGATAGCAGCTACTGTTGTATTAATGGAAGTAGAGGTTTCCATTTTTTATCGTGGAAATGGATTTTGTTGTTTTTTCTCGCGATTAAAAGTTCGGTTTCGAACGTTCTTTTAAATTTATCGACTAGTGGTTTGATGCATAATGACTCCTTATTTAACTTACGGCGGTAAATAAAGTATTTACTTTCAAGAAGGATGTAGTTGACTATTATGTTTATATTTTCTGTATCTAAAATCCCAAAAAGAACAGCTTTAATATCAAGTCTAATAGTTATATTTAAAGAATTAAGTACAGCCTTTAAATCGTCCCAAAAAATACATACTTTCGTGCAATGGAAAAAGAGATGTTCTATTGTCTCCAACTCCTTTTTACAAAAATCACATAAGGGAGAGTCTACTTTTTTAAACTTAAACAGCATCTTGTTTGTATATAAGATCCTGTTTAATATTTTATATTGGAATTCCCTTAATTTAGTATCCAATGTTGTTTTGAAGGGCAGTAAATATATCTTCTCCCAGTCTAACTGGGATGTATGCGTACTGAAAGTTTCGTTATATTTTTTTTGTGCTGTTGGTATACTGGATATTTTAGAAACAAAACTGTCATATAATGACTTTGATTTAAGATTTTGGAAATTGACTTTTTTCCCTTCAATACGTAAAATGAAATCAGATTCGATTAGATCATGAGTTACTGAGGAGATAGAATTCTTATTTGTTTTTAATACTTTGCGCCATTCTTCTGGAAAAGCATTGATAAGACTGAAAAGTAAAAAGTGTTCCACTGGCGAAAGAGTTGAATATAAGGGTTCCTTGTACCACTTGAACTCTCCCCGTATGTCGTAGAGGTCTCCAATTCTTACGATTCCAAGATCAATCAGCCTACTATTATAAATTGACTTAGATTCAATGCAAATACACTGGTTGTTCCATATAACTTGGTTTGCGATTTCAGAGGATGAGGAGGGATTGTACTCGTTTAATCGGGTCCATGTCACAATGCATTCTTTGTAGAAATCTGGAAGAGTTAACGGTAGTTTACTATAGTTAAAGTTACAATGAAACAAAAATTTCCCCCCTACTTTTTTTGAGATAAAAATCTAGAAAACTCTTCCAGCCAGCGGGGTTGGTAGAGAGATATCTCTTGATACAAGTTATTCTTTGGGCCGAAATCATTGACTCAATGTCAGGCATTTTCAAGCCTCCCTTATCAATAGGGTTAATGAGTGCTGTGCGCTTTACTTTATCTTGTCCTTTCCAAACAAAAGAATATAATAAAGAATTTATTTTTTTGATAAACTCGTTTTTGTTTGAAACGAGAGCGACCCTGTACAAGATCTTTGGTATGGCGAAAGATTTAATCACTTGGATTTTTCCAAGTAGTGTAAGTCCTCTCCAGCTCCAGCCCTTCAACAATCCTCTTAGAGATTTCTCGATTGATTCAAAGTTTAACTTATAAAAAAGTGAGTGATTATAGGTAAAGTTAACCCCCAGAATTTTTATGGCCTTACTTATTTCATCTACACCTAGTTCCGAAGGGCTTACTTCCATATTTCCCAGTAGAAGAATTTCCGTTTTGTCGTGATTAACCTTCAATCCGGAGTATGTACTAAACAAATCGACGGTATTAAAAAGAGTGCGGTACGACAGTTTGTCCCTAACAAATGAGGTCATGTCATCAGCGAATATAACTAATTTGATTTCAGAGTCATCAACTGCAATACCTTTAATTTGATCGTTGTTTCGTATGGATACTGCTAATAATTCAAGTACTAATATGAAAAGAGATGGCGAGAGTGGGTCACCCTGGCGAACACCCCGTTTAAGATTGAAAGAGGGGGTGGAAAAACCGTTATTGATAACACAACTTGATATATTCTTGTAAAACGTTTTGATCCACCCCAAGAAGGATTCCCCGAAGCCAAAGAATTCTAATGATTTGAGAAGGAAGTTCCAATTTAAAGAATCAAAAGCTTTCTCAAAATCTATTGCAGTCATTATACCTTGATAATCTCGTATTTTTGTAAATTCCATTACATCGCTAATCGTACGAGCTGCATCAAAAATAGTTCGTCCTTTCACAAAGGCATTCTGATCATAATGAATAATATGTGGTAGGACATTTTCTAGCCTCTTAGCGATAGCTTTTGAACCAATTTTAACATCAACATTTACTAGAGAAATTGGTCTCCAGTTTTTTATCCATCTCCTGTCTTTGTCTTTTTTCTCAATTAAAGTTATCACGGCTTGTTTTTGAGAATTTGACAATTCTCCATGAAAATACGCAAAATTTAATGAGTCCACTAGAAGCGTTCCGATTTCTGCCCAAAAGAACTTGTAAAATTCTATAGTGAGCCCATCGTTACCAGGCGTTTTATCGTTACTAAAGGTAGACAGCACCTTGAAACATTCGGAGTATGTTAGTTGGCCCTCGCACGTTTGACGCATTGAGTCAGTTAACTTAGGAGATGAGAGAGTATCTTCCAAAAAGGGACAAGTTGAATAATCAGTTTGTAATCCCGACTTTTCGTCATAAAGTTCCGAATAAAAAAACCAGACAGAAACTGCCAACTAAATAAAAAATTAGTTTCCTCACCAACACAAATTGGATCCAGTGGATTTTGTGGGCCAGAGTCGGCAACAAATCCCAATGGACATTCACATGAGTATGATCCAACAGTGTTGTTACAAACATGACCAGATCCACATGCACCTGGCGACTGACACTCATCAACGTCTGCAATAGAGGAAACACAAATTTTATAGTAGTATAAACGCGTAATTTAATGAAATAATGAAATGAAAATTTAACCACTTTGGCTGTGCGCTTCTGTGTGCTTTCTAGTGCAGTGCATTCTGTACCCCTGTATTTTTCTTCTCTTCTGCCTTTTGCCATAAGAGGCAGGACTTGCACACTCGCAACACTGGTTTTCGGTTGACAGCTTTTCAGGGTTTGAATGTGGCGAGGTAACCTTGACCACAAGCTCGTTGCTGCAGAGATTGCTTCCATTCACTCCTACCGCCTGTATAGCAGACAGCAGCGACATGACTTAAGTAAAAAATTAGGTTTAATTCCTTACCAACACAAACTGGATCCAGTGGATTTTGTGAGACAGAGTCGGCAACAAATCCCAGTGGACATTCACATGTGTATGATCCAACAGTGTTGTTACAAACATGATCCGATCCACACGCACCTGGCGACTGGCACTCATCAACGTCTACAAGGAAACGCAAATTTCTAAGTCCATAAACACTCATTTTCATATATATATATATACATATATATATATTCCTTCTCTTCTGCCTATTACACTTAAGGAGGCAGGAGATTGCCACTGGCAACATTGGTTTTCAGTTGATAACTTTTCAGAGTTGGGAACACAAACTGGATCGAGTGGATTTTGTGGTCCAGAATCAGCAACAAATCCCAGTGGACATTCACACGTGTATGATCCAGCAGTGTTGTTACAAACATCTTCCGAACCACATGCATTGGGAGACAGGCACTCATCGAAGTCTACAAAGTAACACTTATTTCTTAGTCGACCACAAACAAATATTTTGATGATGCAATAAAATGTCATTTAGAAAGAACTAAAATCTAAAAAATTTTTGCCAGGCGCTTTTGTTTGCTTTACAGTGCAGCTTATTGTGGACACTTGTTGTTTCCTTGTGTCGTACCCATAAGATTATAATATAATTTGAGTAGTTTGCAACTACAGCACTGGTTTTCAGTGTTACATTCACAGATGCCGATCAAGAGTTTGGATGTAGGCTGAGTTTACCCCCATAACACCCCGGCTGCCGAACAGATTGCTGCCCTTCACTCCTACTATCTGTATAGCGGATAGCAATTACCTACGATTTAAATAAATAACTAGGATTAATTCCTCACCAACACAAACTGGATCAAGTGGATTTTGAGGGCCAGAATCAGCAACGAATCCCAATGGACATTCACATGTGTATGATCCAACAGTGTTGTTACAAACATGCTCTGAACCACATGCATCTGGAGACAGGCACTCATTAAAGTCTGCAATAAAGGAAACACAACTTTTATAGTAGGATAAACGCTTATTTGGATCAAACAATGAAATAAAAATTTAGAAAGAATTGAAGTTTAACTACTTTTATGCCATGTGTGCTTCTGTGTGCTTTCCAATGCAGTGCATTGTGTACCCCTATAATTTCCTTCTCCATTGCTTTTCAGTTGATAACTTTTCAGAGTTTGAATGTAGCCAGGTAAACTTCACCATACCCTCATTGCTGCAGAGATTGCTTCCATTCACTCCTACTTCGTGTGCAGCAGACAGCTGCGACATTAGTTAAGTAAAACGTTAGGTTTAATTCCTCACCAACACAGACTGTATCCAGTGGATTTTGTGAGACTGAGTCGTCAACAAATCCCAGTGGACATACACATGTGTATGATCAAACAATGAAATGAAATTTAGAAAGAACTGAAATTTAACTACTTTTATGCCATGTGTGCTTGTGTGCTTTCCAGTGCAATGCATTGTGTATACCCCTATATTTTCCCTCTCTTCTGCCTATTACAATAAAGAGGCAGGAGATTGCCACTGGCAACATTGGTTTTCAGTTGATAACTTTTCAGAGTTTGGATGTAGCCAGGTAAACACCATACCCTCATTGCTGCAGAGATTGCTTCCATTTACTACTACTTCGTGTATAGCAGACAGCAGCAACACTAGTTAAGTAAAACGTTAGGTTTAATTCCTCACCAACACAAATTGGATCCAGTGGATTTTGTGGGCCAGAGGCGGTAACAAGCCCCTGTGGACATTCACATGTGTATGATCCAACAGTGTTGTTACAAACATGATCCGATCCACATGACCCTGGCCACTGGCACTCATCAAAGTCTACAAGGAAACACAAATTTTTAAGTCCATGAACACTCAATTTGATGATGCAATAAAACAAAAAAAACTAGGATTTAACTAATTTTGCCAGGCGCTTTTGTGTGCTTTTCAGTGCGGCTCTTTGTGGACATCTGTTCATTCCAAGTGTGCTACCTCTTGTAAATTTTCTTGGGTAGTTTGCAACTTACAACACTGGTTTTCAGTGTTGCATTGACAGATACCGATCAAGCATTTGGATGTAGCCTGAGTTTACCACATAACACCCTCGCTGCCGAACAGATTGCTGCCCTTCCCTCCAACTATCTGCAAAGCGGACAGCAATTACGCATGAATTAAATAAATAATAAGGTTTAATTCCTCATCAACACAAACTAGATCAAGTGGATTTTTTGGGATAGAATCAGCAACAAATCCGAATGGACAGTCACATGTGTATGATCCAAAATTGTTGAAACAAATATGATCTGCTCCACATGCACCTGGCGCCTGGCACTCATCAACGTCTAAAAGGTAAGGCAAATGTTTTTGTCCATAAACACATATTTTGATGATGCAACGAAATGATATTTAAAAAGAACTAAATTGACTATTTTTATTTTTTGCAAGCTGCTTTCCTCTGAGGCTCATTGCGTGCAGCTGCGCATTCCTCCTCTCTTGCCTATTACAAAATTAGTTTGCCAGTCTGTCACTCACAACGCTGGTTACGTTTTCAGTGTTGTTTTGACAGATGTGACGAGTTTGGATATAACCAGGTTATCCTTACGACCTGCTTTCGGCTTAAAAGATTGATGCTTTTCACTCGTATAACCTAAATACCAGACAGACAGTGTCTGAGCTAAATAAAAACATTAAGTTTAATTCATCACCAACACAAACTGGATTCAGTGGATTTTGTGAGACAAAGCCGGCAACAAATCCCAGTGGACATTCACATGTGTATGATCCAACAGTGTTGTTACAAACATGATCCGATCCACATGCACCTGGAAACTGGCACTCATCAACGTCTACAAGAAAACACAAATTTCTAAGTCCATAAACAGTTATTTTCATGATGAAATGAAATGAATTTTAAAATGAACTGAAATCTAACATTTTTTGCTAGCCGCTTTCCTTTGCCGTTCTTTGCATACATCTCTGTTTTTCTTATCCCTTGCATATAACCATATTATTTGGCCAGTTTTCTACTCACAACTCTGGTTTTCATTGTTGTTAAGGGAAATGTGAAGATCGAGCTTGGATGTAGCCAGATACAGGAGACGATAAGTTTTCTGCTGACCGCTGAAGAGATTGATGCTCTTAACTCGGCTTACCGACCTGAATATCAGACAGAAACTGTCAACTTAATACAAAATCAGGTTTCTCACCAACACAAACTGGATCGAGTGGATTTTGTGGGCCAGAATCAGCAACAAATCCCAGTGGACATTCACACGTGTAAGATCCAACAGTGTTTTTGCAAACATGTTCTGGACCACATGCATCTTGAGACAGGCACTCATCAAAGTCTGCAATAAAGGAAACACATATTTTATCGTAGTATAAAAGGTTATTTTGATAAAACGATGAACTGAAATTTAGAATGAACTGAAATTTAACTACTTTTTCCCTAGATGCTTTTGTGTATCTTTCCAATGCAGTGCATTCTGTACCCCTGTATTTTTATTCTCTCCGACCTATTGCAATAAGAGGCAGGAGTTTGCCACTTTCAACACTGGTTTTCAGTTGATACCTTTTTAGAGTTTGGATGTAGCCAGGTAACCTTGACAACACCCCAACTGCTGCAGAGATTGCTTCCTTTCACTCCTACTACATGTATAGCAGACAGCAGCGACGTGCGTTAACTAAAAAAATAGTTTTATTTCTCACCAACACAAACTGGACTGAGTGGATTTTGTGGGCCAGAATCAGCAACAAATCCCAGTGGACATTCACACGTGTATGATCCAGCTGTGTTGTTACAAACATGTTCCGAACCACATGCATTGGGAGACAGGCACTCATCGACGTCTACAAAGTAACACTTGTTTGTTAGTCGACCATAAACAAATATTTCGATGATGCAATAAAATGACGTTTAGAAAAAACTAAAATCTAACTTATTTTTGTCGGCTTTTTATTGCAGCCAATTGTGGACATCTGTTCTTTCCTTGTGTTCTACCGATTATAATACTATTATTTGAGTAGTTTGCAACTTACAACACTAGTTTTCAGTGTTGCATTTACAGCCCGGGGGGGGGGGGGGGGGTACTTGACCAATATTTGGGTATAGGGGTGCCGCTGAGGGTCTGAGACCCTGATCCTGTTTAGGACAAAAATAAACGAAAATAGCTACCCTGTGTAGGACAACACCCTCTATTTTAGGACCCTGTCTAGGACACGCCTCGAGCGTCGTTATTGATCTGAGCTTTAAAAAATGGTAGACGGATCCTTTGAAAAGAAAACGACTTCGCCTTCGCATGAATATACTAATCACGACAAGGTAAGTCGCCACAAGCGCTAAAGTAACTGGAACCATACCCTGTTTAGGACAGATTCAGACCCTCTTTAGGACAGACTCGCGTTAAATTATATACCCTGTTCAGGACAAAAATGCCAAAAACCATACCCTGTCCAGCGGCACGTCCCCGTATAGGTCATATAAGGGAGTACACCCCCCGGGATTTACAGATGCCGATCAACAGATTGGATGTAGGCTGAGTTTACCCCATAACACCCTGGCTGCCAAACAGATTACTACCCTTCACTCCTACTATATGCATATCGACAGCAATTACGCATGAATTAAATAAATAATTACGTTTAATTCCTCACCAACACAAGTCGGATCAAGTGGATTTTGTGGGCCAGAATCAGCAAGAAATCCCAATGGACATTCACATGTGTATGACCCAACTGTGTTGTTGCAGACATGATCTGATCCACATGCACCTGGCGACTGGCACTCATCATCGTCTACAAAAAGACATTTTTCATTTTTGTCCATAAACACTTATTTTAATGATACAATGTACTGAAATTTGAAAAGAACTAAAATCTGACTATTTCTTTCCTACAAGCAGTTGCAAAAAGGTTGAGACACTTTCAAAGAAAATGTTCAAGCATCTCAAAATTAGTAAAGTGGCCGAGTTTAAAAGCGATATCTTTTAAAATAGTGGAGATATATCTCCTCAACGTCGGCACACACGTTTGTATCGCACAGCCAAATTGGCTGCGCGATTCAAACGTCTGTGAAATTTGCCGACTTTGCGGAGCTATATCTCCAACAAACATCGTCTCTTTTATCTGGATTTAAAGAATTCAGTACTGAAGGATTTGATGAAGGAGTAGAGCCAGTAAACGTCTGTTCAAGTACTGTTCACTTTTTTTTTTCTGAGACTTTTCCGTCGTTTTCTAAATTCATATATTCTAACATTATGCTTATAAAGGTCACGATTTTCCATCATTGATTGTTCATCTGTTCACGTTTGATAAGCTCAACTTTTAATGGATTTGTGTTGCTGCCACGTACTCGTTAACAACAAAGTAACGACAAAATAAATAGGAAACTACAAAAACCTTTTTTCTGCTGCAAAGGCCTCATGATTTTACTGGAGAGCAATCGCATTTGTGATGTGCATTACTGATTACCGCGAAAGATGATTGACAGCTTGTGCTTCAAGTAATATACTTTGTCATCAGGTGTGAAGCCAAGTTTTCTAAAGTGTGACTTGAGATTTTGAAGTGCACTTGAGTCAAGTGCTTACTTGAAACTAACTTAGCTTCTAGTGTGAAGCTAACAAACAAGCAACGTGATATCCGGTTAAATCTGATTGGCTACATTTTTCGATAACATCGCTGTTGACAGATTTCTTAATTTGGGGGCGGCAGGCGGGTCGTTAAATAAATGTATCAGGCGTTATTTTTTTGCTCCCCTCGTTTCTTCCCTCCCCGCTCTCCGCCGACTTTCCCTCCGAAAAAAAAAGAGCGCCTGATCGCAGGTTAATGTTATCCTCCAAATCATTGTGCACTACATTACACAATGTCTCAACTCTTTTTGCAATTGCTTGTAGCTACTTTCCTCTGTAGCTCATTGCGTACACCTGCGAATTCCTTCTGTCTTGTCTATTACAAAATTAGTTGGCCAGTCTGTCACTCACAACACTGGTTGCGTTTTCAGTGTTGTTTTGAAGATCGAGTTTGGATGTAGCCAGGTTACCCTGACGACATGATTTTACCTGAAGACATTGATGTCCTTCATTCGTACAACCTAAATACCAGACAGACGGTGTGTGAACTAAATAAAAAGTTAGGTTTAATTCCTTACCAACACAAACTGGATTCAGTGGATTTTGTGAGCCAGAGCCGGCAACAAATCCCAGTGGACATTCACATGTGTATGATCCATCAGTGTTGTTACAAACATGATCCGATCCACATGCACCTGGCGATTGGCACTCGTCAGCGTCTACAAGGAAACGATCATTTTTAAGTCCATAAACACTCATTTTCATGATCCAATGAAATAAAATTTGGATAAAACTAATATCTAACTATCTTTTTGCTTGCCGCTACAAGCAGTTGCAAAAAGGTTGAGACACTTTCCAAAAAAATGGTCATTCCGTATAAAAGCGACCGCATAACACAAATGAAATCAATGCCATGTGCTACTGACCGCCCTCCCCCTTACAATGTTCATGACTGTTAGTTTGAATGGCATTTTTGAGCTGGTACAACATTGATAAGGGGGGAGGGGGTGGGGACTTGTTGAAAATCATGTTAGCCTCGAAATATGCACTACAGTACACAATGTCTCAACTCTTTTTGCAATTGCTTGTAGCTCTCATTGGAGACGCTTGCCATTGAAAGACCTTGACAAGGAGATTGAGGTTTGTCGATTCGTACGAGTCGTACGAATGGAGAATATTATTTACGACCTGAAAAGAAGAGTTGTCGATGCGAAAAATGCATCTCATTGATGACTCTTAGAAATCCAACATGTTGCCACCGATTTACGCGAACGCTGAAAGATATTTCTTAGTTCTAGAAGCGAGGTTGGGCGAAAGATAAATGGAGTACATGGATGTTCCTCGTTATAAAAGCGTGTTGCGTGAAAGGTAAATGGAGTACATGGATAAAGTAAGTTAAGGTCAAGTGAGGCCGAAAAAAGCCTGAAAAAAAAATCAGGGCTTTTCAACGGCTACTGAAGGACGGCAACAAATGATTACTGAACTATACACTAGGGCCAAGTCTACTTCGTCCTCGTGTAGTTCCACATGAACTCACATTTGACCTGCTCCCAACATGTGGCTTTGATAGCTCAGTTGGTAGAGCATCGCACTGGTAACGCGAAGGTCACGAGTTCGATTCCCTTTGAAAAGCCCTGATTTGTTTTTTCAGGCTTTTTTCGGGTTTGGATACAGTAGCTTAAAGGCCTCACTTGACCTTAACTTACTTTATTTACGACAACAAATGATTACTGGAGCCTGACATGGATATTCTTTGTTATAAAATCGATATAAAAGCGCGTTGCGTGAAAGGTTAATAGAGGACGTGGATATTCCTTATTATAAAACCGCGTTGCGTTGAAGGTTAATAGAGTACATGGATATTCCTTGTTATAAAAGCGTGTTGCGTGAAAGGTGGCTCGAGTACATGGATACTCCTCATTCTAAACGCGAGTTACACGAAAGGTTACTAGCGACATAAGGATAAGCGGAAGCATAGCAGCACTTTTGACCAGTGAAAACGGGCTCGACACAAGCATAAGCGCAAGCATAAGCATAAATTCTGGTTTCCATCTGATCTTTCCGATCGTCTTGATCTCCCGATTGTTTGAAAAACTATCGAGACGACCGGGATGATCGCTGGTTTCCATACGACCGATTAGGTCGTCTGAAAGAGTGTAAGCGCGGCCGTCAGCAAAATTCCTGGGCCCGACAAAAGACTTGCGCGAGATTCGCGAACAAAATGGTGGATATTAATCGAAGAGCGAACCTCGTGGCTTGTACACAGTACACAGTACCTGTGGATTGCAGCATTTTAAATTGACTGTACTCGAGAAAGTGAGAAGTCAAGCCGTGGAGATGCGACGAGCAAGAGAGGGCTACTGGATAAGTAGATTAAAACCTGCGATAAACAATTTTACTTAATAAGCGCGGATTATGCACCGATCAATTCGAAACATCAACATCCCCCCCGGGCAATGCCCCGGGCATTTGAACTTTTGAAGATCGACTTGTTCAAATTCCCGCCCCGTTGGGCCAAAATTGCATTCAAATACCCCACCCTAGCACTGGATTTGACTGTCAAATGCCCCTCCTAACGATAAAATGTTTTTAGTGAGATTAAAAAATACACTTTGCATTCACTTTTTCTGATTTATTCTAGCTATTGTTTTCCTCGAGAATATACTCAACTGAACCGCGTATACTTTGCAACTGATATTTCACGGCACTCCTGTGGTTGTCTTGGGGATTTACTTTTCGATATTTTTTTATTTGAGTAATTTCTCGTGTGATCAACAAATATTGCAAAAATATTTAGCAACGCGGTTGATTCATTTTTGGAAGCGTTAATTTCCACGAGGTGAAAATTTATTATTCTAAACGCGTTTTATATCAACTGACAAATGTTTCCTTAAAGAATTTTCTGTTTGAGAGAGTTCATTTTGCAGTGTTTTTTTCTTTCAATCAATGGCCGTTTAAAATCTGCGTACATTTAATAGACTGGCACAGGACTGGCAATGCAGTCAGCCATTTTGACTTCGAAATCTAAAACGCGTTGAATGGCAGTTGAATTTAACTTTTCATACAAACCTTCAAAAACACTGCAAAGCTTTGTCAGCTCATTTTACTAGCCATTCACTAACAAAAACGATATTGAATCTGAACTGCTACCGCATGTGTTTGATAGGCGCCGGCCAAAAAAATATATTTTGAACACTTCCGGTTCAAATTCCCCACCCCACCCAGGCAAAGTCAAATTCCCCACCCCTGGGATGGCCTTTCACATCAAATTCCCGACTCCCCGGGCACAGAAAATGTTCAAATACCCGGGGCTTGCCGGGGGGGGGGGGGGGGGGGGGGGGGGGGGGGGGGGGGGGGTGGGGATGTTGATGTTTCGAATTGATCGGCGCATTAGTTCTAGAATTTTCTTTCACCGTTTTGTCACATAAGTCACTCGCTTTTTCCGGTGACACATAGTTAATAGTTAGTTTAAATGTTGCAAAACCTTGTTTTAACCAATAGAATTATGTTTTACCTTTTCGTCACACAGACGTTAGTCGTTATTTTCCGTTACATGAAGCTTTAATGTTGAATTACCTGTATAATCATCATAACGCTCCTGAGGAAGGCCGAGACGGCCGAAACGTCGAGCTAATTAAAACGTTAATTTAAATTGGAGTTGGTTTCTTGACCTTTACAAATCAAGTTTATACGACAAATTTCAAGTCTCCACGATCGCTCAAGTGATCCTCCAATTAAAGATTTCAGGTGAGCATTGTTTGCGAGGCCATTCACAAGTCTACTAGTATATATATATATATATATATATATATATATATATATATATATATATCTGTCTGATTTTAAGAAAAGGCACCTCACAAAAAGTGAAAATTGAAGGTTTGATGTCACTTCAAATGTACAGGGGCACCCAACGAACAATCTTTGGTAAAATACATTACAGTATTCAAATAAATTAAAATAAATGATATAAAAGCATTTCCAGGTGTTCTTCTACATAGAAAACGTTTTCAATTTAGTAAAAAAAGGGAGTTAAAACAACAAGCGCGTAAAAAACAACATCACATACGAAAGCTTTGAACAGTTTACAGAAAGAATTAATGATAACAAACAGTTAAAATGCACCGTAAGTAAGCTTCGAGTTAATTCTAGGTTTTACCTTGAGGTAAATATAACGCCCTGAGTTGTAACTTGTTAACGTTAGCAGAAACCACTTTCGCGCTAACTACAGAAGAGATCTGGAAAAGAGTCTTTTTCATAGGAATTATCACGTGTCCATGACGTCGTAATATTCAAATCAAAGTGGGAAAGTAACGATGGTCGATCGATCTTGAAGCCACTCTCGAAACTTACATTTGGCTTTGAGCTCCTGTGGTCAATTTTCATGATTTTCTTTGTTCGCCACATTTGTGCCCGTCTGGTGGTTGAAGGACATCATTAAGTCCGGAAACCCGTAAGTCACTAGCACCTTTCAAAGAAACGAGCGGTGTTTTGCTTTTCGACTGTCGAATAGTGCTGATGTTGGCACTCTTGCGGCCGTTCACAGTCGGTAGGCAAGCCGATCCAGACGGAGTCTAAAAGCACGTCTTGTCTAAAAACTGTATGATCGTGAGTTGCAGCCCATTTGTGACACCTTGCTGTGACCGAAGTTTGGAATTGAAGAGGTGCTTTTAGACTTCTATATTTTTGTGAAAAATTTCCGCGTTCGTTGAACTCAGTAGTTTCCCATAATTCATTGCGGTATCTGTTGCGTTCTTTTTGCTGTATGAGAAGCTTGCGATAAAAACGAAGAGGCAGGAAGGGCAATAATCTCAGCAATAAAGTAGATTGCTCGTCTCCAGCGAAAGAAGCGTCTTTTTATCCTTCTACCCGAGACGAAATGTAGAAGATCGTAGCTTTTAAAAGCGGCGTCACGTTACTTTGCGTGACTTTGAAAAGGGTCAGAAAACATATTATGGTTCCTTTGTCAGCAAGCGGAATGGAAGGTGGACCGAAGTGAACCCAAAAATTCCGTAAGTGTTTTAATGTTATGCAGTTAGACTCTGTACATGATTTTGTTATATCTCTATTAGTAAATAACTATGGTGTTTTGGTTTTACATCAAGCCGAACCGCTATGTTTCGTGTTAGTTTTGGCGCGTTGTTACACGATTTATGTAAATCTTAAACCGCTTCTCTCGCCTGAAGTATTTGTCAAATTTTAATTTCAGCCTACTAGCTTTGGCATAAAGACGCCGTCTTGGCTGAATTTGCTGGTAAAAGAAACGCATTTTCACTGTGTGTTTTAATGTGTGTGTTTTAGCAAAAGAATGTGGTTTATCGGTACTCACACTTTTTGCTCGGCGATTTGGCTAATTAAATCTCAAACATCATACGTCCTGTTGACAGCGGATGTTTTTCACGCTTTGGAATTGTTAGCTGTTTAGCTGTTGAGCCGCTAGTTCAACAAAACACTTTCTATAAGACTATAGCCCTTCCATCCGAATTTCGTGAATATAGCTTACGCTCCGCGAATGTTAAACTTCCGACCGCCAAAGTGAATAGTTAGCGGCCGTGAGTCAGAATAGTGATCTTGTTCATTTCAACTTTCTTCTGAGAATAATATAAATTTAGAATAGGTTCTATGAGCTCTTTTTTCTTATGGCGAGATCAGATCAGTTGACTATTCTAGTGAGATCAGGTTCAAATTATTTATAGCATCGCATTATATGCGTGTGTGTTTCTGTTTTTATCTCGTTTGTTTGTTTCGAATGCTGTAAAACGACTGCTAGTAATTAGTGAACTTCACTGCTATTGCTTCTGTAGCGATACTGGGCAAACACTGCACTAATGCTGTATCACTAGAACAACTATTCTAATCCTGATCCTAACCCTAACCCTTTAAACTCAAAATGTATCCTTGAAATATGCACAACAGTACACAATGTCTCAACTCTTTTTGCAATTGCTTGTATCTTCAGTTTTTACTCACAGTTTGCAACCCGAGTCCAATTTGAGAACAATTTGCCCTCCTAATACAGTATTTTAGTAAGTGACATAACAAAAATGGCAGGTACCTTTTCCAAAATTCAGACAGATATATATATATATATATATATATATATATATATATATATAAATTTGTCACAAATGAAGACGAACCAATACTTTTTTTCTGACACCTATATTTCGACCACATTTAGTGGTCTTCTTCAGGGAAGAAGACCACTAAATGTGGTCGAAATATAGGTGTCAGAAAAAAAGTATTGGTTCGTCTTCATTTGTGACAAATTTATATTATTTTTATGAAAGACTGGACAAGTGGATGCTTGTGACAAGTTTATATATATATATATATATATATATATATATATACACTCGTTTTCAAAAAGGTTGACGGTTCAGAAATATATGTTGTGGTTCAATTTTTTCTTTGGTTTAAAAATTTTCAAACCAGTTTGATTTTTGTTTTCCTTTGTCTCAGAATATGATAATGAATCTGAGACAAAGGAAAATAAAAACTAAACTGGTTTGAAAATTTTTAAACCAAAGAAAAATTTGAACCACAACATATATATAACTTCATATACCTTTTGTATTCCCATCTAATAGGTGACGTTTTTGATGGGAATACAAAAGGTATATATAATAAAGTAGTATATATAAAAAAATATATATTTCTAAAACGTCAACCTTTTTGAAAACGAGTGTATATATTATATATATATACAATTATGTATATCTTCTCCTATCGGCTTTCGTTACTAACAGTTCAATATTCCTTACAAAATGTGTTGTAAAGGCCTCATATTTTTAATCTTCTCCATAAATAGTGAAGAGTTCAGCTCAAACGATGTTGCCACCATTTTGGAACACAGAAAAGAGCAATGAATTCTGGGATAAAATGATGCTTTCTGGGATAAATTTTGATCGCCTCGATCGTCTGAGAGTGTTTTTATTTGCTTGCTTCATATTTACTCATGCGCGAAGCGGCATGAGATAAGGTTTCGGCTCCGTCTTTCTTGTTGTTTTTATTTTTTGTCACGATTTTGCATGCAAATTTATGCACGCATATTTTATATTGTGCACTTCCGGTTCATAACTTTGCCACTTACACTTCCTGTTTAGTGACTTCCGGCTACTCTCACTTCCGGTCCGGTAAAACAGCATCACTTAAGTGTCACGACAGCGTCTCCTACAACCCTACTTACATTACTAATGTTTACGTTTAGTATATATAAGACTTAGAAGAATCACTGGCTTCATTGTGGTACAGCCTTCATCGTCAAAACGTTCAATTGCTGGTTTTCACTGTCACGCCGTCAAAAAATAAATCCAAAACCATCCGATGAAAAAAGCTGATAAATTCACATGTTATAAAATGTTAATAAATAAACAATATATCCAAATTTCAGGTCTGTGCGATTTACCGTTCCTGAGTTATACGCCGAAACATTTTACGCAAATTTATAGAGCTTAGTATGGAGACGCCATGTTGGTGCCCAGTCATATGGGCACCAACATGGCGGCTGTAAAACGGGGAAAACATCTGGCACTCACTTTTGCTATATTATAGGCTCTCTCTCAATGCTAATATATAACAAAGTAAAGAAAAAAGTACTTAAAAAGGCTAAATTATTAATTAATTGACAAATGCAAAAAATGACCAAATTAATATTTGCCTTGACTATGCAGATAATGCCTTACTACATGAATTTCAGAGTCACACTCGTACACAAACGTAATGATTTTCGTCTTCATTACTGAAACCTGATTCCTCGGCGTCTGCTCCATCATTCTGTGGTAATTCTTCCTCTCTCATAATAGTGAAAGCATTCTATCACGATCATTTGGAAAGCCCAAGTACACATGGTTATCATCGATCGACTCATCTTCGGATTCTCAGCTATCAAAGTTACTCTCAGGATCTTCATTTTCAGCTTAAATCCACTCCAAGGTTTCTTCACGTGTCAAATGTGAGGGAGTAGCACTTTTTGTCGCGGGTCGCGAGTCGCGACTGAAAGTCGTGGGTGCGGGTGCGGGTGCGGGTGATAAGTGCGGATGCGGGTAACAGGTGCGGGTGCGGGTAAAAGGTGCGGGTGCGGGTAAAAGTCGCGGGTAACAAATTATCAAAAAATTAAAATAAAATACCAAACATTAAAAAGAGAAAATTACCAAGAACTTGCTTCTCTGAAAGCGGAGTTTCGAATTTTATCGTCCACTAATCATACTAGAAATTTTGCAGTGGCATAGCTACAAAGTGACTCTTCACTATTGTTAACAGATCGAATTACAATGTAAAAAAATTGTTTTTGTTTCTTTTTGTGTGCGCGGAGAGAGGAAAATCGGAAAACCCGGCGAAGCCTTTGCACAGCGGTATACAGTATATATATTTTTACCGTTTCGTCATGTTCAATCGTAAGCCGTCGGTAACAAAAGAATAACCGCCAAAATCGGACAAAATAATTTATAAACAAAAGCAATAATTATCAATTTAAAGTGAAAATTCCTGATAACGTCCAGGCATTTATGCTGAACCGATTTCAAGGAATCTTGAAAGGAAATACGAGGCTTATTAATATGTACCGTTCAAATTAATAAAGACCTTACGAATTTTAAACCACGACGGCGACACAACCGCAAATGTCACTAAAAAATCAATCCGCAGTTATAAAACTACTTCGCGGTTATATAAATCGACAAGTTCAATTTGTATAATGTAGCCGAACTACTCGCGTGTTGAATTTGTAGAGAAGGCTTCTTTAAAGTTCATGCAGATAGAGAAAGGAAAATTCACAGTCACGTGTTCGCGTTTTCTTCAAAACCTCAAATTTGGTAATTTCACGTAGTTGTTTTGCAGAGAACGTCAGAGAATTGTGCCAAAACGTATACACTAGACTTTCTCAAACGTTCTTCGTTTCTTATTTCCGGTTCCGGTAGTAGGCCCGTGCTCCCACTCCCACGGCAAGTGTAGATGATGATTCGTCTTGCTTGGAAAAATTCAAGAAAAACCTTATGGCGGGGTGTATACCCGTATACACCCTTTGTACACCCGAGGTTTAATCGGTACATAAACTTACAATATTACAAGGAAATTGCCGGTTTGCTCATCTCTATGTAACAGCGACGTGCATTGAAATGGGAGTGAAAAAAATCCATCTGTCCACTGTGAACAGTCGCAAACCCCCTCGGACCGAAAAAGCGCAGCGTGTAAATCGTCTTTACTTATGACAACTTATTTTAAGTAATGCTACATTATTTTCTTTTTCTGTAACTCAAGACATAAAAAAATAGTTTTTGGTTGGGATAAATGCATTATCTCCGCAATTTTTTTTTAGTTTTTTTTTTATCTCCGCAATTATCAGCAGCCATTAATTTAAATGCTTTTTGTCACTCTATGTAGTCTGTATGACATTTTCTCTCCTTTGTTCCTCTGTGCTCTGCAGTCCGAATAGGGCGTCCACTCAATACACCGAGATATGCAGGATCTTTGCTGTGATAATGAGAATGTCACAACCTCGTCCCCAGGGTCTTCTCAGTTTTCAATATGGCGGCGCTCCGAGAGAAGACCCTGGCACACAGCAGATCACGTGATCAAAATCTCCACTATTCACAACGCTTGATAATAAAGCGCGAGGCATGATATCACACAAAACTGCCATATAAGCGCAAATTAGGCATTGCACGAGTATTTCACACCCCAGGATAATAATAAATACAAGACCCGATGTTTTTCTCGTTCAGTCTCTCAGTTTTCCAGCGCGAAGGAGGAAAGGGGGAACGATTTTTCCTGCTACGAACACGAATTTTCCAGCAAGCAGAATTGACGACTGGAATTGGCACTGTCCATGAACATGGCTGACCGAAGAGCTGCTAATGTACAGTTCCCGCAACAAGCGCCGGAACAAGTTCAACCGGGACAGAACCCAGCGGAAGCACAAGTTCAGCGACGACAAAATCCCGCGCCACAAGTTCGACAAGGGCAGAATCCAGTGCCACAAGTTCAGCAAGGACAGAACCCCGCGCCACAAGTTCAGCAAGGACAGAACCCTGCGCCACAAGTTCAGCAAGGACGGAACCCGGCGCCACAAGTTCAGCAAGGACAGAACCCTGCGCCACAAGTTCAGCAAGGTCAGAACCCTGCGCCACAAGTTCAGCAAGGCCAAAATCCCGCGCCACGGGTTCAGCAAGGCCAAAATCCCGCGCCACAGGTTCAGCAAGGGCAGAATCCCACACCACAAGGCCAGGGCTTGTCGACGGAGGAAAAACTTGAGATAAAGTTTCGCTTTAACACGTGTTAGTTCTGAAATTATTATTTTATTAAGTGTTGTTGGCCACAGGAGTAATACTTTCTTTTGAGAGTGATGCGCGATGGGAAATGTTATTGGCCCCGGAGTGGAGTCGTAAGAGTTTTTTTTTATTTGCGATAATGGCCATTGCGTAGGCCACAGAATTAGGACTCCTTGTGAGTTTGTTATCGCAAATAATGGTCATGTTTTATATTGACCACGGCACTCCTGAGATATGTGAAATGTATTGGCCGCGGAGTTGACTCGTAAGAGTCTATTGTTGGCGATAATGGCCATTGCGTCGGCCGCGGAGTAAGAACTCCTTGTGAGTTTGTTATTGCAAATAATGGTCATACTTTCGGCTGACTACGGAACCCCTTGAGATATGTGAAATGGTATTGGCCACGGGGGTGAAACTTGTAAGAGTGTATTATATACAAATGTGAAATGTTATTGGCCACGGAACAAGAGTTTGTTGACGCCGACGTGATATGTTATTGGCCACGAAGTGAAACGCGCAAGAGCTTGTTTATGCAGATGTGATATGTTATTGGCCACGAAGTGAAACGCGCAAGAGTCTGTTTATGCAGATGTGATATGTTATTGGCCACGAAGTGAAACGCGCAAGACTCTGTTTATGCAGATGTGATATGTTATTGGCCACGAAGTGAAACGCGCAAGAGTTTGTTTATGCAGATGTGATATGTTATTGGCCACGAAGTGAAACGCGCAAGAGCTGTTTATGCAGATGTGATATGTTATTGGCCACGAAGTGTAACGCGCAAGAGCTTGTTTATGCAGATGTGATATGTTATTGGCCTCGAAGTAAATTCGTAAGAGATTGTTATATGCAAATGTGAAATGTTATTGGCCACGGAGGTGAGACTCGTAATTGTTTGTTATGTTCTGGAAGATGTGAATATTATTGGCCACGGATTGAAACTCGTCAAAATTTGTTATGATTTCTTAAATGTGAATATTATTGGCCAAGGAAGTGAAACTCTATAAGCGTTGGTTATGATTTTTTCAAACGTGGTTAAGATTGGCCGCGGAAGGGGAACTCAAAAAGAGCTTGTTATTATTTTGCAAATGTGAATATTATTGGCGACGGAAGTGAAACCCTATAGGCGTTTGTTGTGATTTTCAAATGTGAATAATATTGGCCGCGGAAGTAAAAAAAAAAAAAATATTGGCAATCGGGTGAGAGAATGTATTATGGGCGCAGATATGTTGAATACGTATGAACTAGTTCTACGATTATAAAGCGTCTGAGAGTATCTTGCCTTTTCCTTTTGAAATTATAGGCCTTACAGAAAAAGTACGATGAAATGAGAGCGGATATGGATATTTTCTCCAGTTCATCAGTGGACAGCCTCCTCAACAAAATTAAAAATCTCGCCTCCCGTCCCATTGTGGAGTTTAATAAGCACGAGGTCCTAGAGTTACTGGAAGCTCTTAAGAATACCGCTCGCGATGTACGCCACGAGAAGGAGGGCTACTTCCGTTTGACCTACGAAGCTTTGAGAACGAAATTGGACCAGCCTAACCATATCTTCCGGAGCTTTCTCTTGCCATTGCTAGGTGATAAAGACCATGAGAAGATATTGGGTATTATGGCAAAAGTTGAGAAGAGCAACAGGAGTCAGCCGCAACCAATGCCACTGTCACATGCGAGGAGGTCAAATGCCCCATATGTTCGCTGCTATAGTTGTGGGAAGCTTGGGCATATCGCTGTCAATTGTTTCAAAAGAAGGAGGGAACAGCGCGGACGCCCGTCTGAACCTGCTTCCCGACCTAGGAACATTAACAATAACAAATGAACATGGGTTATATCTAAGATCGCAAAGAACAGAATTTGTTTACTATTGCTTCAGAAATTGCTGACTATGTAATGCTGTATTTCAATAAATACTGTATAATGTGGCAATGAATCGCTATTCTACGTTTATTCACCCTTGCCTCTCGTTTTAGGAATTTTCTTCCTCCTTTTCCTCTAGTAGAGAAGTGGCAGTTGTGAAAAAGAGTATCTAAACACACTCCCCCAGTCTATTGCTGGGTCATGACTGTCACCCCTCTGCTAACCTCGGTTCCCTTTTTTTTATTATTCCTTTGTTTTCATACCTAGATCACCACAAGTCTCCCCTGGGAATGGCAGTTTGACCCACAGTTCGATGAAAAAGTTGCACAATATGCAAAGATGCCGCAAAAGCCAATCACGTGGGTGGATTGGATGGGAACGTCACTGGAGGTTAGCTCAGGGGTGACAGTCCGGGAATTTTCAGAACAATACATACACAGAGTGATAAATGGAGAAGAATTAGCGGACCCAGCAAAATTATTATTTAGAGATCCAAACGCCTTTCGCGCAGGTGAACTCCACAAACACTACGATAAATGGTGCAGAATCGTGGGTGACAACCCTTCACCGGAACAAGTTAAGATATTAAGTTGGATTCGCGATGGAGTTTCCATTTTTGAATTTTTTCAGCCATTCTCTGGCAGCTTTAAAGGCCGTCACTATCAATCAGACCGCCCGCCATCAGAGTTTTTTAAAAATAGCCCCGCCTGTAAGCCTTTTGCTCACTTTGTAAGGGAAACTTTGCTTGAACGTTTGCAAACAGGGGCAATAACGTTGATGGGAAAAACCAGTGAAGTTGAACTACCGCACCTAGTTTTGCCGCTGACCGTTGAACCAAGTAAGCCCAGATTATGTCATGACGCACGATTTTTAAATCTGTGGATGAGGGATGTTCCTTTTAAACTGGATTCAATAACGAATCTTCCCCGTTATGTAGCCCAGAACACATACCAAACGATCCTGGACGATAAGTCTGGGTACGACCATTTACTACTTACAGAACAGAGCAGGTTGTTCTTCGGTATCCAATGGGGCGGTTGGCTCTTCCTGTACAACACGTTACCATTCGGGTGGAAAATCTCCCCCTCCATATATCACTCTACAGGTCTCATGGCATCGAACTTTCTCCGCTCCATTGGTATCCCCTGCTCCCTCTACATCGATGACCGCCATAATGGCCAATTACAAGTCGCCCTTGACCAAGGTCCATACAGATCACTCAAGACTGTGGAAGAACGTAATCTCGCAGCAGCAAAATCCGCGATATTTCTTGTGGCGTATTACCTGATTGATCTTGGATATTTTCTGGGCCTTTCTAAATCAATATTGACCCCACAACAAGTAGTCCCATACCTTGGTTTCCTGTCAGACTCCGTGAGGATGGTATTTCACCTAATTCCTGCGAAGAGGGATAAATTCCTGGCCTTTATACGCGAAACCCTCACATGCCAAGTAGTATCAGTCAAGACTCTCCAAAGGTTGGCTGGGAAGTGTGTTTCGTTCGCGTTAGTAGTCCCTGGGGCGTTGCTCTTTACAAGAGAGATGAATTGCGCAATTTCTAAAGGTTTGCGGTCTAATAAGCCCACCCGTCTTTATAAGGCCCTTCGAGAAGAAATCTCTCACTGGCTATTTCTGGAAGATTGGGATAACCCTTTGCCCTGGAGGGATGAACGCCACCTGCGTATATCCATTGCAACTGATGCCTCGGGCTCAGGATGGGGTGGAGAGCTGTTATCTGTGCCTACAGCAAGCGTCGCAGACTATTGGACGGAGACGGAAAGGGGTTATGATATCAACACAAGAGAAGCAATCGCTCTTAACAAAGTTCTCTTGTCCTTTTCTAATGTCCTTAAGGATGCTAGAGTGGATGCAGGTGTGGACAATAAAGCCCTCTATTTTTCCTGGTGTAATCAGGGTGGCAGGAGTGTAACCCTAAACAGAGCTGTTAAGGAGCTCTTCTTTACCACAGTTAAGCTGAACATCGTGTTGCGACTATCATATATCCCCACGAATGAAAATCCGGCAGATGCTCCTTCAAGAAGATTATCGACCATAGATAGTATGCTCTGTCCAAGATTGTGGGAGAGAGTCCAATCTGAATTTGGGGGCCCTGGGGGCCATACTTGTGATCTTATGGCCCTCGACTCGAACGCGATGAAAGGTCTCGATGGGAAGAGTCTCCCCCACTTTACCCCTCACCCTTCGCCAGAATCCTTAGGGGTAAACGTGTTTGCACAAAACCTCTCAGATGAAGTTGCCTCTCTTGAATGTCCCTACGTTTTCCCACCTTTGACACTAGTCGGTCCTGTCTTACGTCACCTTGAACGCCATCATAGATCTTGCACAATGGTAGTCTTAGACGTTTACCCAAGGAAATATTGGTGGCCACTTATCCAGAAGTACTCCTCAAAGTCACTTAGACTAGCTCATAAAGGGGATCACAAGGCCCTAGTGAAACCATCGGCAGCAGGCTGGGTTCCTCACCCAGGACTCCCTGGGGACCTGTGGGCTTACGCCCTTAACTTTCACTAAGGTAAAACATGTTGCAACGTTGTAGGCCTGTACCGATCTCAATTGTAATCCAAAATAGGAGAGCTCATAACGGTTTTAGACAACCAAATACCTTATCAACTTTGTTTTACTCTGTCAACAGGAGTTACCTGCTGTGGCAAGGCTTTTTCTACCGTCTGTGAGATGCCCAAACTGCGGTTATGCGAATGACTGCACCTTTTATTTCTGCCAGATGTGTGGCTATAAGAGGAAAAGAACACCTACCAATACTAACCCTTACGCCGATGTAAATTTAGAAATGTTAGATAATCGTCTTAAGCAACTAGCTTTATTTGACCAAGCGACTGGGTATACAAAGCAAAAAGAATCCCTCCAGAGAGAATTAGAAAATTTTTTAGCCTCACTTCCAAGTCACCCGACAGTGATGACGGCAACCCCCCGAGACATACAATGTATGCCGTTTTCTTGTTTACAAAGATAAGTCAGGAAAAACGCAAGTTCATAGGAATGGATGTATTTATTTGGGAAAGAAAGGCCCCTTTAAGTGTGGCTGCCCCTTAAGACTTTCGTATAACACAATTGACTCATATATCGGGAAATTAAGGGCAATATTTCATGCCGTTGGCAGACGCGGGGAATGGGATTTACGGTTAGGCTTAGGAAATCCGGTCGCTGATAGTTCAGTAAAGGATTACCTTCGCCTGGTTACCACTGAGCAACTCCAGGCACGAGTAACTCCGAAGCAGGCCACCCCATTTTTTGTGGACAAATTAGACCAGCTTGCAAGATATCTAGACCAATGTATTCAATCTGGGGGGTCCACTCCATTACAACTTTTCACCTTAGCACGGGACCAGGCTTACTTTAAGAGTGTATTTTTTAGTGGGGACCGACCTGGCGATATGGGCCAGGTCAAAGCCCCTGAAATCCTCAGGTTTCCGAATGACGACGGTCTCTTGTTTAACCATGTGTGGGGTAAAACTTTAAGGGATGGGGACAGTAATGTGTTTGGTATTAGACGTAACTCTAACTCAACTATATGTCCAGTGAGAGGGATTGAGCAATACATGGCGATATCACGGCAATTAAAGA
The DNA here is from genome assembly GCA_024195265.1 of Dendrophyllia cribrosa. Taxonomy (NCBI): domain Eukaryota; kingdom Metazoa; phylum Cnidaria; class Anthozoa; order Scleractinia; family Dendrophylliidae; genus Dendrophyllia; species Dendrophyllia cribrosa. The sequence continues at coordinate 12,343,916 of JAJLRJ010000007.1, read as the reverse complement.
TCGACTTGACCACTGGGTATCTCTTCAGGCCAACTACACCCAAAGGTGGCATTATTGATGCGCCACTCAGTTCCTCGACCGCGGAAGCACGTCTTAAAGTATACCTGAAAGAAATGAGCGCTGATGATGGAGAAACCCTACATGGTTTTAGGTCCGGATGTGCGATAACGCTGGCATTATCAGGTGTAGAATTGTCGGAGATCATGGACCATGTTGGGTGGTCGCGACGCCACACCGCCCTGCACTATTTGCAACTAGCCAAAGTCCTCAACCCTACTGGGGCTTCTGCCACCTTAGCGGTGACAGAAACAGATACCCTCATGGACTGGCAAGACATTAACGAACTGAAACGCTTTGTATGTGCTTTTCCTCCAGACACGCCTGACAAACGACCTCGCTTGGAATAACAACATTTATGTATCAGAAATAAGAAAATAAACTGTATGTTCTGATAACCCTCGTTAGAGTGTGAGTAAGGGAGTGTATGGGAAGGATGAGGCTGGGGTTATTAAGAGTGGGATGATCCTTCCTCTCAGGGGGGCCTGGGGGAGAATTCGGGTAAAGCGAGGCGGGTAGCGCGTAGATCAACTTTCTACCCATACCTTATCAGGCTGAGCGTGGAAAGAGAGCGTTGGGTAATAGAATACTATTTTTGGAGATGTATTCAAAATGGCGGCCAAGGAAAAGAGGGAGAAGATCTGGGTACGAGATTGCAAACCAAGAGGAAAACAAACAAAATGGCGGCCAAGGAGGGATTTCTGTGGAGCGAAGTGGAACCATTTATCGACCTGTAAAGTTTTTCTTTGCCTTGCCGTTTCAAGGAAAATGATACACAGGCAATGAAGGTAAAAATTTGAAACGCGGCAGCTTACAAAACATGTTTTTTTTTCAAGGAAGCACGATTTTTCAAAGGAAAGGAGTAAATGTACCGTCTCAGCTGAGGGAGTTTTGGTTTCTTATATTATAGTATTTTCGGCTTCTTTTCAAACGTTCACGCCCGCAAGCAACAAAATAGCATGAAGTTTTTGTGGTAATATTTTTTTTTCGATTTAACCGTCGATGCTTTTGCCGTTGCTCTCGCGCGGGTATCAACGTTTTGTTGGCATTTTACTCTTACTTGATCTTTTACTCAGAGATGGTTTGCTGATCCAGTCAGAACACTGACAACAGCAAAATATGTTAAAACAAGTGCTTTTTCTTTACTCATTTCCGGGAAAATATCTCCCACCAAGTTAACATTTGAAAAAAAAAAGAAAAGAAAAGTGAAGACAAGTCAAAGTATTTTCCCATATTTATTAGAGGTGTTTGTCACAATAGTATTGTTTCTGAGGAAAACATGTACAATTCATATTGGAAATGATTACTGTGTGATTACTGTATTTTATTACCACTAAATCAAATAAAACAGCAAAATTGAAATATATTCCATTTCCAAATGCCGCTACATCAACCCTAAATGGTGACCAGGGATGTGACAGTATTCTGAAACCAGCAAACAAACAAGTCATGGGCCAAAGCTACTTGTCCCCCAATTTAAAAATTATCATTTAACTGCCAAAATCTTTAATTCCAAATCTGCCGACTTTATACACACTTCCCTGTCAATCCCTACCTGGATATTGCACATGGTTCATGTCAACTAACTGTAACTGGCATAGAAAATCCCCTCTGGCAAATTGTAACCCTGGGGATGAATTGATGAGGAAACCCTTCTAAAGTTAAAATATATAGTTTTGGTCAACCTTAGAAGCTGGTCTGGGCTTCCTAAATCTAGCCATTGTTTACAGGTAGAAAGGTTTGGTCACTTGATTACTTAATTGTTTTAAATCAACGCTTCCTGGCTGATGTGGCAGGGATGCTTGTAAGCCCTTACAACCCCTAAGGCCATGTCAGTGGGAATCTTATGCTCTTGACACATTAAACAAAGTCAGACTGGACTGCAAGAGAAAGGCGTGACCAGAAAGCAGCCTGTTCTCCATGGTTGTGTTAAAAACTAAAATGTTAATGAAACATCACAAAGAGGCTTAATGTGTCATACTTATAACAAGGATGGCTCCCAAATAAAAAAGAAATCAGGAGCTATTCCTTCTCTGTTGGACAAGTGACAGAATTACCTCATCTGACAGAAAAATCCACTAGACCTGAGCCATGATTGTCAAAATTCATCAACATCTCCCTCCTTCGTAGAGGCTTTTTTCAGTAACAAAATAAAATGTAGAAAATATAAAATGACAGGGGGCACATGGGGAACATTTCTTGTGCACTTCACTTTTTCCTCTCCCCAGCCTCAGCTCAAAGACTTCTTATTGTGGCATGAAGGAATGTTTCACAGCTGATTATATCCTAGAATGTTTTTTTTATATCATCCCAATGGCTTGCAATGATTACCATTCTGAAATCCTGATAGTTCAAGCCATATTAATCATATCATTTATTCATTCAAACAAGGAATAAAAATTAACTTCATGCTTGACATGTTGACATTCTACTCCACTGTTTTCAAGCAAACAGACTGGCTCTTAAACCTTACGCTGACTAGAGACAAAAACTATTAACTAGCATTCTGCTGACATGTGTTTCTCAAAAGTGCAAAAAACGTTTGAGCCCATGCAAAAAGCTGTTTTTTAATGATTTTGAAAGCTAAGAAAAAAAAAAACACAAGGAAGAGTCTCGGGTAAAAGACCAGCTGTAAGAGACTTCTGGTATCCAGAGTGCCTGGGATGATTTGCCAGCTATAAACTACATTGCCATTTCATAGAAGCAAAATATTAAAAACAGTTCTTGGGCCTGAAATGTGGTTTGGAATTTTGAGGGTAAGATTTTCATATAATCACACAAATTAACTATGAATAAGTTCTGAAGACTGAAACAAAAGCCAGAACAAAAGATTGCCGAAATAAAAACAATAGTGCATACATGTGCAAAATTAATGTTGGGGGAATATACCAAAATCTTGACATTTTGAGGAATGCATACCTGTTTTGGTTTTTATTGACATGTTTTAAAAACAAAATTAAGTTTAACTTCAGTCAAGCTAACACAGGTGAATAAGTAACTGAATAGCAAACAATTGGCGGTCGGCTCTACTTTATTTATGAAACCATAAATGAACTGAGAAACATGCAAAGAACAATAGACAATAGAGCGCAAGACAACAATAGGTAAAAATTGGTAGAAAAGAAGACATGTTTTTACACCGAGGTTCACCCAATATTCTAGACTATATTCAATTACATTACGCCCAGCGTTCCCCCTTCCAGTCATTCCAAAATTATACAAATTATCACGTACCAGGGGGTGAGTGGCGAATGATCTTTCAAAAAATCAAGCTAACGGGTCTCGCAGTCTCGGTTATTTGAGCGGTTCTCCACGTCTCGGTGTCTCGATTTATTTGGTAAAGCCTTTCCATAGCCTTTCTCTCCGCCTTGCATTTTGAAAGATTTAGAAGTGTAGGGCTCGCAGAAAAAAAATATCTCGAATTTTACCATTCGCCACCCGTACAAACGCGAAGCCTGAAAATCGGTGAATTATCTCTAAATCTTACGCTTGATGGATCATAGCTGCATCGTCAGGAACAGCTGCAGGTTTTGTTAACAGTTACTCAGGAAAACTGTTCAACTTTCACGTCTCGGAGACCTTCGATATATAGACTATATATAGCATTGTTTTTGTTTCTCGAAGAACCTACCGTGATCCGCCATCTTTGTTTATAAAAACGTAAACCAATCAGAATAGATGTTAGAATCAGGATCAACGAACTAATCAGCAGTCGTTTTAGATCGCTATGTCCCAGGGGTTTCTCCTCTCAAACCGCCATTTTGAAAATCGAGAAGCCCCTGGGAACGAGGTTGAGAATGTCACTGTCCCCTTCATGCTGAATCGTGCTATCATTTTTCGCGTTGATTGAATTGCTACAATGAGCGCCGCAAAACGTCTTTTTCTTTCTTTACACTCTAGTAAGGATAAGACACGTCAAATTGAACAAAGGAAACTTGGATTTTATTTTCAGTGGCAAGAGTTTCATTATATTAAAGTGTTCGTTTTATAGTACAGGTCAAGTTTTGACGTTGAGAAATGACCATTCATTCAATGTAAGTGTCCGTGTCCGCTTTATTGAGGTGTTCACTTAAGAGAGGCAGTTTTTACGGTTAATCATGGGTTAATACCGGAACAAAATTTTGGGACATCGACAATACAGGTTTGACTGTATTTTTTTCTTCCACAAAACTTCACTGGTTTCGGGTGTACTTAAAAAGAAGTTATGATTTGATAGTGAACATTGGTCTTTCGTGTCAATGTCGGCGCGGTCGCACGAAGGAATTTGTTATCCTTGGCCCGTCGAGTTTTTCACACGGTACTGGCTTGATCAGCGCCGGGGTAAAAAGAGAAGGAGGATGCCATGGTAACAGTATGCGTGCACGTGGGCTAAACTTTAATTTATAGTTTTGAATTTCACGGAGTATTAAACAGTACGAAGAACATTTTCTGGTTCCATTTCGTTCGATCCTTTTTTGTCATGGAGCCCGACAGTTCGCCTAAGCCAGGGCCTAGTTATGAGGATGTTGTTAACTAATGGTTCCAAATGACCCATGCGACACATCTGGTGGTTGAAGTATCAGGTTGAAGACTTTGCAAAACAACTACGTGAAATTACCAAATTCAAAGTTTTAAGAGAACGCGAACACGTGACTGTGAATTTTCGTTGAAACTCTATCTGAACTTTAAAGAAGCCTTCTCTACAAATTCAACACGCGGGTAGTTCGGCTACATTATACAAATTGAACTTGTCGATTTATATAACCGCGAAGTAGTTTTATAACTGCGGATTGATTTTTTAGTGACGTTTGCGGTTGTGTCGCCGTCGTGGTTTGAAATTCGTAAGGTCTTTATTAATTTGAACGGTACATATTAATAAGCCTCGTATTTCCTTTCAAGATTCCTTGAAATCGGCTCAGCATAAATGCCTGGACGTTATCAGGAATTTTCACTTTAAATTGATAATTATTGCTTTTGTTTATAAATTATTTTGTCCGATTTTGGCGGTTATTCTTTTGTTACCGACGGCTTACGATTGAACATGACGAAACGGTAAAAATATATATACAGGGTGTTTCAAAAGTTCGTTCCGATTTAAAGTTTTTAATTTTTTAAACAAATCAATTGTTTGTTAGAACTTTTCCAATAAATTGAGGTAGAGAATTTAATAAAATAGCTGGCAATAGCAATTTTAATTGTCTACTAGATGCCTTTGTTTCGATTTTCGCGCTAAATGTGCACACGCGGGTTTTCCCGCCATTTTTTCGCGCCCTGTGTATGTTGTTCCTTTCCCGAATTTGTTGTTGTTCTCTGATTTTTTTCCTGAACTTTCTGTTTTCTCTGTCACGAAAATGAAGTCAGACATTGTTTATGCTAGAGCTCAAGCAGCCATATTACGATCATCTGGTCATTCAGTCAAAGAAATTGCTTAATTTTTTTACAAGACGGAACGTTGGATGAACAAGTGGTCGAAAAGGAGTGATTCGACGACAAACCAAGAAGCGGACGACCGTCTGTTTTGACCAATTGTGCTCGAAAATCAATCGAGAAAGCGAAGTACAAACGGAACAATTCAACAAGGAAGATTGCCAAGAATCTTCATGAGAAAACTATCGACGTTTCGAGCATAACGGTGTGGAGATAGCTCAAAGAAAGAGATGACATTCGTTCAGGATGGAGCACTGGCTCACACTTCAAAGGCAACTCAGACATGGTGTCAAAAGAATTTGCCAAATTTTATAGCCAAGGATAGCTGGCCAGCGAACTCTCCTGATCTAAATCCCATTAAGAACATCTGAAGTATCATTGACCAGACAACCGAACGTACAAAGATCCAGCCCCCAAAACGATGAAAGAGCTAAAAAGGCGACGACACTTTGCATGGGAAAATGTGACTCTTGACACGCTAAAGGAACTCGCACATTCTATGCCTAGGCGCTTAGAAAATGTCATTAAAATAAAGGCGGGCATTCTGGTTACTAATAATTTTAATGATCGAATGAAAAATAAGCAAAAAATAATATACCTAATTTTTAAAGAGGTAGTTTAAATAAATAATGAAACGATAAAAGAAAAAAACAAATCGGAACGAACTTTTGAAACACCCTGTATACCGCTGTGCAAAGGCTTCGCCGGGTTTTCCGATTTTCCTCTCTCCACGCACACAAAAAGAAACAAAAACAAATTTTTTACATTGTAATTCGATCTGTTAACAATAGTGAAGAGTCACTAATTGTGGCTATGCCACTGCAAAATGTCTAGTATGATTAGTGGACGATAAAATTCGAAACTCCGCTTTGGGAGAAGCAAGTTCTTGGTAATTTTCTCTTTTTAATTTTTTGTATTTTATTTTAATTTTTTGATAATTTGTTACCCGCGACTTTTACCCGCACCCGCACCTGTTACCCGCACCCGCACTTATCACCCGCACCCGCACCCACGACTTTCAGTCGCGACTCGCGACCCGCGACAAAAAGTGCTACTCGCTCAGCTCCCTCGCTTGAAGGTAATGGGATATGATCTATTTACAATTTGTCAATTAATTGTTACCCCCTCTCACCCAAAATTTTACCTTTGAAAATCACGTGTCCTAGGAACCGAAATATAGGTTTCTATCACAGGGTCCATAGAAGCTCTATTTGATCGTACAAGTTGCTATTTTTTCGAATCGTCGCCGTTTTGAAATTAAACTGATTGCGTGACACAAAATATGTACCGCGGGCCAAATACGGGCTACTTCGTTCCTCGTTGTCGGCACTTCGTGCCTCGTTGCTTTCCGAAGATATTTGCGCCCTTGCATGCGGGGGCCTGCGGTACCAGTTACGATCAAATAGAGCTCCTCTAGACCCTGTGTTTCTATCTTGTTATACAATGTAAACAAATGTGCATAGAACGAGGAATATAGGCTATGTGTCGTTTTTGTCATCAGTCTCGCGGCATGTTTTTAGAACGAGGAATACATGTTATTTTTATTTTTAAGCACAGCATGCTTTTGAATGAATTAGTTTGCGTACCGCGTAGCCGGCAACATACCCGGCCTGGGTGCCAGAGGTCACTAAGAGTTTTTTTTTTCTAGTGAAAACCGGCGAGTTTGAGCGGCGAAGCCGCGACAATGACATGCAAGCTTCTTCTAACCGTTTATGCGGTTAATTTCACTCATGATATTCAGAGAACGGACCTCTGGATCCAGGGTGCCGACAACACAGAAGTTATTCGAAATGGAACTAAAGATATTCGTTCTAAAGGGAACGTTATGCATGTTAAAAAGTTTATAGAACGTGGAATATAGGCTATGTGTCATTTTTGTCATCAGTCTCGCGGCATGTTTTTAGAACGAGGAATATACATGTTATTTTTATTTTTTAGCGCGGCATGCTTTTGAATGAATTAGTTTCTGCGTTTCGCACTTACCGCGTAGCGGCAACACAGAAGTTATTCGAAATGAAAGGGTATTCTGCAGTTAAGCCAGAAATTCTATGAATGAAGAAATGCATAAAAAGGGGACAACAAGCTTTCATAAACGAAAAATGTATTCACATGAGCACTTGTTTGCCTGAAAAAGCAAAACGCCTCCATCTTTCGGCTGGAGTAAAATTCATCGAAAGCATTATTCCGTTGGAAGCGTGAATAATTTGCACGCGGCTGATACAAAACACACTGTGTTACTGATAGTAAACAAGCCAAACAATGTCGGCCTAGCAGTAAAAAAAAGTATGCAAAAGAACTTAGCAAGATAGTGTTTAGGTCTAAGAAAAACCTTTCCAGTTTCAGTGTGTATCAGTATCGGTAGCGTGGTTGTGACCTGTAAAATGTGACGTCTGCTTTGTATCAGCCAATTTTTACGGCTATTTTGTACCGAAATTGTGTATGTTTGTTAACATTTCAAGAATGTTATTAGAAATATGCGGAATAACTTAATGTTACGATGTAAATCCTCAATCAAACAATTACATGAAGAGTAAATTTACCGTTTGAAAATCGAGCATACAAGCGTCAAAAATCGCCAAATCCGCCAGCATAATTTTAGCTGATTCACTGATTTGACGAAATTTCGCCAAAATCGCCAAATCCGCCAAATCCGCCATCATAGCAGGGTGACATCTATTAAAATCGTTTGCATAATTTTGGCTCATTCAACGAAATTGACGCCAAAATCGCCAAATCCGCCAAAATCGCCAAATCCGCCAAATCCGCCATCATAGCAGGCAACCTCGTTCCCAGGGTCTCTCTTCTTCCCGCCCCCTGGAGCCTCGTTCCCAGGGTCTCTCTTCTTCCCGCCCCCTGGAGCGAGAGAGAGAGAGAGAGACCCTGGTTGGGGCTGGTCACGTGTCTCCCAGAATCTGGGAGATTCCAATTAAAGGACACGGGGGAGGGGCGGCAAAGTGTGAAATTTGTCTGCTCTGGCTGGGCATTGCGAAACAAATGCAAAAGCGTTCGGCGGCTCGCGACAAATGTGAAGCGGTGGTCATCCGCAGACTTCGAAAACATATCCACATGGTCTGGTTCTGAAAGTGTAAGTTGCTTTAGGATCAGAGGAATTGTCACGGCGCTTGAAGATTTACCGCAGTACAGCTAATTTTGAACTTGCTGCGAACTGCAATCCAATTTTATTACTTGACGCCGCAAAGCTCGCGCTCTTGATTTATGGCATTGTTCCGGACTGGGATGAATTATCGCTACATACTGCTTAACAGGCGATCTTCAAGCTTCATTCGAAAGGCCCATTAAAGTGCTCAGTGCCGTCTGTTCTCGGGCGATGGCAAAGCAAGAACTGAGAAGCGGCCGCCACGGACCCAATGTTTGCCACGCTGATCAACAGTACACTTTTATAACAGGAAACGATCGAGAGAAGACAATGAAAGCTTTTATTCTTCGTGTGTGAGGCATGTTGTTTAGTTCAATGTTCACCAGTTCCAGTCGTTTGAATGTCTACACATAATGTATAGACTGGTTCATTTATATACTTGTGAATTTTTGAGCAACAATTTTATCCTTGCGCATTGTTTATTCGCTTTTGTTTGAATCGTTTGACTGAACCATTTCGTTATTTCAATTTTAGGGCTTTGTTCATATTATGTTCAGTTCGAAAATTATAAGCTGTCATAATCTTTTGTCCCTATTTATTCAGTTATACACGGCAGGCATAACATAAACAGAAAAAATGAAGCACTTTTTACGGCCAAAGAGATTTCTAACATCCCTATTCGGTTGACGAAAAGCCTGGGATGTTTTATCTGTTTTATTCCGGGTCTTGCTCCGGGGTCTTGCTATAATCACAGAGAATTGTTTACGTCTTTTATATATATCTTGCAATACAGATTCCTTTTTTCAACAAGAGGTTATGGAACATGGAACATATTTATTTCACAGCCACAGCTGAAACAATAACAGTCGCACACAGCACGAACCTAGCCACTGTACAGAAAACAAGACAACGTTACAAATACTGTCTACCCCTCCTTAGGATTATAATTGTCCACCAGACAAATTACCTCTCTAAATTGTCTCTCTCTCTCTCTCTCGCTCCAGGGGGCGGGAAGAAGAGAGACCCTGGGAACGAGGTTGCATAGCAGGGTGACATCTATTAAAATCATTTGCATAATTTTGGCTGATTTGACAAATTTGACAAAATTTCGCCAAAATCGCCAAATCCACCAAAATCACCGAATCGTTTGCATAATTTTAGCTGTTTTTACGGTTTGACGAATTTGACGAAATTTCGCCAAAATTGCCATTTTCGTAGTTGCCTGCATTTCTGGACATAAGTGGCTTTTTTTTGCTATATGGTATTTTTTTATCCAACTAAGTTGTATATTTGGTGGCATTTGACGATATAACGTGGAAATAAGCTAAACGAATTTTTCTATTTCGGCGAGACAATGCCCCTTAACACTTTGAAAATCACTGTGGAAATGCAAGCCTGTAGTATTTTTAAAGGGAAGTATGCTGATGTTAACAATTTAGCTTGTTGGTGTTTATAATCTTTATGTTTATGACCTCAATATTGTATTTATGGAGCTCTTCTTGGTCTTGACAAACAAAGCCTTGATCAAGTTTTAGAAAGTTTAAGAATCTTTGTTTAGAGAAAGAGAAGGCCGGGGGGGGGGGGGGGGGGGGGGGGGTATTCAAAAACTATAAAAACGGCAAAACCACAACGAAAAACCAATGAAGAGTGCCGGATCTATCGTAGACCTGGATCTTGATAGCAAAGGTAAAAACGGCAAACTGATCCTTACGGCAAGAAGAGTATATTTTTGGGTGGGGTGTGCCGCTGGGATTCTAAAACCCTTACCCTATACCAGACCATGTTCAGCTGATTTTGCAATCCTATACTAGACAAGACACCGAAAAACCCCACCCTTTCCCATACTTGCTACTTTTAGAATTGTATCACTGTTAGTGTTTTTAATGAAAACTATCTGTCAACAATGATGCTGCAATGATTTTATTTCCGTTTAGGGAAGGCTCTTTTTCTTCCGAGTTTCAATTCCTATTCTAGATTAAATTCTTCATACCACTGATTAGTTTCCCAGCAAATGATACCCTATTCTAGACCATATCTCTGATTTCTATGCCCTTTCCCAGACTAAACTGATTCAAAACCATACCCAGTGATACATACCCATATAACGCATATATGAGAGTACCCTCCCCCCTCCCAACCCGGAGGGGAAAAGGCGAAAATTCGACAGGACAATAGCATTTTTAATAATAGTGTTTTTAATAAAAACGCAGGGGGGGGGGGGGGGGGACAATTAATCCAATGTTTCTTTAAACCTTTAACTCGTAAGAGTACCAAACAACGAAATTCAAGAATTCCAAATTTCATTTTGTAAAATATTGAAAAACAAATGGTGCCATGCAAAAGTCCTGCTGCTGAGGTTTCATTTGAAGGGCCCGTCACACCGTAGGATTTCGTCAACAGATTGAAAAGTTGGCACTACACTACATGTCTCTATAATTTTGCTCGTTGATCATTCAAACACTGATTCAAAGCTAGAAGGAAAAAAATCATGAAGTATTTAGACAATAATATGAATGTAAGAGTGTAAAACATATTGCATGTGAAATGTCTATTACATTCAGTAGCCGACACTTAAGCTCGATCGCTAAGCAAATAGCAAGTTATATAAAACACAAAACTTGCCGGAGAAAAAATCCCACAGGAATAAGCTGCGAACACAATATCAAACGGTTCTATCCATCCATGAACGCCTTGCATTGTCTCGAAAACGTGCAATTGTACGCTGTAGTTCTTTATTTTGCTTCTCAAGTCAACACACGGAGAGATTTTGCGGTATGTATTTCATGGCTGAAGGCCATATAGTCGTCGACATGAACTTAAATATGCGTGCATAAATTTGCATGCGCTTATGTGACACGAAAAATAAAAGAAGAAAATTACAGACTCGTGTGCTCCGCCATGAGTAATCAGCTTGTCAAAGGGTTTGTGTCATCATTTTGAGTGTTACTTTAAAAAGCCCAACAGAAATATTTCAGTGGAAACCCAAAGATAATGGTCCAGCTTTGTTAAAATCACTCTACTTATGTTCTAAGGGTTAAAATAAGTGTCTTGGGATGCAGATAGACAGAATGGGTCTTTCTGCATGTACAGGTACCCATGGTCTTCTATTGTTTGTGAGGTATTGTATTTTTGGTCTTGTTTTGCATTTGTATTATTGTCGTTCTTTGTTCCTTTTGTTTTATGTAATATGTGCTCCGGTACATGCAGAAGGAACCGACAGAATGGAAATAAATTTCAACTTGGTTGATTATTTCTTCCAACTTCACTTAATATTTTCATTGACACGATAGTCACGAATTTTGCCTCTTAGTATTGTCACACATATGTGCGACTTATTCCAGATCCCCAGGGTATTAAATTCCATATTTAAAGAGGCGTTTATGGTTATTTCAGCCTCTTTTCGCTCTTACGCTTCAGGCCTACGTACGCCACGTTGTTTTGACCCACCCACCTCCCCTTCGGCGCAATTCTTGTCCCTTTCTTACTACTGCTCATTATATCATTGCCCGGCAAACTTATTTCTCCCATAACTTAATCCCATCTGGGCAGTGAGTGGCTATTGTGTCAGTGAAGACGAGGAACCCGGCGGGGGGGGGGGGGGGGGGGGGGGGTACTCCCTTATATACGCTATATAGGTATGTGCTGCCCGATAGGGTAGGGTTTTTGAGGTGCTCAGTCCTTAAATAAGGTATCCTTTTTGGTATTTTTGGTATTGTGATCCTTAGATATTCCTTAGATAGGGTCACTAAATTGCAGTATCCACCCCAATGCGCAAAACTGAAAAAGATATGGTCTGTTAAAACTGTACTACACGCCTGAATTGGGCCTTAAAAAGGGTATCAAATCTCGATTTTCTACTCTTAAATAGGGCCAGGGTTTGAGAACCTTGGCGGCACACACCTATCCTAAATTGTCGGGAGTACCCCCCCCCCCCCCCCCCCGGATATGAGGAACTATTTCCTCTTGGTGTTTCATTGGCATTTTGTTTTTAACAAAGGTACTTGGTTTTAATTTGGGGCAGTTTTTAATCCCAAAACGTCAAAATATCCATGACATAAATTTTATAACATTGTTTATTAAACTCAAATGGCCCGGAATGTCTCAGGATTACATTGCGACAGAGGGAATTAAGATTAAGGGCCCATTATACTATCTTTTCAGGCCGTTGCTAGGGAAAAATCAGTTTGCTCTAGCTCGGCAGATTTTTAACTGGCTCGTCGCTCTGCGACGAGTCAGTTCTTAAAATACCCTCTTTTTTTTTTTTTTTTTTTTAACTGGCTCGTCGCTCTGCGACGAGTCAGCGGCCAACACCGTACCTAGTTTACTTCCGGTTTTCAGAAATGGCGTAATCAGTGATGTCAGCAACTATAATTCAAATATTTACCGTTCTAATTTCGACGGAATTGTTAAAAATTAAATCTCTGTGATTTTCGGATGTGATCTATTTCTGGTAAAAGGAAAGTGGGTTGAATTTATCTAACCAAATCAATTGTCAAACAGTCGAGTTTAGATCGAATAAATCGTTGAATATAACACGTCCCGGCACATCACAGAACTGCTGAGTAAACAAATCTCAAGCATTACTCCGTGCAGTCACGTTCAAATTCCACACATCTCGTATTCATGTCACGCTATTTGATCGATCATGTTGATATTGTTAATTTATTCGAAACCCGATCACCGATTCTCCAAAATGCCTGTGTTTAAACAATCCTGATTCCTTCCTTTTAAAGCGAAAAAAATATACAAAGTTCTAAACTTATGTTTTTTCTAACAATACCGAGCCGATCAGAGAAAAAAAATATAGACCTGAAACTGTAGCCTACTAAAGGGGGTTGTGGGGTGGGGGGGTGGGGGCAGGTGGCGGTGTTGGGCAATTTTTCTGATCATGAATTTTTTTTCCGTCTTGATGTTGTGCAAGAATTTTTTTCGGGATTGCTCCATACCTTTTTTTTCCTTTCGCTCGCTGTGCATTATTTTTTTTTCTTTACTTTTGCTGTGCAGGAATTTGTTTTTAGCATTTGCCCACCCCTCCCCCCCCCCCTCTTAACAATAACATGGTCCGTCCCTAAGGAGTGCTTGGACTGTGCATATTGATAGATTCTAGATTGTATATTGTGGCTTGCTAATATAAAACTCTAAAGTGAAAACCGGGTGGAAACTGAGGCCAAACGAGCCAGTTTCGAAGCCCATCGGGCTCCTTGTTGCTTATATTTGACCAAATTTGAACAGCAACCTTTAAGTACACCTGTGATTCGGGCTGTGACATCATCAGGCCACGCCCAATGTCACGTGACCCAAAACAGAAAAATGAGCGTAACTTCAGAAACTTACAGTTTTATCAAAAATTTTTTGCATCATTTGATTTTATACACCATTTAAAAAAAAACGTAAGCATGCGTTTTCTTTAAGGATGAAAAGTAAAAATAATATGAGGAAAAATGTGTTCTCAAAACCACGTTTTTGCGTCTTAACTTTTTGTTTTTTGATTTTTCGCAAAAAGCATGCTTACGTTTCACGAAAAATCTTTTATCTTTCGATTGAATTTGTTAAAAATAAATTAGCCTCTATTTGCGCCGAGTTAGGTTCGCCTTTGTCTTTACCGGAAGTAGGTGGCCTGTTGTCAGTCTGGGCTTCCTGTGCTATAAATTGGAAACTGCCGATCTCTTGAAGTAAGACCTTCATTTCTTAGGATTTGTTGAGTATGGTTATCGTTTGTGAAGTACGTTTCAACCTTCACTCGAAAAAGTTGCCTTTCTTTGCAGACAAGGAGAAACGAATCACGCCTGTGCCTGTCAGATCACAAGCCTTCGATCACTTCAGGAGGCATGGGTGAGCAGGAAAATGCCTTCAAATCCAAAACGTCCAAAGCATTGTTCTGGTAACACACGCATCTGTGAGACGGTTTCTCTTGAATTTGAAGAGCAGTATGGTACTTACATAAAAAAGAAAGAAACTTATCTTTTTCTTTCTTTTTCAAACAACAGTCGACAATCTTAGTAGCAAAAAATATAATTACTAGATATCCTCCATCGACAATTTTTTTTTTCAATTTAGTTCTTATTTTCCCCCTCTAAAATAACAACAAAGCCATTAGAGCAGTCCTTTTTGTTTTATCAGAAGCTTATTAGTTTTGTGCTTCTAATTTTATCACATGCAATGTTTTTAAGTCATATACAGATCGAAACGGAAAAGATGCAATGTTATTTTGTTTTGTTTGCCCAAAATTATGCGCCGTTTAATTTGTTTTATGTGCAAACGGTTATCTCAGTTAAGGTGGCTGAACACAGTTTCACTGTACCTATGCGTCATCCATTGTCATTTTAAAACCACTAACGTCTGGGCGTCCAAAATTGGTGAGGCATACGATTAAGCAACAAGCTATATATTTTCATATTTTTGTTGAGCTTTTAGGGTGTTGCCATGGCAACACGGTGGATTGTAAATGGGCCTGCAATATTTGGCTTCATTTATTTTTGCAAAATCTAGTCATTAGATTTTGTCCACCGTTTGACTCCAGTAAACTCGTAAAAATATTTGCATGTTAATACTAGTCTCATGTAATTTTGACAGAGGGATCTTCCGTAATATGTGGTCTTATATGTGTAGGTTTTGTAAAAATCTCCTCTGTTAGATTTCAAATTTTTGATGGCAGGTGAGTTCGGCATATTCGGAACTATCATTGTGCCAAATTTCGTGAAATTCTAATGAGTGGTTTCGTAGAAATCAGCACGTTTCCGAGGAAATTCGCTCAAACATCCAGTCACAATTTTTTGGTCAACTGCGCATGCGTTGCATTTGACTGGGTTCTCGATCCAAAGACAAAACGACCAAAAAGGCAGTGTATTTCTTCAATGGTTCGTTATATTATCTATTGATTCAACAAACATTTTTACGAACAACAAATTGTTTGATTTTAAGACGAAAAACAACACTTTCGCGATCCACGCTGGACGAAATAAAA
Source organism: Dendrophyllia cribrosa (assembly GCA_024195265.1). Lineage (NCBI taxonomy): Eukaryota > Metazoa > Cnidaria > Anthozoa > Scleractinia > Dendrophylliidae > Dendrophyllia > Dendrophyllia cribrosa. The sequence continues at coordinate 12,328,392 of JAJLRJ010000007.1, read as the reverse complement.
TGATCGCTGAATAGGCGCCACGTTTGTTTTTCTCAAAACTCTGCGCGCGCTAACTCGCGTCAGCAGCTGAAATTTGAAGAGCGCGCGCAAACTGTATTCAGCCACCTTAAGTGGCCATTTTTGGCGGAATAGCTCGAAAGAAATCAAACAGTTAAGGTGGCTGAACACAGTTTCACTGTACCTATGCGTCATTCATTGTCATTTTAAAACCACTAACGTCTGAGCGCCCAACATTGGCAAGGCATACGATTAAGCAACAAGCTATATATTTTGATATTTTTGTTGAGCTTTTAGGGTGTTGCCATGGCAACACGGTGGATTGAAAATCAGCCTGCAATATTTGGTTTCTTTTATTTTCAGAAAATCTAGTCATTAGATTTTGTCCATCATTTGTCTCCAGTAAATTCGTAAAAATATTCGCATGTTAACACTGGTCTCATGTAATTTTGACAGAGGGATCTTCCGTAATTTGTGGTTTAATATGTTTGCGTTTTGTAAAAATCTCCTCTGTTAGATTTCAAATTTTTGATGGCAGGCGAGTTCCGCATATTCGGAACTATTATTGTGCCAAATTTCGTGAAATTCTAATGAGTAGTTTCGTAGAAATCAGCACGTTTCCGAGAAAAGTCGCTAAAACATCCAGTCACAATTTTTTGGTCAACTGCGCATGCGTTGCATTTGACTGGGTTCTCGATCCAAAGACAAAAACGACCAAAAAGGCAGTGTATTTCTTCAATGGTTCTATATATCATCTATTGATTCAACAAACATTTTTACGAACAAAAAATTGTTTGATTTTAAGACGAAAAACAACACTTTCGCGATCCACGCTGAGCAAAATAAAATGATCGCTGAACAGGCGCCACGTTTGTTTTTCTCAAAACTCTGCGCGCGCTGACTCACGTAAGCAGCTGAAATTGAAGAGCGCGCGCAAACTGTGTTCAGCCACCTTAAGAAGTACTCGATTATTATTAAAGTGGAAGGCAGAATAGGCGAAGTCAAAAGACAAAAGTCCAAGGTTGAAGCCACCGCCGTGTTTTGAATAACAAGAAACCTTATGCAACACCAGCGCCGAATCCATCTAAATCGATGCTTCAATTTGTTTTCATTCAATGAAAATATAAATCTAAAACGTAAACATCTTTTTTCAATAGGTACAAGGCACTGTCTTACTTTTTTAATTTTAAGTTTTTTTTTTATTTTTTCACTGAAGTTTTTGCCTGACGTTGCATCGTATCAACGCACAATGACAATTTATCCGTTAATCCCGCAGTTAATCTTTCACGGACGGAAAAACGTATGAGTAATAAAACTAAACGAATTGAAAATAATTTTTTTTATTAATAATTTCGGTCAAACAAATTTGAACTCACTGTACTTTGTTCATTCACACTTCGTTGAAATCTGTACAACTTTGACGGCTTCTAAGTTTATACTAGAAATCCGCCCTGAGAAAGACGTAAAAACTGTAGCTACGAGAAAAACATACGCGCTACGCTTCGCGTTGAAATTGCAAAAACTCGAGCACTTTTCTGCAAATGTTAACATCTTACTCGCATGATGTTGGCTCCAGATATATCCTCTAACTTCTCAGTCCAGAATTCCTCGGCAGTTGACCTGGTCAGCATTGACAAAAAGAAACGAAAAAACGGTACGAAGACTGAAGCAGTAGGAATAAACTTTCAGCAAATTCCGATATCTGCGAACTGATCAGTTGAGCGTTCTTACTCCTTCAGTTATTTCTACGTTTTGAATCAGCTTGAAAACCGTCCAAGACGAATCTTTCCAGAGAAAAATATCCAGCTTCAAATAAGTTTAAGTACTAACCAAGAATTCAGGAGTTGAACGAGACGAACTTCAAATTTGGCATTGTTTATAGGACAGTTTTGAATTTGTACGGACTCTCGCGCGAAGCTGCCGGTCACTTTTACCGGAAGTAAAATTGTACTTGATTTAGCTCTGCATAGCAACCGCATTACCTAGCAACGGAATAGTATAATGGTCCCTTAAAAGAATAATATCAAGCCGATTTTACTGCGCATATTTCTCCAATGATTGGCAAAGAATATTTCATGTACAATTCTGGCATTTATGCATTAAACACTGCAAATACGTTACGGACGGCTTAATTTTGACGATTGAAATGGATAAAAGCTGTTCGTGTTAAATCTACTTACCTGAGTTGCAAACAGAAGCTGGATAAGGTGATCTTCCACAAGTAAAGTCATTCCATTTACCCTTCCGCCACCCGTATAAAAACATTAAAACGCATGGTTCATACGCCTTCCCATTCGGTTCACCTGGAGCCCAACTATTATAGATTAGAGGTGACCGATCAGTCCAGACAAAGTTATTTTCTGATGAGCTCCACCCCAATCCGATCCAAATCCTATCAAGTTGCAGTGATTGCCCCATCTGCTGGACGAACAGGTTTTCTTCTGCGTTGTTAATTTTCACCAGTACTCCTCCAAGTAAATCGCAGTGCACTTTTGCCTGGTACCAAGTTCTGCGAGTGATATCCACAATATAACAGTACCCATTAAACTGCGTCCAGCCACTGGGGCAAAGAGCACCTGAAAAACGGGAAAAAAGTATGGCTTACCATTCTCTACCATTTGTCAGAAGTGGCCGGAACAGTCAGTTTGTAACTAGAATGCCGCTTTTTGAAGACCTGTTCTTACAAGTCAATCAAAACGGGCGCATACTCTTTCCAAATTAACCAGTTTGGCCGAATAGTTCTGAAAAATAATGGCATAATATTTTCCAATTGAGTGGTCCGGCCGGCTAGTACTGACAAATGGTAAGCGCTAACAATGTCGAGGTGACTGGTCGGCTGCCGAAAAACTCTAGATTGGCAGGTTAGTCTTTTAACGGTGATTTGGAGTCAAAATGTAAGAAATATTTGTCGAAATGTGCTTGAGTTTTGTAATTTCATTTGGCCGCGTGTTTATTTTCTTGTGAAACTCCTGTAGTTTTCATGGATTCTCTGATAGTCGGTACACTTTAATTTCAAAAAAATCGTGAAATAATAAAACACTTTTTTGCCGAAGTCTACGGCTTTATTTGATCTAAAAAGATAAGATTTCTGTTCAGTTTATCAGTCATGGCACGTTTTTCGCCTATCAAAATTTGTTCTAATGCAAAGAAGTCGAGAACTGACACGATACGACTTCGAAAAACACCACTTGCCTATAATAGAGAATAAAGGAAATCAATTGTACCTAAATGCAAGAATGTGTTTACGAAAGATTACACTAAAAACCATGCTTGCCAGCAATCGAGGGAGGAAAGACTTTAGTTATGCTTCCCGGCTTTGGAGCGGCCAGTTTTCTTTAGTTGCTGGCTTCAGCCTTGTTTTTATATCTTCATCAATTGTCAAAAACGGTCTTTTTGAAAACGCTTTGCTCATCTCAATTCTCCTTTTCGACGTTTGTTTGATTTAAGGACGTTCGCGCTTATTGTTTATGCGCATTCTTACTGCGCACGCAATTCATGTCGCAACGCCATGCTACGTCATGCACGAGCGCGCGCGCAAGAGAAGAAATCTAAGCACATGAAGAGCTGGTAGCCGTTGCGTTAACTTTGCTTAGATTTAACTCGCTTGGATGGTCGGTGACCCCCAATTTTTTTTTGATAGATAATTTTCTTTGCCAATTCTCGACAGATTGTGAAAAAATGATCAAAAAATCAATGTAGGAAGTTTAAATTTTTTTCATTTTTCTGCCCGCGCGACATCGAATCCTGGCAACTTGCGGCTGTCAGAGTTTGCAAATGCTGTCATTTCCAGATTAGATTTCCTCTAGAGAACGTTACCAGTTGAATTAATTTGCTTGATAGACCCACTCATACAAAATTTGGCACAGAAAATTGCATTTTAGAGATTCATTAACAATATGTTTAGACAAACAGACGTTGGGGCCATATCGAGTATGGAAGGCTGATTTTTCGAAATTAGGGTCACCTTTCAGATATCTTATTACCGAAACGAAGTCGGTGACCCCCCATTTTTTTTGCATTTCTGACACGAGTAACTCATTGCCTAACTGCAGCAAAAGTTTTATAAAAAAATCAATGTTAGAAGATTTTCGCGCGAACGTCCTTAACTGGAACACGAGTTGTTTTTCTGCTTTTGTTATATACTTTTTTTATTCGCAAAAATGGTCACTGGCAAAAGATTTTTGCAGATAAACAAAAATCTCAAACAACGCGAGTTTGGTCGCCAAAACAAAAACTTGTACAACATGCCAGCCTTCCTTGGATTTTATGCCTTGAGTATGCTTGTTTTATATATGAAAAAACACTAGTCTGGTTTGACTTGAAGTTTTGTTGAAATGGAGAAAAGGAGCCAATGTAAACAATCTACGTAAAGAAAGGCAAAACGTACGCGTTCTGCTGATCAAGGCGGCATCGCGTAATAGCTCAAAATAGTTTCATTACCGAGGCTCTGTCGTTTGCAAAATAGAGAAAGAATTTAGCACTTTTAGGCTGCAGATTGTCTATAAACACATTTTCATAGATTTTTGAGAACTCTATTTATCTTGTAAGTTTAAGGTGGCTGAACACAGTTTCACTGTACCTATGCGTCATTCATTGTCATTTTAAAACCACTAACGTCTGAGCGCCCAAAATTGGCAAGGCATACGATTAAGCAACAAGCTATATATTTTGATATTTTTGTTGAGCTTTTAGGGTGTTGCCATGGAAACACGGTGGATTGAAAATCACGAGAATTTAGTTTTATCGACTGAGTCGATAAGGTAAATTGACCACCGTAAAAAGATTCAAATAGCTGACGTTTCGAGCGCTAGCCCTTCGTCGGAGCGAATCAAGGAATTGTGGGTAGTGTGTGGTTTTATATAGTAAGCGGTGGAGCTACGCTATTGGTGGAAATTTGGTGACGTGAAAAACAAATGTAGATTAGTTGAATGAAAAGCGTTCGTTGATTCCGTGGGGTTTGAGAGTGCCGATTTGAAAGATGATTTTCTGTTCTAGGTTTTTACGGCTTTCTGTGTTACCCTGGTGTAGGGAAAGGCCGCAGATTGTCATGTGTTGTTTAGAATGGTTAGTAAGATTAAAATGGCGCGCGACTGGTTTGGATGCGTCTTTGTCATTTTTTTCAACGTCTCGGAGATGTTCACGAAAACGGTCGCCCAGTCTTCTCCCTGTTTCGCCAATGTATATCTTTTTGCAAAAAGTACATGTTATGCAGTAGATAACATTTACGGAGGTGCATGTAAAACGATCAGTGATTTTAATAGATCGTTTGGGTCCTGTTATTTTGTCCGCGTTGTGAATGAAAGGACAAGTGTTACATCGTGTGCGTGTGCATTTGAAAGTTCCCGGTACATCGTCAGATTTCAGTGCGCTCGTAACTAGAAAGTTGCCAATGTTTTTGTCACGTTTGAATGAAATTAGTGGGGGTTGTGAAAAAATTCTGCCAGTTTCGGGGTCGTTTTGGAGTAATTTGAAATTTTTTAAAATGATGCTTTTGACTGTGTTGTTGTGTGGGTGGAAAGTGAGGGTGAATGGAATTCTCTCGTTCTCTTCCTTCTGTGGCGTTTGTAGTGCTGATTGTCTGTCGATCTGTTGTGCACGTTGTTGGCCCGTATTAACAACAGAGTCAGGGTACCCACGTTTCTTGAAAAACTGGCACATTTCTTCTGATTTGTTGGAAAAATCAGAGTCATCACTACATAGACGTCGAAGTCTGAGAAATTGAGAATACGGAATGGCGTTTTTAACGTGCGATGGATGTGAGGATGAATGTAACAGATAACTGTGGGAATCTGTAGGTTTGTAGTGCACACTTGTGGATAAACTGTTACCGTTGATTGAAATATTAATGTCAAGAAAAGCGACTGAGGTTTCGGAAATTTCCCAGGTATATTTTAGAGCGGGATGAAAAGTATTGACAGAAGTTATGAATTGATTAAGTTCCTCTTTACTGGAAGAGGTAGCGCCAATGCAATCATCGATGTAGCGGCCGTAGAGTTCGGGTTTGGTTCCGTGGTACTGATTAAAAAATTTGTCTTCGATGTGGCCTACAAAAAGGTTAGCGTAGCTTGGTCCCATTTTGGTGCCCATGGCGACTCCATTTACTTGTTTGTAGTAGTTTTGGGAAAATGAAAAACAGTTAAGTGTCAAAACTAATTCGGCTAAGCGGAGCAGTGTTTCTGAGCTTGGGTTTTGAATGGAGCGCTGGTCGAAAAAATATTTTAGTGCTTGAAGTCCTTCGTCATTGGGGATGACGGTATATAAAGAGGTAATGTCCATAGTGAAAATTAATTTGTTTTCGCTGGGAAAACTGAAATCCCGGAAAATTTCGAGTGCGTGATTGGTGTCCTTAATGTACGAGGGTAGTGATTTGACAATGGGGGCCATGATTTTGTCTAAATAGCTAGAAATTAGTTCGGTAGGACAGCTACAAGCGGAAACAATTGGTCGGCCCGGATTGTTTGGTTTATGAATTTTAGGTTTGAAATAAACGCGTGAGGTTCTAGGAGTAGTGATGATGAGATTGTTGGCGGTAACTGGTAATTGTTGTTTAGTAATGAGGTCTTGGATAGTTTCTTTGACAATTTTTTGGTTGGTAGAAGTGAGATCTTTATCAACTTTGGCATAGAAAGCGGTGTCAAAAACTAGAAACTAACCCCATTCATTTGTTGTTTATTCGCTGCGACCATTAACTTTTTACATCAATATTTCTTACTCAACAGCTTTCTCACCGAACGAACCGAAGACAACGATGCCTAACCTCAAGACACTCACCAAGGAGCTACGCCAGGAAATCGTAAGTTATCTTATTCCTTTTCCCCCCATTTCCACTAATTTAGCCTTTCGTTTAGCCACTCACATCTTTACCAAAACTAGGTTTTGTAGTCACATCAATTTCATCGGCCGTTGCCTCCAATCCAAAGTCATTCCTAAAGGGTTTCGTTCAAATTTTCACGCTTCTACATTCTCTGATTCCAATCAACAATATTTTCACGAAATTCACCATGCCCAAAATTCTTTCTCGCGTAATATTATGAGGATCACCATCAGAGCTATGTGCCTTAAACGTAACAATCTCGAAAAGGAAATTATCCAATACCGTTCCGAACTTTCCAAAATTTGTCCAGCTGTCTTAGTAAAATCAATTCGCGCTAAAATTCAAGAACTCAATGCTAAACTGTTCAACAGCCTTAACCAAATCAAGACCCAAAAACTTGAACAGTTAATAGGTCCTCAATTATCCGGCGACCATTCATTCGATAGTCACAATGGCGTCGTTACCATTCCGGAAAATTTGCCGCTTTCTAACCCAGAGAGGTCTGTTCTTAGTAAAGGTTTAAACTTTGTTCCTATAGCGAAACAAACCGACGAATTTTCAGTCAAACAAGATGTTGAAAACTTCCTTCGCCGCGTGCAATTAAGAGCTTTTTTCCACGACAAAGAAGACAATTCTAACACCTCGGAAAAAGATGTTTTTGAAACACTCAACGTTCGCAAATCAAAATGGACTCCCCCAGAGGGCCAGTTTTCTTCTCTAGATTTTTTCGTCAAAAAATGTCGTCACGATGTCCAAAAACTTAAATTTAACCGCCACACCAAAATTTCCAACCTTTCAACAGGAGAATGGGCAGCGCTCAAAAGTCTTAGCAAACGACGCGACATTGTTATCAAAGCGGCCGACAAAGGCGGGGCGGTAGTTGTTTGGCGGACCGACCTTTACCGACAAGAGGCTTTTCGGCAACTTTCTGACACCGCTTTCTATGCCAAAGTTGATAAAGATCTCACTTCTACCAACCAAAAAATTGTCAAAGAAACTATCCAAGACCTCATTACTAAACAACAATTACCAGTTACCGCCAACAATCTCATCATCACTACTCCTAGAACCTCACGCGTTTATTTCAAACCTAAAATTCATAAACCAAACAATCCGGGCCGACCCATTGTTTCCGCTTGTAGCTGTCCTACCGAACTAATTTCTAGCTATTTAGACAAAATCATGGCCCCCATTGTCAAATCACTACCCTCGTACATTAAGGACACCAATCACGCACTCGAAATTTTCCGGGATTTCAGTTTTCCCAGCGAAAACAAATTAATTTTCACTATGGACATTACCTCTTTATATACCGTCATCCCCAATGACGAAGGACTTCAAGCACTAAAATATTTTTTCGACCAGCGCTCCATTCAAAACCCAAGCTCAGAAACACTGCTCCGCTTAGCCGAATTAGTTTTGACACTTAACTGTTTTTCATTTTCCCAAAACTACTACAAACAAGTAAATGGAGTCGCCATGGGCACCAAAATGGGACCAAGCTACGCTAACCTTTTTGTAGGCCACATCGAAGACAAATTTTTTAATCAGTACCACGGAACCAAACCCGAACTCTACGGCCGCTACATCGATGATTGCATTGGCGCTACCTCTTCCAGTAAAGAGGAACTTAATCAATTCATAACTTCTGTCAATACTTTTCATCCAGTCCTAAATATACCTGGGAAATTTCCGAAACCTCAGTCGCTTTTCTTGACATTAATATTTCAATCAACGGTAACAGTTTATCCACAAGTGTGCACTACAAACCTACAGATTCCCACAGTTATCTGTTACATTCATCCTCACATCCATCGCACGTTAAAAACGCCATTCCGTATTCTCAATTTCTCAGATTTCGACGTCTATGTAGTGATGACTCTGATTTTTCCAACAAATCAGAAGAAATGTGCCAGTTTTTCAAGAAACGTGGGTACCCTGACTCTGTTGTTAATACGGGCCAACAACGTGCACAACAGATCGACAGACAATCAGCACTACAAACGCCACAGAAGGAAGAGAACGAGAGAATTCCATTCACCCTCACTTTCCACCCACACAACAACACAGTCAAAAGCATCATTTTAAAAAATTTCAAATTACTCCAAAACGACCCCGAAACTGGCAGAATTTTTTCACAACCCCCACTAATTTCATTCAAACGTGACAAAAACATTGGCAACTTTCTAGTTACGAGCGCACTGAAATCTGACGATGTACCGGGAACTTTCAAATGCACACGCACACGATGTAACACTTGTCCTTTCATTCACAACGCGGACAAAATAACAGGACCCAAACGATCTATTAAAATCACTGATCGTTTTACATGCACCTCCGTAAATGTTATCTACTGCATAACATGTACTTTTTGCAAAAAGATATACATTGGCGAAACAGGGAGAAGACTGGGCGACCGTTTTCGTGAACATCTCCGAGACGTTGAAAAAAATGACAAAGACGCATCCAAACCAGTCGCGCGCCATTTTAATCTTACTAACCATTCTAAACAACACATGACAATCTGCGGCCTTTCCCTACACCAGGGTAACACAGAAAGCCGTAAAAACCTAGAACAGAAAATCATCTTTCAAATCGGCACTCTCAAACCCCACGGAATCAACGAACGCTTTTCATTCAACTAATCTACATTTGTTTTTCACGTCACCAAATTTCCACCAATAGCGTAGCTCCACCGCTTACTATATAAAACCACACACTACCCACAATTCCTTGATTCGCTCCGACGAAGGGCTAGCGCTCGAAACGTCAGCTATTTGAATCTTTTTACGGTGGTCAATTTACCTTATCGACTCAGTCGATAAAACTAAATTCTCGTGTTTCATCCCCCCACCGACGCAGCACCACAGTTTCTCTAGAAACTAACCCCATTCATGGATTGAAAATCAGCCTGCAATATTTGGTTTCTTTTATTTTCAGAAAATCTAGTCATTAGATTTTGTCCATCATTTGTCTCCAGTAAACTCGTAAAAATATTCGCATGTTAACACTGGTCTCATGTAATTTTGACAGAGGGATCTTCCGTAATTTGTGGTTTAATATGTTTGCGTTTTGTAAAAATCTCCTCTGTTAGATTTCAAGTGAGTTCCGCATATTCGGAACTATTATTGTGCCAAATTTCGTGAAATTCTAATGAGTAGTTTCGTAGAAATAAGCACGTTTCCGAGAAAAGTCGCTAAAACATCCAGTCACAATTTTTTGGTCAACTGCGCATGCGTTGCATTTGACTGGGTTCTCGATCCAAAGACAAAAACGACCAAAAAGGCAGTGTATTTCTTCAATGGTTCTATATATTATCTATTGATTCAACAAACATTTTTACGAACAAAAAATTGTTTGATTTTAAGACGAAAAACAACACTTTCGCGATCCACGCTGAGCAAAATAAAATGATCGCTGAACAGGCGCCACGTTTGTTTTTCTCAAAACTCTGCGCGCGCTGACTCACGTAAGCAGCTGAAATTGAAGAGCGCGCGCAAACTGTGTTCAGCCACCTTAAAAACTGAGCCAGGGAGTTGACAGTTTGACATGAAAAGTGGGCGGAACTTACCCTTTACCTCGCGCGTTGGCGTTTAAAAAATAACCAGTGCAGTGTCTCGCGCGACTATCGCGCAATGCATGCGCAGAACGTATGCGCAATAACAATAGGAGGCACCGTCCTTAAGGTGGCTGGTACCAGTTTCCTCGCGCGGGAGCAGGTCACTATCGTGCGTCACGCGCAAGAAACACGCGAGAAAGAGTGCGAGATTTGAAAGACGTAAAATCAAAACAAATATGGCGGCGCGCGGCTTTTTTTGTGCTACAGTAGGTTACTTTTGTCCTGTTTTAAACGAAATTCGCGTATATCCGAGACTGTATCTACTAGTACGACCTTAGTTAATTCCTTACATTCAAGACAAATTGCTTCCGGAGTCCAATACTCAAGTTTCAAAGGCAAAACTGATCGATCGTGACGAGGATTGGGAGTGCAAGGACTCGCAAAATGGTCATAAAATTGAAGAAATGACAAACCACCACAAATTATCTCGCATGATGGTCTTGGCCACATTCTATGGTTCGTATTTTGTGTGCTCAACGGCCACTTCGTATGCAGGCGAGAGAGACTAGGATAAACAAGACTACGTTTTTTAAAAAGTAAGACACAAACAGCCCAACTAAAAATCGCAAACCGAGAATGAACTGAACCTATGAATCATCGAACGACAAGATGACCGACAACCGAACGCAAAAACCAGCAAGCGAAAGAGAGAAGGACTGAACGAATCCTTTATGTTGGACGAAAGAGAATTGTAGCAAAGAAAGAAACCTTAAAATGCGACATATGCTATCATTTAAATTAAAACAGTAGAGCATTAGATTTTGAGCCTAAATGTTTTAATACCTGTTGTAAATTTTTTTTTTTTTAATTTTTTGGACTAATGGGCGAGGTTATTCGTTTGTGTCACACCGAAAAAAACACCAAAAAGTCCAACTTAAAAATAAATAAGTTTTTGCTGGACAGCAAAAACTCGAACGAAAACGGAACAGTTTGGTGACAAATTTGGATTTTGAAATAATATCAGTTGTACCTAAACATTAAAATTCATAAACATGTACTTTACTTTAGTGAGCTCACTAAAAACTTATTTTAATAATAGACAACATAGATTGATAATGTGGAAAATTTTATCTTTTTCAGAAGGTCTGTCATTCTCGTCAGGGGCACAGTGAACAGACCCGGTAGAGAGATTAATTTATAACAAAACACTCCCGAAGTAATAAATATGCGTACGAGAGACAGTTCAACTTACAATGAAATTAAGATTTATTTGCAAATAAATTCGGTAAATTCTCTACCGCATGTTTCAAACCGTGGTACCACAGCTGGCCCTACGTGCCTGAGCTGATTGATATCAATCTATATAGTTTATTTATATGGTAAAACTAGTGTTTTACCTCAGAGTGCCCAGGCATTGAAGATGATTTGAGCTTTGATGCCGTGATTCAGTGGGCAAAAAAGTGCAGACATGAATTGTCAAACAGAAACTACAAGCCATGTTTTCGATTGCAGATGCTCACAAAGGCGGCTGAAGATTAAAAGATGCAGAGCCATCCGTAAATAACATTCATTTTCATTCACTAAACGGCCGAACGCGGAGAAAAAAAACATTGAGTCGTTGTTTTTTAAAAAGTAAATGACACGAACAGCCTATAAACTAAAAATCGCAAACCGGCGAGAATGAACGAACGGAAAGATATATATCCGAAGAAGATATTGGCCGCCATCGTTAAACACTGCGGCGAAAACAACCGTGAAGAATAAGGACAAATCCCGAGAAAATCTCACATAAAGAAGCTCAACATTTTAGTCATTTTACAATTTAGAAGTATCGCAATGTTTTCATTCTGAAGCACCGACCGACACGTGTTCTGCAAGCCAAACTTTCGCTTGATGCTATTTGACAAAGACATGGCTTATCTAGCCAGAAGTTGTGATAAAATCCCTAAAGGTGAGTCCAGAAAGCTGTCTTTTACGGCTACTAAATGATCTTCTAAGCAGTAAACAACTTCAAACACCAGATCGGCGGCAAATCGCGTACATTGTATCCTTAACTGACTCCAAACAGTAGCTGCCCGCGCGAGCACACGCAACAGTCAGCGGTAGTCAGAACAGATCATGAGCAACTGTTGATCTTATAGAATCCGGATTTTTTGAATGCGCGAAGACGCGCGTGGGAATTTCTAAACTCACGAAGGCTTTTACATAAAAACAAGTCCGGTGACTCCCACTTTTTATTGTTTCAATGTAGTATAATTATTGAGAGGAAACGTCAGACAAAAAATTAAAAAATTCTACGGAAGGAAATTTGCACTGCGTGAAAATTGTCTTAATCCAAATTTACAAAAATTCCGCTCCGTAGAATTTTTTTAAAATCATTGTGCATTTTCCTTTTCAAATGCCAAATGTTATTACTAAAAACAAACAGGGGGTCACCGGGTTAATTTTCTAACTATTAGTGCCACAAGCTAAAAAGTAGGGCTGAATAATCCTTTGGAAACGTTGCCATGGAAACCGCTAATGAAGAAATAACACTTACTTTTGGTCAACTATACATTATATAGTTCAACTCTACAAAAATGTTACAGTGGCCTTGGTCTGCCTTTTTGTTCTATTCTTTCAAAGTTACAACCGTCAAAAAGCTGAAAACTGGTACCAGCCACCTTAATTCTCCTTCGAACGAAGTCAGCGCCCAGCGCCGGTTCGTACTCACTCGCGGCCTCCCCGCTGGCGCAATTGAGGACAAAATTGAAATAAAAGTGCTTGCCTACCTCTAAAAAAACAAGCTTATGAAACTATAAAACGAAGTATCCCTCCGTCTTGCTTGTCAAAACCGGTTTAGCGCCTCGTGGAAATTTTGAAGTCTCCTTATTAATGAGATGCATTTTTCGGATAGACAATTCTCTCTTTCGGATCGACAATACTTTTCTTTATTCCCACGACTCGTACGAACCGACAACCTTGCAGCTGGGCCCAACACACAAACATTAAAATAATTCTCAGTGTCGCTAATGAGATGCATGTTTCGTATCGACGATTTTATTTTTCGGGTCGTATAAACAAGTGGTCCATTCGTACAGGTCAAAAACCGTCTTTTTCGGGTCGTATCAGGTCGAGAGTATTAGAAAACCCTCGTGAAATGCGACGTTTAAATCGGGGCTTAGCAGTACAGTACAGTACAGTATGATCGCGATAAAATCTTAGACTTAAATATAAGCTTAAGCTTATTTTAAACGAACACTTTTAAAAGCTTAAGCATGATTACTCACTTGAAATCGACCCAGAGAGAACCGAGAGAGAAGCTGCATACAGCCAGAGATTTAGACTGTTCATAATGGAGGCGGATTCTTTCTCTACAAGCTGGATGTTTCAGCAGAAAGAGAGAAAACTTGGCAAACTTTGGAGACGAAACAGCAGTATTTTTGGAGACGAAAGCCCATGGCGAAGTCGAATGCTCGCGCCATCTCTTTACTAGTTCCCAGGCTCTCTCGGGCTAATTAGTCTGGTCAAGTCGACAATAAAAACATGAAGTTCCACAGCTGAGCCGTTTTGGGACTAGCGGTAGTATTTTTTTTTTATATTACTGCTCTCGACGTCAGAATTCGCCGGATTCACCTGAAATAAAGCAGCAATGGCATCAAAATACAAATGTTTTTCTTGACGTCATGGTATAACTACATGACGGCATAATAGAAACTGATCTATATACTACGCCCTGCTAAAATGTCTCGTACTAACGCACTATGGAAGGCCAAATGGTGCAAAATTCAAGAACTCTAATTTGATCACATTCAAGGATAACGAACACATTCAACAATCACATTCACATTCAACATATCTAAATTAATCATCATCATCATCATCATAGCTTTATTTAAAACACGGTATCCCATCATTAGTTACAAAATGCTCTTCCAGAGAGCCGTGTATACTAAATATTCTCTATAAAGACCTAAACATGTTAAAAATTTCTAATTAAAATTACAATACTAATGGATTTTTCTATGTTTACCCAAGATTAAAACTACTATAAGGCGGCTTTAAAGGATGCGATAGATGGCTCAGCTTTGATTTCATTTGATAGGCCATTCCAAAGAACAGTGCCCCGATAGTTAAAGCTACACTTTCCCGCTTCCTTTCGGGGTCTATGAACAAACAAATTGTTCAAGTTGTTTCTCAGTTTATAAGAATGAACATTCGTTATTGGTCGAAAAAGATTTTTTAGGCCCTTAGAAGAAATATTATTTTTAGCTTTATAGACACTAACCGCTAATTGCTTTGAGCGCCTACGCTCAAGAGTGTCCCAGCCAAGGTCTTCCAAAATATCAGCAGACCGAATGTCATAATTAGAATAGGTAATTATTCTTGCTGCCCTATTTTGCAATTTCTGGAGTCTGTTAGCCAGGCATTTACCCATACAGCCCCACACCTCGCTGCAATAATCTAGATAAGGCAGTATAAGTGCTTCATACATCATTTGTAGTGTTGATGTCGGTACGAGATCACGAATTCGTTTAAGTGCTCCAAGACCAGCGGAAACTTTCTTGGTAATGGCATCAACTTGTACATGCCAACTTAAGGTCTCATCAATTTCAACCCCAAGATATCTATGAGACTTCACTCTTTTTAGTGGTATTTCATTAATGTTGATGTTGTAGTTAATTTTTTATCTCAGGTAATTTTTATTTTTCTATTGTTTTGGGGTATGGTAATATATGCTAATGAATTTGAAACAAAGGAAAAACAAAAATTACCTGAAATAAAAAATTAACTACAACATTGATCTCAAAATCATGTTCCATGTGATTTAAGTTATAGTGACTAGTTATAATGAGATACTTAGTTTTTGCGTTCGACGTTGGGAGAACGCCATCCTAATTTCAACGGGATTTGGCTATCTTGTGGTCGATGGGATACCTGTGCATGCCAGGCGTGAAGAATCGAGATTTTTTGGTTCGATGGGCGATGTTCAAAATCTGCGCCATTTTGAATAATTATTATGCGCGCGCACCAATTTTAAGCCCAAAAACTGGCCAAAAAAATTGCGGCTCCACCTTTTCAGCTGAAAAATACCTCGTGCGTCCGTAGCGTGGATATCTTTGGATTATTCGGTAAGTACAATCATTTTTCTCAAACTTCATGCGATGTTTCTTAAAAAGTTCATCGCTTCAACTTGTCAAAGCCTTACCAGGAAAGTTTTTAGTACTCTAAGAGCATGTGGAAAGCCTGACGTCGGCGTCCCAAAACAAACCGAAGACCTTCGCTGCTTTCCTGCTTTGAATTAATGTCCTCAGTTGAGTTTGCCGAACAACAAAGCAAATCAACCGATTACTCTGACCCAAAGTTGTCTCAAAGCAAATCAACCAAGCCATTGTGCTTTGACCCATAGCGGTCACAAATACAAACCAAACAAACCGAGTCATTGTATATGTACTTGGTGGCCATTGCGCCAAATTTACATGTTTTGTTACATTTTCCCTTGCAACTATTCAAGTTACTATCATTCATGTTACTGTTACAAAATTAGTCTCGCACAATCAGTATATGAACTACATTGTAACTAAGTAGATAGACATGTTTTGTTACATTTTTTGGTTTCACTATTAAAATTACTGTTGTTCATGTTGCTGTTTAAATACTTCGTGTTTCTCAACCTTTTACCGTTAACCTTTTCAAGGTTAACGCCACCATGTTGCCGGGGGTGCAAAACTACTGGGGCGAGCGCGCGGCCGAGCATAAAATGCAAATGACGACACGGCTGAATAATCTGTTAACATGCCAAAACACGCTCGTTGTGCGGTAGGTTTTTGCGATAACGATAAAAGATATCCTGACCTTGCTTTTGTCAGATCACATGTGGAGAATTTAGTATATCACAAGTGGCCAACCGATCCTAAACTTGCCGAATTATGGCGAAAACAAGTGGCGAAGACTCGAAGTGATTCCTTCAATCCTTCCCCTGGTGCTAGTGGGACTTTCGTGTGTTCAAATCATTTCCCATGTGGACGAAGAACTCCTGAAAACCCTAAAACGGATTTTCCGTCTATTTTTATGACTGTTTCGGATTACCTGCAGAAAAAATCACCCAAGAAAAGGAAAGCGAACAAGTTACAAGAAGCTGGTTCTGCAAGAAGCCTGTCCCCTAGCTCCAAAGAGTCAAAGCAGGATCCTGAGGAGAGTGATAGTGATGATGAAGAAATGGAAGCAGATACAGATTACTCCGTTTCAGTTCCAATGCAGTTCGAGCAGTTGACAAGAGAAATGGAAGTAAAAGTCTACACAGGTCTGCCATCACCGAAAGCATTCGAGTTCTTCATTTCGATTATTTGAGCCCAAAGGCTCGGTTTATGCAATATTGGAGGGGTGGAAAACAAACAACAAAAGAATCGTCTCAACCTCCCTCTCCTTTTGAGTTAGCAACTGGTTATCTCAAAGGAAGACCTGGGCCAGAGAGGAAGCTTCGACTTGAACAGGAGTTTTTACTGACTCTTATGAAACTAAGACTAGCTCTTCTAACTTTTGATTTGGGGTTCAGGTTCCATGTGTCAGCTTCCACTGTCAGTAGTGTTTTTATAACTTGGGTTAAGCTCATGTCCAAGGAACTCTCCGTTTTAATTGTGTGGCCTAGTCGACAACAGATCAAGAAAACCCTCCCATACTGTTTTAAAAAGCTTTATCCCAAAGTGAGATGTGTAATTGACTGTTTTGAGTGCTTCACAGAAACTCCAAGTGGACTTGACCTGGCAGCAACACTATGGAGCGAGTACAAGCACCACTACACTTTCAAAGTCCTTGTTGCCATCACCCCAAATGGAGCAATTTCATATGTTTCACCATGTTATGGAGGCAGGGCATCTGATATTTTTATTGTAAGGAATAGTGGGTTTTTAAAAATGATTGAGCCTTACGATGAAGTCATGGCAGACAGGGGTTTTAAAATCCGAGAGGACTTGATGATGCACATGGCAACATTATGCATTCCACCTAGTTGTGCATCATCTATGCAAATGCTACCACGTGATGTCAGAGAGACATCAAACATTGCAAATGTCAGAATTTATGTTGAACAAGACGCTGTGGGAGCGTATACTTGGGCGTCGTTGTATTAGGCATATTGGAGAATAATTGTCTTGGGAATCTGCATGCACGTTATTTCACGGTTTGATGATTGGGAGTGTTCGGATAGTGTGAATAGTCTAACAAAGAAGCGCGTTAACCGTCTAAAACAAGAAGACACAGTACACTTAGGGTGTGTTCCTTTCGGAGAATCCAAAAACGGATTTTTGATCCGAGATTTGCCGGATTTCGCGGCCAAAAGGAACGCGAAATCCGGTTTTGGATCTGTAACCTTGGTGACCTTTCGCAAAGTAAAATAAAAAACTAAACTTAAAATCAAAACTTTATTGTTACAGAGTAAGAGAGTAAAAAAGCGCGTTTATTTGCACAAAGTGAATGGCTGAAAAGTTACAGGTTATTATGGTAAACAAACCCCAGTTTTCATAATTCTCTGACACAAACTAAGCCGTACAAATTTGCTCGAAATGCGAACTCGAATTGAACAGGCTGCTAAATGTCAGGCCTTTTTACATAGCAAATTACATCTCTACGTTGTTATTTGAGTTTCTAAGCAATTTCAAACGGCATATGGTCAATATACGAATGTTTTACTGTACCTGAAACGTTTGCCCACATGTTTGACAAATGGCGGCACCAAAAAGTCTCGACCTGACTGTGCTCTGTCTGGAAATACCGCTGTTTCATCAGATTAATTTCAGATCCGTTGTGAAAGGAACAGCATAGATCACTAATCCGTAAATCTGGATTTGGATTCTTTAGATTCAAATCCAGTGAATCCTTTTTCAAAAAGGATTCGCCAGATCAAAAATCCGGATTTGGATTTGTCGAAAGGAACGCGAAATCCGTTTTAGGATCGAAAATCCGTTTTTGGATTCACCGAAAGGAACACACCCTTAGCGTGTGAGATCGCACGCAAATTATTAAAGTAGCGTGTCCACTGTGTCAAAAGACGAGTACATACTGAAAAATACAAATCGATGCCTACTTTGTACTTACCGTTGAAAAAAAGGCCGTATGTTAGAGTTTCCCGATAGTTGTTATTGGTTTTAGCTAAATCTTGTAACTAGCTGGTCTGTGTTTCCGACACTTTTAAAGTGAATGCAAATGTAGCCGCAAAGTGGCCTTTCGAAGCCATGATGTAATTGCCTGGTCCGGACCCGAGGTCAAAACAACTTTTCCAATTGAAAGTTTTGCTGGAAGTATTCCCGCCGTTATTATAATAAAATTTGAATGAAACTTATAAATTTAATCAAAGTTAACGACAGAAGTGATAATTTAGGAGGAGAGAAACAAATTAAATTTAGCCCTTTGAAATATATTTTTTCAGTTGAGGTAAAAATGTTGCAATTTGCATAATGTGAAAGTAATTTGAAACCTTTCCAGTAACGCATAACGCAGCTGTTTCGTAAAACATCTCGCAATCAGACACACGAAAATATATCCAGTTTTTATTCCTCTGTATCCGAAACACAGAAAAGAAAATTAAATGAAAAAGTGATCGCTTTAAGGTTATTTTCGCCCGAGAAACATTCACTAGCGGAAGCAAAACTCGCAAGAAACGTCTCGCAAGACACCGCGTGCATTGTTTACATCTTCTCTCAGCGGTGAATTTTTGCACCCAAAGTTTCAGTTGTCTGTTCTGTTCTTTCAACTTCACGAAATAAAAATTAATGAAAGGCAAACAACCGAAACAAGTGAAATTAATTGGGATTCCTACCACGCTTATATTTCTTCCTTCGCTGTCCACTGTTCACTTCTTATTAAATAAGCGCTATGTAATATGTATTCGTCTAAATTATCTTCTTCATGTTCGTTTTAACATGTTTTAGCGGGTTTCCGTCATGAAGGTATCGTAGAATTAATCGCAAGTGTCAAATACTTTCGCAGTGTCTTCTTGAGTAATTTCCTTACGCATATTGAATATGAAACTGTTAGATGCAACAGAGAAAACACAACTCGCACTTTGTGACGTTCGCCTCGCATCAACAAACAACAGGTGTACTCCACCGTGGTCAAACGAGAGAAATTTGCAAAAGTTAACCAATGAAAGTACTTCAAAGTTAAGGTTGTCATTTTCACTGTTTATTAAAAGTTTCATATATTGACAATACACTGTCAACTCACTAAACGTTTTGAAAGTTTACTAAAAAAAGTTCTAAGCGTTTGAAAACTACGAACCGCAGAACTGTCGGCGCCATTTGCCAACACAAGTTTGCTCAGGCACGAAGCGTTTTGATCAGTTTTCAACGATCGAAAAGAAGCTCGTTATTTTGAGCCAGAAAGATGAAAAGATAGTTACAATTTTTAAACTAATTATTTTATACATCCTTGCCCACGTTTCCACTTAATTCTAAATGAATCCCACCAAATAAAACGAAAAACGCCTCGGACGTGTGACCGCGGTGAAGGTTTGAATAATCCCGCCGTCCCCAGAGTTGCGTAATACTGCACATTTGTGGACGACCAAACTGCATTTTAATACTTGGTCGCTACGCCCAAGTAACAAGCTATTGGACGGCTGAAAGTTTTTCTTATTCTGAAAAATGAACTGCCTATTACCCTGCTTCCCCTGGCTGATGATATTGTTCGTGTCTGCTGTGCATTGTGCAATTTGCTTCCACCACTCTGTGTTTGATATTTTTATTTAAAACTATGCCAAGATGACTAGATATACAGTTTAGAGACTGGGGCAGGTTCATTTGAGAACTGTTAACATGTCAATGAAATGGGAAACTACTCCTACACTGTACAAAGTGTATTTCAAGGCATAAGAGCAATACATTTAGTCTCTGCATTTTTTATGTATTTTCTATTTCAGATTGAACAGTCCCCACAAAAACTAATTCTAGTCAACTTGGCTTTCTTTGAATGTACAAAACAATTTTGTTTAAATTATCATAAAATATATTTCCAAATCAAGTTGTATTTACATAATGTTAAATTGATTAAGGAATTGAAATTTGCTATTAGAAATGTGCATAATTAACTGTAGCAACAGGAATGTTCATACAACATTTTCATAACATTTCATAAAAAAATGCATCAACAAGACAATACTAAACAATAAGTGGCTATAAAAAATATATAGAAATGTGTAAATAACTCTGACTTTTCTCCATGTCTAACTTAGTAGAAATAAAAATGCATCCAAAATTCTTAAATTGTTTTCTACATGTAGAAAAATATTACATGATGTAATTAAAACATTTTGTAGGTTATACATGTACTTCTTGGACTGGTGTATTAAAGTTCTTAACACCTTGTGAATCTATGATTTTGTTGATTTGATGTTTGGGATTAGTTATGCGACCATGTGGTGAAACTTCTCCTTGTGAACAGTAATTAAAATTCAATGTACAGTGTATTAATCTGAAATGCAGTAATTACAAATTAGGTCTGCAGAGCTTGTTATGTTCTCATGGTTACTGCACCAAGCATGGACAGGTTTTTTACAGACTGTGCAAACATGTTCTCCATTCACAGGGATACTCTTAAGACAACAAACTGGGCAGACATGATTTACAGTACTTGAGTTATCAGTTTGTTTTTCTTCCTCAGGTAAGTTCAAGTCAAGTTCATCATCCCCAGCATCATGTATGTTTGCTGCATCAGCCAGGCAGCTCTGGCAAATCCAAAAGTCGAGTGCATCTGCAGAATCCACACTGAGTTCAGCACATGGCAAATGCCACCAAGTGCTGCAGCTGCCACAGCATACACTGTTTTCTTTTGCAGAATCACTTATTTCATCACTCTCCAAAATAACCTTGTCACACTTTGGGCACTCAAAAATGTCCCTGTATCCTAACAGGCAAGGTAATACAAAAGATTTGTAAAAGAGAGTGATATTGTTCACAACTTTCAGACAAAATTCCAAGTCTAGTTCTATTCGTTCATACAATGGTTGGCTGCCCAGAGTCCATACAATAAAGAAGCCATGATTGGCACCACAAACCCACATCTGAGCTTGCATTTGGGTGTAATATTTGTGCGAGTGTTTCAAGCGGGGCTTTCCATTAAAATCTTCAAGAAATTCCACATGGTCAAATGTCTTCTTTTCATGAATATTTTCATTTCTCACACTGTAGGGACATTTTGCTTCCAGTGTTGCCAGACCACAACAATGGCAAAAAAACAGGCCATACGGGGAACCCGCAAGGAAGGGGTAATCAGGTTTGATAAACAGTCCACACTGTCTAAAGCCCTGTAGGCCACCATCATGTTGAGAGGCCACATCTGACATGAATGATTTTATGGCATCCTTTTCATGGGCATTCCCCCACTTTATCTGTGGCATATGTGAGACATCATCACCTTTATTCAACAGGCTTGACACCATTGAACTGTAAATGGGTTTTTTGTCATTGTCACTTTTTCTGTTGATGATTGTTTGAGCCTTGGTGTAAAATTTATGAAAATTTGACGCAGTCACTCTCCCAACTCTTTGTTGATGCCAAGAGTCATTGTTACTCTGGCCACGAGTTTCAGTTTCCACCCTTTTCACTTGGTCACTCGTCATCTGACATTCTTTTAAAAAGAGTGGAGCAGTATGTTCCAATGGTTTTCCTTTCATTTCCTCGGATGACATGAAGCTAAGGGCTCTCTGAGGAAGAGGTTCGGGTAGGCCGTCATCTTTAGTGTGCTCGATAGAGTGAAGTAAACAAGCAGATGGGACATTCTCAATTACTCCATTGATAAGAGCTGACACCCTTTCATTGGTCAGCTGCCTATCCTGGGGCTTTCGTGGGTCAAAGTTGTTCTTTAAAGTTAAATTGGCTGCCTGTTCTTTGGGACTGTCCTTCCGAGTCTTTTTGTCTTTACGAAAGACAAGGTTTTTGATTTGAGTTGGAACTACATCCTTTCTAGTTCCTTTGTTCCATCCTTGTGGAACGCTTGTACATGCAGGAGATATGTAAGCTTTCTTATGTGCAAAATTTACTTTATATAGCAAAGCTATAACATGATTGCAAACTTCAGCAGTACCTGCTGTACATGTACACCAAAAGGTTAAGATTTTGCATTCACTTTTTGTACCCTCTAAACAAACCCAGACCTTATGCGGGTCATCTCGAATTTTTTGTGAAGGGGATACAGAGCCTTTCAAGAACACATGCTTGCTGTTAATAGGGCATTTAGCAAAGAACACTGTGTCTACAAAGCCACTCATCCAATATGAATAGGCCTTCTGATCCTTGTATTTTCCAATATAGTCGACATCTACGGCTTTAGTCTTCAAAATATAACTGAACAATTTGCCATCATCGACTTCTGGCCATTCCTTCACGTCGTCAATCCAAGCGTCACTCGGTCACATGTTTGGATCACTCTTAATTTCATTTTTAGTCAACCTCCTTGGATATTCGTCTTTTATCTGCTGATAAATTTGCTCCTGAGAAAACTTCACAGGCACATTGAGTTCGTAGGCTCCAAACGCTCTAGCGATCAGCTCAGACTTTCTGCCCGTTTGCTTGAGTCCCCGTAGCGAAAGAAAATCCTTTAACGAGGAAACAGTCCAACCGAGGAAGTCGTCGTATTCAAGAACTTCCTCTGCTTGTCGAGGCATCACAAATAATTTTTTGGCCGCTCTACCGGAGTGATAGCGGCAAAAATAGAAAAGGATTTCAAACTAACAGTTTCAGTAGACGTGTGTTGATCCTAGATTAAGATATTTTGATATTTTTTCGCAGGTAATTGCAACTCGATGAGTCAGCCATTTGCATTTTATTGTTTGGCCGCGCGCTCGCCCCAGTAGTTTTGCACCCCCGGCAAAATGGCGGTGTTAACCTTGTAAAGGTCTATTAATGTCTCGACTAATTTGCTCCTATCTTTTTCCTACGATTTTAGCTAAATTCATTGAACTTCGAACGCACTTATTAATCTTTGATTACTGCTAGTTTTAATATTTAATGTAAGTTTGTTAGCATGTAGCCATGATAGTATGGAACTTTCTTTAGACCTTCATTTATATTACTCTGTACGGTGGCCCACAACTGTCACGGCAAGAGCAAAAGACTCACGGCAAGAGCAAAAAGCTCACGGCAAGAGCAAAAAGCTCACGGCAAAAGCAAAAAGCTCACGGCAAAAGCAAAAAGCTCACGGCAAGAGCAAAAAGCTCACGGCAAGAGCAAAAAGCTCACGGCAAGAGCAAAAAGCTCACGGCAAGAGCAAAAAGCTCACGGCAAGAGCAAAAAGCTCACGGCAAGAGTGAAATCTTAAGGAGACTGGGAACTATGTCGAGATAGCGGAAGGCATTCTGGGAACGAGAAACTCTTGGCGATTTCGACGAATGCGGTAGAATAGTCTATTAAAAAGATGTTTTGTTCAAATTGCGGGAAAGATCTATCGCAATTTGCAAACTTTTGTGTACAGTGTGGACAAGGTAAGAAAGTTTCATGCTTTTTTATTTATTTCTGGTTGAAATATGGACTTTCAAGTCCTTTTGTCCTCATGACAAATCGAGATGTATCTGTGACATTTTGGCTCTTGTAAGAAGCCAACTAATACTATTAAGCTTTATCATTTGCTCTGACGGTCACTTGAAACTGTGGCTTTTACTTCGCATACAATGTTGATGAAGTATTGTTTCTTATGTTTACGTCATCTGTGTGTGGTACACAAAGTAAAAGCCGACCATGTGACTTCAAATATTTCTCAATGTTTCATTCCCATGGAAAATTACCACTACTTGAATATCTGTTTGTTTGTTTGTTTGTTTGTTTTTTTCGATATAATTCCTTTAATTTTCCCATTGCCGATTTACAGAGAATGTAAGGGGAAAACACAGTTGAGAATAAAATTCAAAGGAACGGCCAGTCTCAAAATTTGCTTCTTTGCAGTCATAATGATATGTTACATGTAGATTTTCTATGGAGAAATAACTTTATTAACATGTGTTTTAATCTAATTAACAATGATAGTAAACTCATCAGCAGCAGCACCTGGCCTGTCGTATGCTTCAGGTAAAGATTTGCCTCTAAATGAGAACTACAGTATCAGATAAATATAAGTTGACAGTATCAACTTGACACTATCGAAAGAGAGTTGAGTATCACAAATAGTCTCGAATTGAGTCTTGAAAAGAGACTGTCAACTTAAATTTGCCCAGTAATGTACATTGTGACATAGAATAAGAGAAGGAAGGTTTTGTGTTTACAAATATATAAAAGACTAAAAAGTTAAGGTTTTTATTCTGCAGTCCAACCGCTCTTGTTGAAGGTGGTTAGTACAGTAGGTTGTTTTGATTTGTTAGTGTGGGGAAGTTTATTTTATTGGCTTTGGTTAGCTGGTGAATAGGCTACCAATGACAAGCTTTAATCATGTTTAATGTAACTAGTATCTTTCGTTTAGTTAGATTGACCACAATTGGTGGAGACTTGAATCGATTAACAGTGAAATGTACAGTGGCCCACAACTGTCACAGCAAAATCATTTTGATGAGGGCAAAATTATTTTGGTCGCGGTGTCTTCAATTTCATCTTTCTGCTCCGGCATATTTTTTTACCTAGCCTATTTCCACTGCAGAACACTGGAAAAATTAATTAAACAATTTCCCACACTGGATTCGTTGCAATTCATCATTGGATTTGGAAATATCCATAATGTGGAAAAATGGAATTTCTGTTTGGAAAACTGGTATAATTTTTCCAGTAGAATAGCTGCTTAGTAATATTGGTAATATTTTACATTTTGGTTTAGCGCTGTTATCATCAAGCAACCATCAACATGCGGACAGCTCAGATTCTGACCCTGAAGAATGGGAAGGGGACTTTGACGAGGAGGAAGTTCTAAAGTACTACTTTAATCGTGGGTTTAGTTATCAAGAGATCCTTCTCTTTCTCTCTGAACGCCATCAGCATCCGTTGAGTTACAGTACTCTTATTCGACTACTGAAAAAGTATGGTTTGTCAAGGTGTGGTGTTTCAGACAAAGAAGGATTTAATGATACCTTCTGCAAGGTACAGAGGCGCATGGCTGAACTAATAAGCGGCCCGTGTTCATTGGCGGGGTATTGGGCTATTTGGCACATGCTCGAAATGGAAGGTCTAAGGGTCCCCAGGATAATTGTGCAAGACTTGTTAAGAGAGATGGATCCAGCAGGTACAGAACTTAGAAAAAAGCATCGCTTGAAGAGAAGAAGATATCACAACCCTGGGCCAAATTATGCATGGCACATGGATGGTTATGATAAGTTAAAACACTGGGTTTTAGCAGAAAGATACTATGGCTCAGGGTTGCACGATCTAATAACTCTCCTAATAAAATAGCCGCATATTATGTGAAGACCGTTTCCGAGCAGGGAGGGTGTCCTGTGGAACTAATTACTGATTTGGGCACTGAAATGGGCTAGCAGCCTCCATACAGACCTTTTTTCGTGGCAATCCAAATGCCCATCGATATGTTGCCTCACCAAGGAATCAAAGGATAGAAGGGTGGTGGTCGTTTTATCCAAAAAGCCACTGCACATGGTGGAGGAATTTTTTCAATGATTTAGAATTTCAAGGAACTTTAGATACTTCGTCTGAGATAGGCATGGAATGCCTATGGTATTGTTTTAGTAAGGTTCCACAAGCAGAGTTTGATGCTGTAAAAGAGCAATGGAATACCCACCGAATTCGTGGGTCTGGAAATAACACAGTACCCGGACGTCCTGATTCTCTCTACCTCTTGCCTGAGCTCCATGGAGTGTCAGACAAACACATCCCAGTTGCAAATTCAGAAGTACACTATGTCTCCCAACAGCTACGCAGGCTACTAGTTACATTAAACATGATTAAAGCTTGTCGTTGGTAGCCTATTCACCAGCTAACCAAAGCCAATAAAATAAACTTCCCCACACTAACAAATCAAAACAACCTACTGTACTAACCTGTTTACACTTAAGGCAAGGCAGTAACATCGCCACCTCCTGGTCAGATTCTCCAAGACTATAACAAGACGAATAAGACATTTCTAGAGGCCGATATCGAGAATCTGGAAGGCAAATGTCTCCTTTCCACCGACGAGAGGTTAAGCTTTGGCTCCAACATCTGCAGCAAGTAGCCGAAAACGGGAGTAAGGGCGCTAAAAGGCAATGTTTCCCGCCGAAAGAGAGCAAACAAGGAATAGCTAAGCATACATACGACGATCAAAAACCTTACAGCAGGATTTTCTTATATATCGTTTGCATTTTTGACGATTTACCCGAATAAAAACGAAAACCACGGTATTTTTAAAACGGTTTGATCTTTCGTTAAATCGCATTATTTTCTATGACGCATCAGTGCTGTGGACACGCGTAACTTAGAAATCAACAAGACGCTGTGAAAGCGTATACTTGGGCGTCGTTGTATTAGGCATATTGGAGAATAATTGTCTTGGGAATCTGCATGCACGTTATTTCACGGTTTGATGATAGGGAGTATTCGGATAGTGTGAGCAGTCTAACAAAGAAGCGCGTTAACCGTCAAAACAAGAAGACACAGTACACTTTAATAGCGTGCGAGATCGCACGTAAATTATTAAAGTAGCGTGTCAACTGTGTCAAAAGACGAGTACATGCTGAAAAATACAAATCGATGCCTACTTTGTACTTACCGTTGAAAAAAAGGCCGTATGTCAGAGTTTCCCGATGGTTGTTATTGGTTTTAGTTAAATCTTGTAACTAGCTGGTCTGTGTTTCTGACACTTTTGAAGTGAATGCAAATGTAGCCGCAAAGTGGCCTTTCGAAGCCATGATGTAATTGCCTGGTCCGGACCCGAGATCAAAACAACTTTTCCAATTGAAAGTTTTGCTGGAAGTATTCCCGCCGTTATTATAATAAAGTTTGAATGAAACTTATAACTTTAATCAAAGTTAACGACAGAAGTGATAATTTAGGAGGAGAGAAACAAATTTAGCCCTTTGAAACATATTTTTGCAGTTGAGGTAAAAATGTTGCAATTTGCATAATGTGAAAGTAATTTGAAACCTTTCCAGTAACGCATAACGCAGCTGTTTCATAAAACATCTCGCAATCAGTCACACGAAAATATATCCAGTTTTTATTCCTCTGTATCCGAAACACAGAAAAGAATATTAAATGAAAAAGTGATCGCTTTAAGGTTATTTTCGCCCGAGAAACATTCACTAGCGGAAGCAAAACTCGCAAGTAACGTCTCGCAAGACAACGCGTGCATTGTTTACATCTTCTCTTGGCGGTGAATTTTTGCACTCAAAGTTTCAGTTGGCTGTTCTGTTCCTTCAACTTCACGAAATAAAAATTAATGAAAGGCAAACAACCGAAAGAAGTGAAATTAATTGGGATTCCTACCACGCTTATATTTCTTCCTTCGCTGTCCCCTGTTCACTTCTTATTAAATAAGCGCTAGGTATGTATTCGTCTAAATTATCTTCTTCATGTTCGTTTGAACATGTTTTAGCGGGTTTCCGTCATGAAGGTATCGTAGAATTAATAGCGAGTGTCAAATACTTTCGCAGTGTCTTCTTGAGTAATTTCTTTACGCATATTGAATATGAAACTGTTAGATGCAACAGAGAAAACACGACTCGCACTTTGTGACGTTCGCCTCGCATCAACAAACAACAGGTGTACTCCACCGCGGTTAAACGAGAGAAATTTGCAAAAGTTAACCAAAGTACTTCAAAGTTAAGGTTGTCATTTTCACTGTTTATTAAAAGTTTCATATATTGACAATACACTTTCAACTCACTAAACGTTTTGAAAGTTTACTAAAAAAAGTTCTAAGCGTTTGAAAACTATGAACCGCAGAACTGTTGGCGCCATTTGCCAACACAATTGTGCTCAGGCACGAAGCGTTTTGATCAGTTTTCAACGATGGAAAAGAAGCTCGTTATTTTGAGCCGGAAAGATGAAAAGATAGTTACATAAACTAATTATTTTATACATCCTTACCCACGTTTCCACTTAATACTAAATGAATCCCACCAAATAAAACGAAAAACGCCTCGGACGTGTGACCGCGGTGAAGGTTTGAACAATCCCGCCATCCCCAGAGTTGCGCAATACTGCACATTTGTCGACGACCAAACTGCATTTTAATACTTGGTCGCTCCGCCCAAGTAATAATTATTGCTCCCAGTTTAAAAGCGTCTTTTAAGTGGTTATTAAAGCCAGGTTTCGTTTTGATATCATGTCTTATAAAACTAGATTGTTTTTTTTTTAGGGCACGCCTATAAAAGCCTCAGCATGGAGTTATTAAATAACTAAAATCACACATTAGTTATTCGGTAGCAGTGCTTAGTTTATTACGATATTTGTGCTTATTTTACCGTTGTTGATGTTGCTGTTGTTTGAACATTTATGTGGATGAAATTGTCCATGACAAGGCTTTCGCTTTGTTAATGTTTGGCCTTTTAATACTTATTAAAGATTTTCAGAACAAATGACTTTACAACATAATATTTATTAAACAAAGTAGCAAACGTTTGAAAACAGAATACATAGCAATAATAAAATCCAATATCAACTATAGTGTAGTGTTGTCTGTGGGGTATTGCAATCGCTTGGCGGCATTGAAACAGTGAAAAGGCAGAACTAGAAAAAAAAAAGACTCAAAAGTGGTACTTTTGGTAGGGGACGATCCCGGGGGTGGGGCCTTTGCCCTATTTTTTTGCACCCACCCCAGGGGAATTTGAACAGCTTAAGTGTCCCCACCCCAGGGAATTTGCCAAACTTTTAAAAAAAAATGCTAATGCCCGCCCAGAGGTTAGCCCAGGGGGGAGGGGGGGGGATGGGCACTTCTGGAATTGACTGATGCATTACTTGTATGTGTTCCTTCCAAGAAAGGTTTTCATCTATGTAAAGTCCGAGAGACTTACTATACGTAATTTGATTTATTTTAGACACCAGCTACATCTATGTAATTTCTGACATAAGCTGATGATCATAAACACAGTGTTTGCAATAAAAATAGCTTCGAGCAATAGATCAATGTGTTTTAATTCACTGTTGACTGTAACATTAGTGTCGTCAGCATACATGTACATTCTAGAGCAGCCTAGGCTAGGGCAATTTGGTAAGTAATGTATATAAATTGAAAAGAGTAGTGGACCAATAAATGACCCTTGCAGTACTCCACAGTTAAAAATACTTGCATTAATTTGACAGGTGGTTATTTATATTGCAATTTTGCGTACAATTACTTTGATAAGACTCAAAACCATTTCAGGGCATTTTGATCAACCCCATATTCAGCCAGCTTTTGCACTGTTCACCCGAGAAAAAATCTTATTGTAATATCGTCCTAAACTGCTACAACAGATGATCCTGTTAGTTTAAACACGCTCCATTGTGAGGTTACTCCAGAAGGCCAGTGTCACTACTGTATCATGTGATTATCATAGTGTTCCATAAGAAGCTCCTGATTACTTAATTCCTCTTGACAAATCCAACAGCTGAATATGTTCAACTGGTTTGCAGTGTGTTCAGCAGTGGAAGATAACAGTTGAGGCTCAGTCTCTCCTGAGTGAGCGGTTTCGTCCTCAATATGTGGGTTCACTCCCATGTGAAGTTTTTTGTGTCTCTTCCAAGCTAACAAACGACTAAAGCACTCATCACAATGCTTGCACTGATAAGGTTTTTCTCCTCTGTGAATTTGTTGGTGGTTCTGGCAATTGGATGGCTGAGTAAAACGCTTTTCACAATACTTGCACTTGTAAGGTTTTTCTCCTTTGTGAATTCGTTGGTGGTTCTGGCAATTGGATAGCTGGGTAAAGCACTTTTCACAATACTTGCACTTGTAAGGTTTTTCTCCTTTGTGAATTCGTTGGTGGTTCTGGCAATTTGATGGCTGGGTAAATCGCTTTTCACAATACTTGCACTTGTAAGGTTTTTCTCCTTTGTGAATTCGTTGGTGGTTCTGGCAATTTGATGGCTGGGTAAAGCACTTATCACAAAACTTGCACTTGTAAGGTTTTTCTCCTGTGTGAATTCGTTCGTGTGTCTTGCAATTTGATGACTGGCTAAACTGCTTATCACAATACTTGCACTGATAAGGTTTTGCTCCTGTGTGAATTCGCTGGTGTGTCTTGCAATCTGATACAAAACGAAAGCATTTATCACAATACTTGCATTGATAAGGTTTTTGTCCTGTGTGAATTCGCTGGTGTCTTTTACAAGCTGATTGATAACGAAAGCATTTATCACAATGCGTGCAATAAAAAGGTTTTTCTCCTGTGTGAATTTGCTCGTGATCCTTGCAATTGTAAGGTTTCTCTTCTGGGTTGTGTTTGTAACCTTTTGTTGCACTGTTTGTTGCTTCTCGCTTGTTTTTCCGATTTTGTGAAGACATGTATTCAGCAAGGTAACAAACACTTTTCCCCTTCTATTCCTAGATAGAAAAAAGTTACAATAATTGTAATTATTAGGTCGCACATTATTTTGAGTAACACTATTGAAACACGTGAGACAGTTTAAAGTAGAGAGATTCAAGGGGTCTAAACTTACCGCTACCCCTGGTTCCCCCCTTTTTTGTCTGTAGCAAGATTATATGCAGTGTTGCAATTTTTTCCTGCCTCCCTACTTCTTTGCTCTGCCTCCTTGTCCCCTACTTTAAACTTGGTGTTCATTCGCTTTTGTTTAATAACTCATTAATAAGTAATACAATACGTCATACCGTATTTTCTCGATAAAAGGCCGGCCCCGAATAAACGTTGGGTATAAAAGAGGAAGTTGTAAGTAAGCCCCTCAAACGTTTATTTGTGGTATAATAAACTTAAGATTTAAGGGCAAGGTACACGGCTACCAAGAAAAACGAATAATAACCCTTTCTTAAAAATTGGTGGGCAAGAAAAAACTGCTGATTCAAAGAAACGCCGGGTCCACTAGGCCGAGTTTGAAATAAACGCCGGGGCGTTTAATTGAGAAAATACGGTACACCCTTTTCGATGGTTCAACAGAAAATACGCGGATATTTTACGAGTTGTATAGTACATGTTTTTTTTTCCAGCCCTGCAGGGGTGAAAAAAAAGTGAGCAATGAGTAAAATGTCCGCACATGTTATCTGTTAAACCATCAAAAAAGGGATTTATTATTTGACTGAAATTCTTGTATTTATAATAGCTTGTGTCTTGAAACTGGGATGCTAAGGTGTAATATGGCAATCTGCGGTGTAATACACTTGGATATTTTGCATGTTCTCTTTCCCTTACAAGGTAAAATGGCGTCACACTCAAATAATAAAGTGTCTGAAAGTTGGTGGTCAACATGGAGCTCAGTCTCTATTGTTGTGTTTTCTTTCTGATCAAAGCTATTTTTATCCAACTCATAGTATGCAATATCATTTTTTCAGTTATCAGTCAGTTCTGAATTCGATGCTCAAGTCGCTTGAATTTCAAGACAAAAGTATGAAGTTTCTAGGATCAAGTCGAGACTGTCAACTTATATTTCGGTGGTTCTGTAATAGTATTTTATTTTCATCATAATTAACAATATCCACCACTGGCCACCGACACTGAGGTGAATAGTTGTTTTAGTGAGATAATATAGCACGAAAATGATGACTCATTTATTCCTGTTAACGATTACAATTTTTGTGTGCAAATTGCTTGGAGGTGAATAGCACTTGCTATCCAGAGTTGCCAATCAGAGCGTGCCAACAAATGCTGCCCACTAATTTTATAGTATATACTAACAATGGATATGTTCATCTTCACACACAATGAGAAAGTAAAATATTAGTGAATAGGTCTAACCAGCCTTTCAATATTACTTTTGAGCATATTATATTTCTTGATTCAGAAGAACACAGGTAGGTCCCCAAATAAGTAACTTTACCCTACAGTAGATGGGCCAGAGGCCGATCAGATCAGCCCATGCATAGTCACTTCTGGATGTGCCATTAAATCGGCCTAGTTTTCTAACAACGGTTTGATTGGACAGGGGCGTAGCCAGGTCTTTTTCAGAGGTACGCACAATCACTGTTTTCAAACACTCCCCCTACCTCCTCCCCCCACCCTTGAGTCCCAAATCTTTCTTTCTTTTTTTTTTCTTCGACTTTTTCAGGTACGCATGTGCGTACGTGCGTACAGGTAGCTGCAAGTAGTGATGTCTATTCACCATCAAAAAGAAGCAACAGTGAAGATGAGGATTCTGCAGATGAGGTTTCTGAAGAAGACAGTGAATTGAGTGATTGAGATTCATCTAGCCAAAACGTTGCTAGTGTTTGGAGGCGTATCTACCCACCCGAACCACATGCTTTCAATAACATTTCCTTCACTGAATGAAATTCTGGCATAAAAAACATGCCTCATCACCCCTTGTTTATTTCTTTTTGTTTCTGACTCAGGAAATTCTCCTCAAGATTGTAAACATATACTTGCGAGTATATCATTCTTCATATGAGCCATTTTGAGAATTGATGATTTCCTCAGAAACTCATTAATGATGCATGTGAATAAACTATTGGACTGCTGATCCTTTTAAATTTTTTGCTGTAGGCTATCAAGTACATAAATTGTTATCTGATAGACAGACTTTGGATTGATAGCCTTTTTGAGAATTATTTCACCAATTTATGATAGAAGTTACACCCTCAAGTTTGGATGTAATTTTTCGAAATTAAATTTTTGGTGAATCGTTTACTTTGGTTACCATGGCAACAGTATCAATACCATTTCGAACCATTTGTATAATTTTTAATTGAAAGATCTGTCTTTGAGGATTAAAATGGTGGTTAGTTTGTTTGAATTGGACCTTTGGTTGCTTTTCATTTACATTTACATTTACCAAAATGAGAGCAGTCCCTCTCTTCGAGGCTTATGTGCTCTGGTCGCGGTCAAGTTCTTAAAGTTCTTAATGCGTCAGCTGACAAACCCCACTCTTAAAAGAGTGAATATTAGGAGCTGTAGCCAACATGGCAGGCAAATTGTTCCATTGTTTTATAGTTCTAGATAGGAAGTTGTACTGAAGGTATGTTTTCTTCTTATTAGGTATTCCATAGGATTTAGTGTGAGTATTTCTGGAGTATCTCGTAAGTGGTATAAGTTCTTTAGAGAAATCTACTTCGACTAAGCTTATTTTAGTAGGAACACCTTTAAATGCCAAAAATGCACTGGCATTTGTAGGGTACCCCCTCCACATAGGCTGACACATCTAGGGTTAATAAGGTTTGATTGATATATTATAAACAGTGTTCGCAAAAAGCAAAGGGCATGACATGGAGCTAAAGCAAGACTGATTTGATTATCTTTTTCTTGATTCGGAAGCCTGACATAAGTAGGTTTCCAAATATTAAATGTAAGGTCATCATGAGGTTGACTGATGTACATTGTATTCGTAAAAGGCAAGGGCCATGACATGCAGCTAACGCAGACTGAAAAATTGATTAGAGTCCCGTCTTTGCCTTCATGACTACTGCTCATATATGGGAGTAACCCCCCCCCCCCTCCCCTTAAAAAAAAAACAAAAATAATAAATAACTAAATAAAAAATAAATAACCGAAAGAAGAGAAATAAATAAATTAAATATTAAAA
Organism: Dendrophyllia cribrosa; assembly: GCA_024195265.1. Taxonomy (NCBI): domain Eukaryota; kingdom Metazoa; phylum Cnidaria; class Anthozoa; order Scleractinia; family Dendrophylliidae; genus Dendrophyllia; species Dendrophyllia cribrosa. Next base: position 12,294,476 of record JAJLRJ010000007.1, on the reverse strand, counting down.
TTAACTGGTATCATCTCCGAATATGAAAAAATTATTTTGTTGGAAGTTGGGCGGGGAGGGGGTGTTGAATACAGTTTTTTGCAACTGACCACAACGAGTGAAGGCTTACATGTACCTCTTAAAAATCTTTTAAATGGGGACATTGGGAAGGGGGTGTTCTAGCTATCTCCATGAAGCCACCCCTGCCAGTTGTTTGCCATGAGTTTAATCATGTGACGGTCATCCATCTATGACTCTGTGATCCTGAGACGAGCTTAAGGTGGTCTTCCACTCGAAAAAAATTTTTTTTTAAAAACAATTTTACGGGAAAATTCCACCATCCTGATTAATAGTTTTGTACTCTAAGTTAAAAAAAGTTCACTTATTTTTCAGATTTCAATTTTGACATGTTCAAAAAAGTGAACATTGCTAGCTAGACATCTTATTTTTAACTGGGAGGACCACCTTAACCAAGCCTTGGATTTTGGTTGACAAGATTCACATTCACAGTAACAGTTTCAAGACTATTCATAGCCCGATATTTCTCTGTCTGGTTGAAGAGGTCAATCGCCCCTGATCGCCGCCATCTGAGTTTCTGGGTGTTGCCCCAGGGGCATTTTGTACTCTCCCCAGGTTTTGCTCGCCATAAGAAACCAAGATGGCGGCGGTCGACCTCCACCAGACGGAAAAATATTGGGTTGTTAACAGTCTAGAAACTTACCGTGAATGTGAATCTTGTCGACAAAAATCCAAGAGCCATAGATGGATGACCATCACGTGATTAAACCCACGGCGAACAACAGGGGTGGCTGGGTGGGGATAACTAGAACACCCCCCTCTCGACGTCTCCATTAAAAAATGATTTTAATGAGGAGAGGCCTTGACTAGTTGCATCAGTTGCATGAACTGTAACCAACACCTCCTCCCCCGCCCAACTTCTAACTAAATAGATATATACAGTGGTGTGGAATCCTGCTAACTCGAACTCTGAAGGGAAACTAAAACCGTTCGAGTTAGCGGGGGTTTGAGTTATCGGGGTTGGTGAAAAATGTATTTATTTTTGTTGATTATTAATAATAGTGATGATATATAGCGCCGTGAACATAGTTTTATTGTCTAATTCTGTGATAAATTTCATGCAGTGTGATAATAAAAACCCTGCTACATGTACCTCAACATCCATGCATTTCTAAGTCTCAGTAAGAACTATGAACTATGAAATCAAAGCCAAAAATAAACTTTAAGCCCTGACCTCGAAAGAACGTACAAATCCGCAATCCCGCCAAGAAGGTAATAAATCAAGACCTGAAATTTGATTCACTGGATTGAAAAAGACAGCTGCTGATTTCTGTGATTTTGCCTGATTCAAGACTGGACTACATAGCTATTTATTCCGTTGAAACTTGCTGTCTATGCTACTTTATTTAATAGCTATTTTAGAAAAGATATCTTACCTTTGGAGACACAATCCTCAAAATAAAAGCAACAACGACTTCATCAACGAAATACAGTCAAGCAAACGCTCGCCATTATAGATTCCATCGGAGCAGCAAAGCCAAAATGAATTGTGGGACATCCTGATGAAATCTGTAATCTTGGAACAGGAATCATGAACTGAGAGGAGTCGAAGTATAAAGTACAAGTAACTGTAATTTGCAACGGACCACCGTATCGAAATAGAAGCACCGGATCCTGTGGTAAAGGATCTAATCAGCTATAAAATAATGAAACGATTTGATAAAAAAGCAAGGCTGATAAACGGTACGGAAACGACTATATTTGTAAAATATCCAATATTTTGAAAAGCACAGCCTTTCTTCTTCAGGGTCTTACAGATAATAAGGCAAAAAAAAAACGTTACAATTTTAAATTTGAAAGGGGGCGGGTGATAAAATATGATACTACATGTATAACAACATAAACTATAGTGACAAAGTAAATGTAAATAACCGTGTAAAATAACAAAGCAATAGAAATAAGAAAAACATGCAACATGACACCACAGTAAATATAAGTAATGGAAACTTAGAAGAGATGTAATATTTCATCTCTTCTATTTAAACCTAAAGGTTCTAGTGTCTGACCTCTTTCAATTAGATATGCTTCTCTTGCTTTACGTACACCGTCACGATTAGTTTTAACGAGTTCAAGAGGAATTAGTTGCATATCAGAAGCGGTATGGTCGTTAGAAAGAAAATGTTCTGAGACTGCAGTAGGTTTAGGATGTTGGTTTGTTTGTCAACTGATCTACGATGTTCGTTGAAGCGGTCTTTAAGTCGTCGTTTGGTTTCTCCTATGTATTGTTTGTGACAACGATTGCATTGTACCATGTAAATGACGTTTTTGGAGTTGCAGTCTTGTGTCACCGGTAGAATGAAATTTAAATGTATAATTGATAAGTCCGTCCGTTATGTAGTTGCATGTCAAACAGTTGCTGTAACATTGAAAAGAACCGCAAGGTTGGTTATTTTGTGAAGGATTACGTAGTTGGAGCTTACTAATAAATTACTAAGATTGTTAGTTCGTCGAAAAGCTCCACCCATTGTTGCTTTTAAGGTTTAAATAGAAGAGATGAACGCGGTTCTAAATCCCTCTATTATTTCGTCGGTTCACGTTACTTTACGCTCCAGTTTAAAGCATAGCTAAAATGGAATGCTTAAAAACTGTAATGGATATAATGCGTCGACCATAAGGAACAATTTCATACAGCTTTTTCAATTAACGTTGTCAGATGAAAGCTTAAAGCCAAGACCGCAAGGTAGTATGGGTAAGGGTTAATAGCCATTGTATAACAATCCCATACAACCTTGCGGTCTTGGCTTTTCGCCTTTTTCATCCGACAACGTGATAATAGACCATTTTACTTCTTAGTGTCCTGGCCTTTGAGTGGAAGCTAGGCTGAAGTTGACCTTGTTATGATACAGAACTTGGAGCTTTACCTAGTTAGCATGAGAAAAGCATTATTAACATATGAAAGGTAGAAAGGTTTGTATCAAAGCAAAGTGGGTGATGTCGCAGCTCTTAGAAGGTCTCACACCATTGGCTTGTCACCCTTAGAGATAACAATAGGACAAACAACACAACAATGGACCCTAACCCTGAAAACAATAGCAGCTGTATTTTACAAGGCCAATGAAAATAGAGGCTTCCAAGAGTTGCGACCCTACCGAGCAAAGTCACCTCTAGCCTCGCTTCCACTCAAAGGCAAGGCCACCAAGCACACAACTGTAAAATGGACTATTTTACAAATGCAACACTGACTCAAAACGCTCCTTGCGTGCATAATCTCAAGGTCATGATTCTATGGCCATAAAGATAACCTCTTTTCCTGACGAATAAATTTTGTTAAACTCTTTTAACTCAAAGAATACACCGAATGCAAATATGGCCGTCAGGCAGTTTTTTGTTAAGCCAAGCTTTCAGCGAAATTAATGATATCACGGAAGCAAGTGCTGCTAAATGTATCATCTTGCAAAGTTTGAGTGTTTTTGGTCAAACGGTTGCAAAGTTATGGCTCGCTGAAATTTTAAGCATTTGTATGAGAAAAGACATTCTAGCCTCACTAGCCTCGCTTTCATGTTTTTCCCAAAATTTGATTGGCTATAACTTCTCCTAAAATAAGACTATGGCCTTGAAAATACGCACAATGACTTATTCTGACCTGATCTTTGTCATTATTCAATTGCTTTTCTTTTCTTGAGAACTTGTCCAAACAAAAAACTGTTGGACGGCCATATTTGCATTCGGTGAATATGCTTTTAAAATCAAGAAATAATACCAAAAGTTTACTTATATACTTAAGACAAATTAAATAACGAATTTTGTTACTATTATCATTCCCATAAAAAGATAGGCCACATTGCTCGTTTAAGAGAAAACAATCTCTTATTCAATCAAGAAATTATGCGCAGTAGTGATGCGCAATGATCACCTTAAACGCATTAGTACTTTAGTCGGTTCAACGGACGTATTTGAAAGTCGGTTAAGTTCAATAAAGTACTTTTATAGTTTTGTTCATGTTCAAGTAGTATTAAAAACATATCTACGGGATGACAATATTATTCACATTATTACCGTTTTCTCTACATTGATTTTTAATCATTATTGAACTAACGTTTTTTTATAAAACTTTAGAAAAGATGTAGTAAATTTTATTTATAAACGGTTAAGGAAGTTGTCATAAATGTGTTTACTGGGAGCTCGTTTATATCTTTTGTTGATTTCGTTTCAATTAATTGTAAGATAAGCTAGTATCGATAAATTCGATATTTATCGATTAAATCAATATAACTAATTGAAAAATTTATAATTACAGATTACTCACAACAAATTATTTTATCGAATTTTATCCATTTCCGATATCATTAACTAATTTTATTGATTTTTATCGATTATCAATTTTATCGATTAACTACTAAAGGTCTAAGGCGCTAGTTTTGAAATAAACATTAGTGCTCTGTTGGTGGGTAAGTGAAACAAGAAAATTTTGTTTTGTCAACTAACTTGATATGGTAAATTGGCTACCATAAAAAGATTTGAAAGCTCACTGCGGCAAAGGACTGGTGGTACAACTGTCACAATAGGCCACTTCGAAAAATACCATAATAATCTTTTATGTGCAGGCTCAGCCTCACGGGGGTGTAATTATTCAAGTCTTCTTTGTTAGAATGGCACAATGGTATTCAGAGTACATGTAGGAACGCTAGGACTTAGCATTGTGTGAGCGTATGCAAATTGCCAATAAGTTGAAGCATAGCACGTGCAGTTCGTGCTGAAAACAAAAATTGGAAAAATCAGGCTTACATCAAGCACCACCCAAACCTGCACTTTAATTCGTATCCAATTCTTATTTAGTTCTTATCCGATTGTAAGGTGCTATTGAACCGTGGTATGAATTCATTGTTATTATTATTGTTATTAAAGAGTATTATGGTATTTTTCGAAGCAGCAATATTTAGGTCTGCAATGCTTCCCTTCACTGCAAATTTACCACATATTATTTGTAAGACTGTTTGTACAAATAATTTATTTTAGATGACCAAACAGTAACAGTAACAAATTGAGAAAAATGTAGGGGGAAAGTACACTGTACATATAAACTAGCAGTAATCACAGATTATGGAGACGCGTTCGATTGAATTTCCGGCGGAAATGAGCCCCTGAAAAAAAACAATAGGGGCGGCCATTTGGAAGACCGTCTACCAAAAAATCTCAAATTTTACTGCACATAAACCACAGGACAACCAACGCGGCATTAGGATTGCGTTCTTTGAACGCGATAACTAGCAGTAATCACAGATTATGGAGACGCGTTCGATTGAATTTCCGGCGGAAATGAGCCCCTGAAAGAAAACAATATGGGCAGCCATTTGGAAGAACGTCTACCAAAAAATCTCAAATTTTACTGCACATAAACCACAGGACAACCAACACGAAATTAGGATTGCGTTCTTCGAACGCGATAATACTCTATTTTAATCATATTCATATTTGCAATAAATTATTTTTTGAATGATCAGGAATGCATTTTGAAATCAAAATTTTGCAGGGAAGACATGCTTCGATTGCTTTCATACTTTACCAAGTGTATAAAATGTGATCAAAGTCTTATGTTAAACTGGTTTCCAAGCAACAGCAGTTACTATAGGAATGCCAGCTTATTGCCCTTTGTTTTAAACAATGCAATTTTTCTCAAAATTTAGTCACAATTAAACTTCATAATGAAACTTTCAAATTTTGTAGTACTCATGTATTACCAAATTAGAAGTCGGATTTTGAGTACCACTAATTAAAAAAATCATTTAATTTTTAGGGCATGACAGTAAAAAAGCAAAATATATTTCCCAAATAAATTATTGCATAGTAAAGGACAATCATTATTTTAACAGCTGGCTGTTTTAAAATAAATATATGTAAGGGCATTTTGGAAAAATATATTGCTATGCCCTGAAAAAATGATTGCTTTATACCAAAACTGTCTTTTAAATTTTCTTGAAACTTTGACTGTAGCTAGTCAAACAATGTACAGTATGTAAATACCACAAAATTTGAAAGTTTCATTATGAAGTGTCTGACTAGATTTAAAAAAAGACATTGTTTACAACAAAGGGCAATAAGCTGGTGTTGCTATGGTAACTACTGTCGCTTGGAAACCAGTTTAACATAAGACCTCAATCATATTTCATAAACTTGACGAAGTATGAAAGCAATGGAAACATGTCTCCCTGTGAAATTTGGATTTTAGAACAAACACCCCACAGCACAAGAAACAAAACAAAAAACAACAGTGGTGAGCCTCCTTAACGTTATGCCATGAACAAACCAACTTGGGTCATGGACTCTATTTCTTACCCAATAAGTTATAATATATTTTGAATTAATGATATTTATGATAAAACACAGTAACTACTAAACAATGATACTTGTCCAAAACATCACATTCACCAGAGGAACTCAATAAATTACTACTACAATAGATGATCATGATATTTTAAACATGCTCCATTGTGATGTTATTCCAGAACCATTGTCACTCCAGTATCATGTGATTATCATAGTGTTCCATAAAAAGCTCTTGACTACTTAATTCCTTTTGACAAATCCAACAGCTAAATATGTTCTGGTTTGCAATGTGTTCAGCAGTGGAAGATAACAGTTGAGGCTCAGTCTCTCCTGAGTGAGCAGCTTCATCTTCACATGACAAAGAAGTGTCCCCTGATTGTGTTTTTTTATGTTTATTTAAACAATGTAATCGGTTAAGACACTTGCCAACTTTCTTTCTTGTGTGGATCATTTCATGTCTCTTGCAGTGTGATGGATTGCTGAAGCGCTTATCACAATACTTGCACTTGTGAGGTTTTTCGTCGGTGTGAATTTGTTCATGTCTTTTGCAATGCGATGAATTGCTAAAGCGCTTATCACAATACTTGCACTTGTGAGGTTTTTCTTCTGTGTGAATTCGTTTGTGTCTCCTGAAATTTGATAGATCGCTAAAGAGCTTATTACAATACTCGCACTTATGAGGTTTTTCTCCTGTGTGAATTCGCTCATGTGTCTTGCAAGCTGATAGATCACGAAAACATTTATCACAATACGTGCACTGATAAGGATGATCTCCTGTGTGACTTCGTTCGTGTTTCTTGCAACCTGATGGCTGGATAAAGCATTTATCGCAATACTTGCACATATAAGGCTTTTCTCCTGTGTGAAGTCGCTCATGTCTCTTGCAAGCTGTAAGATCATGAAAACATTTATCACAATACTTGCACTTATAACGTTTTTCTCCTCTGTGAATTTGTTCGTGTTTCTTGCAATTTGATGACTGACTGAAGTACTTATCACAATATCTGCACTTGTACAGTTTCTCTTCTGTGTGGCACTTGTAACCCTTCGTAACATTGTCTGTATGCTTTTGTTTCCGATTTCTCCCATTTTGTAAAGACATCTTGCATTCACTGAGATACAGACACTTTTTCCCTTATATTCCTAGAGAGTAAAAAAAGTTACAATAAATTATTAGGTTGTACATTTCAGTAAAACTATTAAAACAGGGTGAGCCAGTTAAAAGTGGGGAGATCCAAGCAGTCTTAACTTACTGCTACCTCTGGTTACCACACCTTTTTTGGTGCCTTCCCCTTTCTTTCCAGTGTTTCTGTAACAAGATAACTTGCAGTGTTATCATGCTTATACAGTCAAGCCCTTCTATTTACCACCTGCTTAATAGGGGCACCCCTTTATTATGGACAGTTCTCTTGGACCAAGCCAAAAGGCCATACATTTGTCCAAAATGTGCCTTGCTTGATATGGACACCCGTAAATACGGACAATGGATAGCTTTTCCCGTCCAGACTAAAACAATGTCATAGAAAGTTAACCTTGTTAATACGGACAATTTGGCTAATTCTGAGGGTTAACATTTTACTTAAATGTGTAAGCATATAAACTAAACATATAGCTAAACATATTCTTTTGCCTGGTCATAGTTAGTTAGTGTCTTGGTGTGGTAAGATGTGATAATTAACTGCAGTTTTCCGTCAGAACAATAGAATGCTTAAATTAAGTCATTCATAACAATCCGCTTAATATCAGACACCCTGTTAAAATGGACAGTTTGCATGGTCCCTTCAGTGTCCATATTGATAGGGTTTGACTGTACCTCTTTATCCCGCTTTTTTATTGCCTGCTTCAAACTTGGTGGTTAATATTTCTTTTTGGTTTAATAACTCATTTATAAGCAATACAAACGTTAAGTGTCTGAAAGTTGGTGGTCAACTTTGAACTTCGTCTCTGCTGTTGTTTTTTTAGAGACTTTTCTCTCTACAAAAGTCGGTCTGGATCACTCGGACCGGATCGGACCAGATCGGACCGACGACGACTCTGACAGTCTGGGTGGGATCAACTCGGATCAACTTGGACTAGGCTAAAATTAAAAACTAAAATAAAAAACACAATGTGTTACAGATAGAAAAAAGATACCCGGTGTTAGTTGCCATTTTAAATGTCACGGCCCGACAAAAACTTAATAAGGGAGAATACAAAAAACTGCCCAGTTTTTATCGTCGGCCCGGATCACTTGGACCGGATCGGACCAGTCGGACCGGATTAACTTGGACTCAGTCCAGCTCGGATCAACTCGAACTCTGACAGTCCAGGTGGGATCAACTCGAATCAACTCGGACTATGCTAAAATTAAAAACTAAAATAAAAAACACAATGTGTTACAGATAGAAAAAAGATACCAAAAAGAGTTGTTTTTTTTTTAACGTCTTATGGTCGAATGGGCAGTCTTGGTTTTTTTATTGCATAGCTTTGCATATTTTTCGAACAAATGATACCCAGTAGGACATCAACAGGATTGCATGTGGTGTCATAAGGCAAGGGTTAGCATGAATGTTTCCTTTCATAAAAAATTCCTTCAACAAAGGAAGCCTGGACACAAGTTTGTATACTGGATGTGGCACTAGAAACAAAATGGCATTGGGGTATCATTGTTGTGATCATTTTTATTTTAGCCCAGTCTGAGTCAATCCGAGTAGATTGCTTTTTATTTTACGTAGTCCGAGTTCATCTGAGTTGACTGTTTTAAATTTTTGGATGGGGATGTGCCGCTGGGACTCTGAGACCCTTAACCTATACTAGACCACTTAATCTGCATTTTGCAACCCTATTCTAGACTAAACACCGAAAAACCCTACCCTATCCTAGACCTATTCCGGACTCGCTATTTTCCAGAAGCTCGTTAACCATCACAGTTATTAGTTAACAGGGGTCAGTAAAAATGCCGTACTGCCCACCGTACCGATTTGCCAGTAAACCTTGTCTAGACTAAATTCTTCACACAACTGATCAGTTTTTCAGAAAATGATACCCTATTCTAGAGCAAAAATCTCTGATTACTCTATACCCTATCCCAGACTAAACTGTCTGAAAACCATACCCTTCACAGCGGCACATACCTATATAGCTCATATATGGGAGACCCCACCCCCCCCGGGATCCAGTCCTATCCGGTCCGATCCAGTTCGACTTTTGTACCTGCCTGAGGAAAAATATTGCCAAGGTTGGAATACATAGCTAAGAGCAATGGTCTAAGATCTCGTCTGGGGGAGTTACAGCAATACATCTGATCATAATTTGTTCTAATTTGATTTATAAACTTTAAGAGTTTACAGAGGGAATATCACTTGATAAACAATCAATTCTAAAACTACCGCAGACATACAGTTCCTCTATTAAAGTTATATACAAAACCTCTGAATTGCATTTGGCCTAATTAACTGCATCTCACACTACAGTGACATTTTCATATCGTTTGTGTTTATTGTAAACAGAAGCAAGCAAGCGCCAAGTGCGAACAGAAATTGTTTTTTCCAAATCTTATAATATTTCAAGTTTGCACATTAAAAAACTCCTTGTTTCATGATTCTTGATCCTCAATTCGCGATCCTTGATTCTTGTCTCAAAACTCAAGTTACTTGAATTTTGAGATACAAGGATTAAGTTTCAAGATACCAGGATTGAATTTCGAGATACAAGAATTAGAGCAGTTTTCAGTTGAGTGTTGTAAAACCAAAGCCAAAGTAATTACTCTGACCGATCACAGCAGTCGTAAACAATCCAATGAACCAATCAGAGCTCGAAGCAATTACATGTTGGTGGCACCAAGCGCAGGAAAACGCGTGCGAGCAAGTGACGATTGGTTTTGGTTTTACTTCTGATTGGTCGAGAAAGTGGTACAAGATTTTTTAGCCAATCACAAAGCGTAGCAATGCAAAACCAAAGCAATTGCGAAATTACTTTCGACATTCAATTGAAAAGCACTCTAAGTTTCAAGATAAAGCTGACTCTGTAAACTTACATTTGATTGATACTGTAATGATATTTTATTTTTCATAACAACAAAGGATATTTTCATCTTCACATATCATAATATACCTGGCCACTTCTTACATAACCCTGAACGTTTTATAGAACGAGGCATATGAAAACAAAATGATCTATTCTTATTAAATGAGATGCAAATAAGTGGACGGGTATTCTACAGTTTAGCCCCAGCTGTTAAAGAAGAATAACCAATCACAATCAGACAGGACCACAAACATTAATAAGGCCGTAAGTCAAGACCTGAAGTTCAAAAAGACAGATGATTTTGCTGGATTCAAGATTGGACCAGATAGGTATTTTTACCGTTGAAACTCGCCCTCTAGTAAGTAAGTAAGTAAGTGAGTGAGTGAGTGAGTGAGTGAGTGAATGAGTGAGTAAACACTTTATTTAGTGAGTGTAACACTAAAAGCGAATAAACTTGTGGCTCTCGAATTAATCAGAAAAAATTACAAAAATACAAATATCTAAAAACTATATCTATATGTTCATATATATATATATATGTATTTTATATAGATTTTATATATATATATATATATATATGTAAAATCTATATAAAATACATATAAAAACAATTAAATCAAGCTGAAAATTAAATTCCATAAACTCTTTTTAAAAGCAGGAAAAGAATCCTTACGTCTAATTTCTAAAGGCAATCATTCCAAAGTTTGCCAGATCTAAAAACTATAACAGAAGGACTTTCCACCTTCTGTCTCACGTAAGCTTTAATATATACTTAGGACAAACTAAGTTAAATTTAGCATATCTAGTTATTTTAGAGAAGATATCTTACCTTAAAATAGAAGCGATAATGACTTCGACCAACGAAGAAGAAACCGTCAAACAACCCAAATGAAGGCCGCCATTACCAACTTGACCAGTCTGCAAAGCCAAAATGAATTGTGGGACACCCTGATGAATTAATTTTTGTAATCCTGGAACAGGAATCATGAAACCTCGTCCCATGTGAGAGGAGTCGAAACCTTTTGAGTACGTAAAGAATAATGGTCTGTTCTAATACTTGGGAGTCCTTTTTTTTCGCGCCGCTCTTTCTGAACGCTTAAACAAATGCTATGAGTCGATTCTCAAAACTTTGCGCAGCGCGAATGGAGGGGCGCTCTCTCCAAAATCTCTCCTTTCTTGCGCATGCCACGCTGTAACCTGAGTATCAGTCTTTTGGGGGCTCAGTTCGGGGTTCGGGGAGGGGGGAAACGGGAAGAAAAGGAAAAAAAAAAGAGAAGGAAAAAAGCCTTCTTCCCCTTTCTCCCCTCCCCCCTCCCCCCTCCCCCCTCCCCCCTCCCCCCTCCCCCCTCCCCCCATTTTTCCTTTCTCCCTTTAGCCCCTCTCCCAAAGGAAGGCCTGATGCTCAGGTTAGCCACGCAGGGTAGCCATCACCCAAAATAAGACAATGGTGAAGAAATTTGTCCATAACATGAGCTCAAAGAGTAAATACTTACTTAATGAAATAGAAACATGACGGACGAATCACGGTGGGTGAATAATGTTCATCGTGAACGGTTCTACACACTATACATGGTGAGTTTACTGATAGCAGCGATCTAATTGCCAGGGGGCGGATCCAGGAATTTTAGAAAGAGGAGGCCGTAAAAATTTTCATGAGATACAAAAGGCGTGTGAGCACCCATTTGGCGCGCGCAAGCGCGCCTTTCTAGAGGGGTCCGGGGGCATGTCTCTCCGGATCAACTCGAACTTTTTTTACAAATGAAATTCAAGTAACCGGAGTGGTATGGGAGCTAATTAAACTAGAGTCATCCATCTCAAAATACCATCCGATTAGGGATAGACGTTGTTTTCAAAAAAGAAACAAAAATCCCAGGCAAAAGTGGGGCCGCGCCCCCTCGCACCCTCCCAATAATCCACCCAGCTCTCAGTGTAATTTACAGTAGCAGTGAATGAAATCATTTAATTATGAGTCTGTCACGGTACGCAGATATTAGATGTATTTACACGAATTATGGCGATACAATGTTTGGATGTACCGTATTTTCTCGATTAAACGCCGGGCCCCGAATAAACGCCGGGTATAATAGAGGAAGTTGTAAGTAAGCCCCTCAAACGTTTATTTGTGGTATAATAAACTTAAGATTTAAGGGCAAGGTACACGGCTGCCAAGAAAAACGAATAATAACCCTTTTTAAAAAAATGGCGGGCGAGAAAAAACTGCCGATTCAAAGAAACGCCGGGTCCACAAGGCCAAGTTTGAAATAAACGCCGGGGGCGTTTAATTGAGAAAATACGGTATCTAACACGATTATCAAGTAGAGTGACAGAAGAAAAAAGATGAATAAAATAAAACAGTTAATTAAAAATCGCTCCTTTTTAACTCTTTTTTAGTTCTGTATGGGCCCTAAAATGATGTGGCTTTCTCCTTCAGAAAACATGCCTAAAAAAAACGGAAAAAATACAAGCAATTCGGCTTTCTTAGGACGGTTTTGTCCTAGGCGTGATGACGCACAATATTTTAAAGTTCGATCGGTTCTAATGTATCCGGCTTGTTAAGCCCCTGCCTAAATATTCAGAATTAAATGGCTTGAAGCGATATGTCGAAATGTTATAAACGCAATTCTAATCCACATGTTTTGAACTTTAAATGTGCCAAATTCCGGCAACTTTACATGCAGTTTTCGATCAGTTAAGCCGGCGCCATTACCTGTTGTTTTGTGAATAATTTTGTACTGGAACATTGATAGCTTTACTTCTTTTGTTACTTCAAAGGGCAATAGATATAATTTTCTCAAATCATCCTTCTGGTAGCCGAAATTTAAGAGTCTTTTCTCACAAGTCGGCGGAGGCATTGATCGAAGAGACAGCAGCTTAGTATAAATTGTTTTGCAAGTCATTTCCTCTATTAATATTTGCGGTGTTAAGCTTTGTTCGAGAGAGCAATTAAGGAGTTTTTTCCAATTTTGAGGGATGGCGTTAACAAGGCTAAAGTACTGTAAGAAATTGCATCTTACGTTAAATTTATTACGAAAAGAGTCGAAGGACAGAAAGCAGTTTTGCTGTGTATCAAAGAGGTCGTTAATTTTGAGAATTCCTGCATAGCGCCAGTGCTGAAAGTACATAGATTTTTTATCAGACTTAAAGTGCATATGAAGTAATTTTTTATTTTGTCTTTTTTTGGAGGCTATTATGCCTTTATTTCGAAATGATAAAAGAAATTTGTCAGAGAAAAATTTAAGGCCTCTTTTTTGCCGTCCAAAGTAGCAAAATTTGCAGAAATCAGTGTCCCGGAGACTGGGAACGAGGTTTCGAAATCCATTGTGTTGATGACGTAGAAAATACTTGAGATTCGTTTCTTCAAAAGAATGCCGCCATGATACTCGTGAGTTGAAGTATTTTCTACGTCACAGCCTTGTAATACAATAGCTTTGGCCGCGCGCTCGATAGAGACACTTTCTGGCGGAAAATGCAAAACTTTCAAGCCGAATAATTTCACAATGAGAAGGATCTTTTCGATGAAACCCACAAATTTAGATAAAAAAGTAAAGCACTATCAAACCATGGAAATATTTTTTATATTACTTCATATGCACTTTAATAAACTTATTATTCCAAACTATCTGTTCAAGAACATCATTTTTACTTTTTGGGTTGGAAGCTATTACGTCTTACGTCTTTTAAATGTGATATAAAATTCTGTTTACTTGACTGATTGCGTTCCCATTTAATTTTAGTTACCACTAATGTTTTTACTGTGTTAGGTTTCTTTTTTGTCAGCTTCAAGTCGTAGTTTCCGTTTTGTTGTAGATTGTCTTTTGTGAATGTTAACTGTATGTGTGTATGTTCAAAAAAAAAATAGTGAAAGTATTATACTTGCAAGTTGTATAAGTATCGCATTGTAAGTAGTGTAAGCATCGTTTTTGTAAATATTGTACTGTTTAGTAAGTGATGAAAAAAAATTACCTGTTGTTTTGCTAATTTTAATTCTCGCGTTGCATACACCTTTTTTGTTCGAACGATTGTTTTATCTAATATTTGCATATTGTTAAAATGTTCTCTGTTATTTACAGGGTAATTATTCCATAAAACAGACATAACACTGGAAGAACACGCCGAAAGATCTTTGTATTCTTCACTGAAGGCATAACATTGCGAGACAGGAGAACCGTCTTTTCTAAAAAGGTGACAAACTGACTGAGCAACACTGAAGGATCCATAAAAAAACTGCGTCAACAGAAAATAAGTAGTTTCCTTCCAAAGCCAGAAAGACAGTGACAAAGTAATAAGAGGGCTAACTTTCTTTAAAGACGGTCGGATCTTCAAAGTCTGTTTGACTTTAAATTAAGAGTCAGTGACTCTGTTGGTTGCTCAACATCGTGTTCCTTTCTCACTGACGAATCTTACAGGACTTACAGATATGCCAACTGAATTTATCAACAATTGCACGAGGACAATCAAAGGAAACAAGAGCTTCTCTCTGGCGAAAGATTCGCTCAACGCCTCAGTCCAACAAACGGAGATGTCTTTTGGCGAGATGATAAAACTAACCTTTGAGGTTCTTATTGCTTTGTTTGGAGTTTTTGGCTACATTTTGGTGGCCATTATCATAAATCGCACGAGAAAGAAGAAACAACCAACAGATTTTTAAAATACAAAATTTAGCCATTGCAGATCTTGGTATGCTGCTATTAGCCTTCCGGTCGGCGCTATCAAAGAAAAAGCGCCCGTGAGCTGGCCTTTTGAGGAGTTTAGTTGCCTGTACTTGTATCTTGTTCCCGAGATATTCTATGGTGCGCGTGTGTATAGTGAATCATTTTTTTGTGCTCATCGATATTTAACAGTTATTCATCGAGGACGAGCCGAATATGAGCTAATATATATAACCAACGAGGCGCCGCGCCGAGTTGGTTATATATATATCAGCTCATATTCGGCGAGGCCGAGATGAATAACTGTTTTAGTAAATTTTCAAACACTCAAATAACCGGAAATTGGAAAAAAATATATTTCCGTTCCAAAAAAATACATGACTGTCACGTCAGTGAACAAGCGTCACATGACCGCTTCACAAATCGAAAGCGAGTAAATGCTATAAGCAGGCGGCGAGATCGAGAAGAATGTTTCTTTCAAAAGTAGTTTCCTTCAAAATAAGATTGAGAAGAATGTCAAAGTTTCCTTAAAAAATAAGTCTTAATCGGACTGGCAGAAATGGTTTAATATGGATTTGAACATAACAATTGTAGAAATTATCATGACTGCGGACGGATGTTACTAAAAGCGGGAACGGGGAACGGGGAACGGGGAACGGGGGTCTGGGAACGAGCATTCAGCGGTATTCGCCATAAAATATAGGTCCTTCATATATGCATGGTTGTTATTGTAAAGAAATTTCAAAACGGTGGTCGCGACGAGAAAGCGAACCACGGAAAAAGCAAATTATACCTTTCATCTCAGGTAATAAGATTTAAAAGGAACTTGGAATCGTAACGTTGTGTTTACTTGTGCTTTGTACCGTCTGGCAGAGGCAGTGTATCACCGTTTTAATTGCAGCGACGAATCGAAACGAATAAAATCGAGATCGATCAAACTCAAAGCAGTAGTGACACCCAGAACTATGCTTTTATTCCTGATCACATACAAGTATTGCTTCTACAAAGAATTCAAAGGTAAAAAAACAAAGCCTGATAAATGAACAGTATATTTATTCAAGATCTGATACATACATGTATGTTTCTGTACAGATCAAAAACAGTTTTGTATTAAGTTTTTTCTTAAAAGTTTTAACAGTAATAACCAACATATTTTCTAGTCATTGCTTTATTTAACAGAAACCGTGTGCAAGTAGAGTTTAGCTTATTATGTTAGTGCAATTTTGCGCTTTGTAGAAATTTTGTGTTATTTTGCAATTGTGTCATGTTAATCAGTGTTAATCATTTATATTACCATAGACTGAAGGGAAAATAGAATATCAACTATCGAATGTCAACTAAACATATCAAAAAACTGCTCAAAGACAAACATTTGATGGTACACCATTACTGTGCCTTTCAATAACATGCGGAATTTAAAATTCAAATCTTCACCAACGGTTGCGTTATTCCCTGCCGTCAGTCATAATTAATACGAAAGCCAATGGACCATGTAAAAAAGAAAGAAACAAAATGGATCGAAATCTACCAATCATAACGCACGGACGTGACCTTTTGAACTCATTGAAGTGAAGATCTGTTTCCTGAGAGGTAAGCTAAGATGATTGACGGCAGTGTAAAACGCAACCGTTGGTGGAAATTTGAATTTCAAATTCTGCATGTTATTGGAAGGCGCAGTAATTGCCTACCATGTAACAAAAACTTGACAAGAACATACAATTCAGGGACATAAGTTGTATTGTTTATCTCCCCAAATCCCCCCTTATTTTCTTGCACATCCAAATGATCTTTACATGAAATCTAACAATGTCAAACCAGATGAAAATCAGTTGACAAGGAAATATACCTATTCTTATGGAAATCTGCAGGCAAGCTACAGAATGCTGGACTATTGTGTCCAAGCCTGTGAATTCTGAAACATGCCATTTAAATCTTATTTTTGAAAGCTTAACATAAAAAACTAAACAAAAAGAAAAAAAAAACAGTATAAAAACCTGACCAAAAGTTAAAGTGGCATCTAGTACAGTAATTAAAATAATGTTGATGCATTGCATAATAATGCTGTGGATCATTCACAGAGGAGTGGGGGGGGGGGGTCCTCAGGTATATTAGTGACAGGGAAGTGTGAAGACCTTTTTTGGGTTTGAAATTAGCAATCTGTGGACTCTTTTTGGGTTAGAAAAATTTGTGTTGATTTGTTTTGGGTGAAAGATTGTGGTTAAGACTTTATTGGGAGTTGACCAAAAGCAAAACCCGGAGATCTAAAACAAGCAATATATTGTATCAAACAATAAATTGTATCAGTTTCAAGAATGATTGCAGTCTGCCTAAAGTTTGTCATAGATCACTGACAGATACATCATGAATTAAGAAAGGTGAATGCAAAAACTGTCTGTAACTATCTTGATGTGTTTTTGTATTAACTTTTTTATAGAGTGAAAAAAAGGAACTTTTTTGGGTTACGTTCTGGGCCATCATACTTTTTTGGGGTCTGGTTTTAGGACTTTTTTGATAATGCACTTTTCAGAAAAAGTCTTGTATACTTTTGAATGTAAGGTATAGCATAATTATAGGGAAAGATTTAGGAACTGACATTTACTTTGTGCCTTGACTGTAGGTGCCAAACAAACAATAACTTTCAGAAGGATAACTAACTTCTAAAATGAAGTCTTATGTACTGTGGACATGTATGCACCTCTGGATATTTAAGGCTGCCTTGAAGGAGCTGATTGATTTAAACTTTTATAGCCATGTACTTGTTGAAATGATAAACAAGCATTTGCATAAGTAGTGGACAAAAATGAACTAAACTATGAACATATTTCTGAAACTGAAAGCAGAACACCTATTGAATTCATTTTTGCTACTTTTATTCAAACATTAACACACACTAAAGTACCTGATGAATATCAACAGTTGAACACACCCAGTTTGAGATGCTTGTTTAAGTAAGGTGCTTTAAATGGGCATATAACATCATTTTTAGTGTTACTTTAAAACGTCAAAAGACATTTATATCACTGGAACCCAAAAATAAGGTTTCAGTTTTGTTTAAAATTATTCTACTAGTGCTCTTAGAGTAACCATTAGTGTCTTGGGCTGCAGATGGCCAGGATGGAAATGGATTACATCTTGAAAAAATGAGGCCAATTTTTTTCAACTTTATCACTTCTGTCTTGGAGAACTCTCAAAACTCAGATTATGGTTTATTTTCTCTTCGAAAATTCACTTGACATCTTACACTTAGTGTTCTATAAGATACTTAATTCTAATTGGAGGCAGTTTTGACCAAAAAAAAAAACTGAAAATTGCCATGACTGACCTCCTTTAACAAGTACCCTACAAGTACCTTCATTTTTGCTACTTTTATTCTAACATAAAACACACTAAAGTGTGTGATGAATATGAACAATTGAACACACCAAGTTTGAGATGCTTGTTTAAGTAAGGTTTTGGAATTTTAAATGAATGGGGTTAGTTTCTAGAGAAACTGTGGTGCTACGTCGGTGGGGGGATGAAACACGAGAATTTAGTTTTATCGACTGAGTCGATAAGGTAAATTGACCACCGTAAAAAGATTCAAATAGCTGACGTTTCGAGCGCTAGCCCTTCGTCGGAGCGAATCAAGGAATTGTGAGTAGTGTGTGGTTTTATATAGTAAGCGGTGGAGCTACGCTATTGGTGGAAATTTGGTGACGTGAAAAACAAATGTAGATTAGTTGAATGAAAAGCGTTCGTTGATTCCGTGGGGTTTGAGAGTGCCGATTTGAAAGATGATGTTTTGTTCTAGGTTTTTACGGCTTTCTGTGTTACCCTGGTGTAGGGAAACGCCGCAGATTGTCATGTGTTGTTTAGAATGGTTAGTAAGATTAAAATGGCGCGCGACTGGTTTGGATGCGTCTTTGTCATTTTTTTCAACGTCTCGGAGATGTTCACGAAAACGGTCGCCCAGTCTCCTCCCTGTTTCGCCAATGTATATCTTTTTGCAAAAAGTACATGTAATGCAGTAGATGACATTTACGGAGGTGCATGTAAAACGATCAGTGATTTTAATAGATCGTTTGGGTCCTGTTATTTTGTCCGCGTTGTGAATGAAAGGACAAGTGTTACATCGTGTGCGTGTGCATTTGAAAGTTCCCGGTACATCGTCAGATTTCAGTGCGCTCGTAACTAGAAAGTTGCCTATGTTTTTGTCACGTTTGAATGAAATTAGTGGGGGTTGTGAAAAAATTCTGCCAGTTTCGGGGTCGTTTTGGAGTAATTTGAAATTTTTTAAAATGATGCTTTTGACTGTGTTGTTGTGTGGGTGGAAAGTGAGGGTGAATGGAATTCTCTCGTTCTCTTCCTTCTGTGGCGTTTGTAGTGCTGACTGTCTGTCGATCTGTTGTGCACGTTGTTGGCCCGTATTAACAACAGAGTCAGGGTACCCACGTTTCTTGAAAAACTGGCACATTTCTTCTGATTTGTTGGAAAAATCAGAGTCATCACTACATAGACGTCGAAGTCTGAGAAATTGAGAATACGGAATGGCGTTTTTAACGTGCGATGGATGTGAGGATGAATGTAACAGATAACTGTGGGAATCTGTAGGTTTGTAGTGCACACTTGTGGATAAACTGTTACCGTTGATTGAAATATTAATGTCAAGAAAAGCGACTGAGGTTTCGGAAATTTCCCAGGTATATTTTAGAGCTGGATGAAAAGTATTGACAGAAGTTATGAATTGATTAAGTTCCTCTTTACTGGAAGAGGTAGCGCCAATGCAATCATCGATGTAGCGGCCGTAGAGTTCGGGTTTGGTTCCGTGGTACTGATTAAAAAATTTGTCTTCGATGTGGCCTACAAAAAGGTTAGCGTAGCTTGGTCCCATTTTGGTGCCCATGGCGACTCCATTTACTTGTTTGTAGTAGTTTTGGGAAAATGAAAAACAGTAAAGTGTCAAAACTAATTCGGCTAAGCGGAGCAGTGTTTCTGAGCTTGGGTTTTGAATAGAGCGCTGGTCGAAAAAATATTTTAGTGCTTGAAGTCCTTCGTCATTGGGGATGACGGTATATAAAGAGGTAATGTCCATAGTGAAAATTTATTTGTTTTCGCTGGCAAAACTGAAATCCCGGAAAATTTCGAGTGCGTGATTGGTGTCCTTAATGTACGAGGGTAGTGATTTGACAATGGGGGCCATGATTTTGTCTAAATAGCTAGAAATTAGTTCGGTAGGACAACTACAAGCGGAAACAATGGGTCGGCCCGGATTGTTTGGTTTATGAATTTTAGGTTTGAAATAAACGCGTGAGGTTCTAGGAGTAGTGATGATGAGATTGTTGGCGGTAACTGGTAATTGTTGTTTAGTAATGAGGTCTTGGATAGTTTCTTTGACAATTTTTTGGTTGGTAGAAGTGAGATCTTTATCAACTTTGGCATAGAAGTTGCCGAAAAGCCTCTTGTCGGTAAAGGTCGGTCCGCCAAACAACTACCGCCCCGCCTTTGTCGGCTGCTTTGATAACAATGTCGCGTCGTTTGCAAAGACTTTTGAGCGCTGCCCATTCTCCTGTTGAAAGGTTGGAAATTTTGGTGTGGCGGTTAAATTTAAGTTTTTGGACATCGTGACGACATTTTTTGACGAAAAAATCTAGAGAAGAAAACTGGCCCTCTGGGGGAGTCCATTTTGATTTGCGAACGTTGAGTGTTTCAAAAACATCTTTTTCCGAGGTGTTAGAATTGTCTTCTTTGTTGTGGAAAAAAGCTCTTAATTGCACGCGGCGAAGGAATTTTTCAACATCTTGTTTGACTGAAAATTCGTCGGTTTGTTTCGCTATAGGAACAAAGTTTAAACCTTTACTAAGAACAGACCTCTCTGGGTTAGAAAGCGGCAAATTTTCCGGAATGGTAACGACGCCATTGTGACTATCGAATGAATGGTCGCCGGATAATTGAGGACCTATTAACTGTTCAAGTTTTTGGGTCTTGATTTGGTTAAGGCTGTTGAACAGTTTAGCATTGAGTTCTTGAATTTTAGCGCGAATTGATTGTACTAAGACAGCTGGACAAATTTTGTTTTTCATTTTCCCAAAACTACTACAAACAAGTAAATGGAGTCGCCATGGGCACCAAAATGGGACCAAGCTACGCTAACCTTTTTGTAGGCCACATCGAAGACAAATTTTTTAATCAGTACCACGGAACCAAACCCGAACTCTACGGCCGCTACATCGATGATTGCATTGGCGCTACCTCTTCCAGTAAAGAGGAACTTAATCAATTCATAACTTCTGTCAATACTTTTCATCCAGCTCTAAAATATACCTGGGAAATTTCCGAAACCTCAGTCGCTTTTCTTGACATTAATATTTCAATCAACGGTAACAGTTTATCCACAAGTGTGCACTACAAACCTACAGATTCCCACAGTTATCTGTTACATTCATCCTCACATCCATCGCACGTTAAAAACGCCATTCCGTATTCTCAATTTCTCAGACTTCGACGTCTATGTAGTGATGACTCTGATTTTTCCAACAAATCAGAAGAAATGTGCCAGTTTTTCAAGAAACGTGGGTACCCTGACTCTGTTGTTAATACGGGCCAACAACGTGCACAACAGATCGACAGACAGTCAGCACTACAAACGCCACAGAAGGAAGAGAACGAGAGAATTCCATTCACCCTCACTTTCCACCCACACAACAACACAGTCAAAAGCATCATTTTAAAAAATTTCAAATTACTCCAAAACGACCCCGAAACTGGCAGAATTTTTTCACAACCCCCACTAATTTCATTCAAACGTGACAAAAACATATGAATGGGGTTAGTTTCTAGAGAAACTGTGGTGCTGCGTCGGTGGGGGGATGAAACATGAGAATTTAGTTTTATCGACTGAGTCGATAAGGTAAATTGACCACCGTAAAAAGATTCAAATAGCTGACGTTTCGAGCGCTAGCCCTTCGTCGGAGCGAATCAAGGAATTGTGGGTAGTGTGTGGTTTTATATAGTAAGCGGTGGAGCTACGCTATTGGTGGAAATTTGGTGACGTGAAAAACAAATGTAGATTAGTTGAATGAAAAGCGTTCGTTGATTCCGTGGGGTTTGAGAGTGCCGATTTGAAAGATGATTTTTTGTTCTAGGTTTTTACGGCTTTCTGTGTTACCCTGGTGTAGGGAAAGGCCGCAGATTGTCATGTGTTGTTTAGAATGGTTAGTAAGATTAAAATGGCGCGCGACTGGTTTGGATGCGTCTTTGTCATTTTTTTCAACGTCTCGGAGATGTTCACGAAAACGGTCGCCCAGTCTCCTCCCTGTTTCGCCAATGTATATCTTTTTGCAAAAAGTACATGTAATGCAGTAGATAACATTTACGGAGGTGCATGTAAAACGATCAGTGATTTTAATAGATCAGGACCCAAACGATCTATTAAAATCACTGATCGTTTTACATGCACCTCCGTAAATGTTATCTACTGCATTACATGTACTTTTTGCAAAAAGATATACATTGGCGAAACAGGGAGGAGACTGGGCGACCGTTTTCGTGAACATCTCCGAGACGTTGAAAAAAATGACAAAGACGCATCCAAACCAGTCGCGCGCCATTTTAATCTTACTAACCATTCTAAACAACACATGACAATCTGCGGCCTTTCCCTACACCAGGGTAACACAGAAAGCCGTAAAAACCTAGAACAAAAAATCATCTTTCAAATCGGCACTCTCAAACCCCACGGAATCAACGAACGCTTTTCATTCAACTAATCTACATTTGTTTTTCACGTCACCAAATTTCCACCAATAGCGTAGCTCCACCGCTTACTATATAAAACCACACACTACCCACAATTCCTTGATTCGCTCCGACGAAGGGCTAGCGCTCGAAACGTCAGCTATTTGAATCTTTTTACGGTGGTCAATTTACCTTATCGACTCAGTCGATAAAACTAAATTCTCATGTGACAAAAACATAGGCAACTTTCTAGTTACGAGCGCACTGAAATCTGACGATGTACCGGGAACTTTCAAATGCACACGCACACGATGTAACACTTGTCCTTTCATTCACAACGCGGACAAAATAACAGGACCCAAACGATCTATTAAAATCACTGATCGTTTTACATGCACCTCCGTAAATGTCATCTACTGCATTACATGTACTTTTTGCAAAAAGATATACATTGGCGAAACAGGGAGGAGACTGGGCGACCGTTTTCGTGAACATCTCCGAGACGTTGAAAAAAATGACAAAGACGCATCCAAACCAGTCGCGCGCCATTTTAATCTTACTAACCATTCTAAACAACACATGACAATCTGCGGCGTTTCCCTACACCAGGGTAACACAGAAAGCCGTAAAAACCTAGAACAAAAAATCATCTTTCAAATCGGCACTCTCAAACCCCACGGAATCAACGAACGCTTTTCATTCAACTAATCTACATTTGTTTTTCACGTCACCAAATTTCCACCAATAGCGTAGCTCCACCGCTTACTATATAAAACCACACACTACTCACAATTCCTTGATTCGCTCCGACGAAGGGCTAGCGCTCGAAACGTCAGCTATTTGAATCTTTTTACGGTGGTCAATTTACCTTATCGACTCAGTCGATAAAACTAAATTCTCGTGTTTTGGAATTTTAGGTGAATCACAGCCATGACAGAAATTAGATGAGATGAGTACATTACAAGATAATGCTGTAGTAATGCACCGTACATATCTTTGCATATAAGGAATACAAAGCATTGTCATGTTCTGTTATAGTCAAATCCAGAAAATTCAATAGTAAAAAAAGCACATATTATTTGAGATAAAGGGACTCTTGAAAGTAAGGTAAACATATGCCGTTTGCAATATTCCCTTCAGTCTATGGTAATACAAATGATTAACATGATCATGACACAATTGCAAAATATTAAACACAAAATTTCCACAAAGGGCAAAATTGCACTAAGTAATAAGCTATACTCTACCCTAGTTTCACACAGTTTCTGTTAATATGTTGATAATATGTCAATTTGATAATATGTTGGTTATTGCTGTTAAAACTTTTAATTAAAAACTTTCTAGTTTTACTGATTGACAATAAATTCTAAAGTCACACGCTTTGTCTACGTCAGTGAATCTATAATTGTTAATACAAAAAAACTGTTTTTGATCTGTACAGAAACATACATGTATGTATCAGTTTATTTATCAGGCTTTGTTTTTTTACCTTTGAATTCTTTGTAGAAGCAATACTTGTATGTGATCAGGAATAAAAGCATAGTTCTGGGTGTCACTACTGCTTTGAGTTTGATCGATCTCGATTTTATTCGTTTCGATTCGTCGCTGCAAAAACGGTGATACACTGCGTCTGCCAGACGGTACAAAGCACAAGTAAACACAACGTTACGATTCCAAGTTCCTTTTAAATCTTATTACCTGAAATGAAAGGTATAATTTGCTTTTTCCGTGGTTCGCTTTCTCGTCGCGACCACCGTTTTGAAATTTCTTTACAATAACAATCATGCATATATGAAGGACCTATATTTTATGGCGAATACCGCTGAATGCTCGTTCCCAGACCCCCGTTCCCCGTTCCCCGTTCCCCGTTCCCCGTTCCCCGTTCCCCGTTCCCCGTTCCCCGTTCCCGGTTCCCCGTTCCCGCTTTTAGTAACATCCACTGCGGACGGGGAAAGATTTGCCCGCCACGTACACGTGCCACGTGCACGTGCCTTTTTTTTTCCGCGACGAGGAAAACAAATTTTTTTCGCGTAATTCGTCATCATTTTTCCATATTTGGGCAAATTAACCAATAACGACTTTTAGTAAATTTTTACCTCTCGATAATGATTTTCTAGATTTCTGATTGGTCAAACCGCTACCGATCTGAGTCGTTATTGGTTAATTTGCCCAAATATGGAAAAATGATGAATAATTACGCGAAAAAAAATTGTTTTCCTCGTCGCCGCGACGAGTAGCACTTTTTGTCGCGGGTCGCGAGTCGCGACTGAAAGTCGTGGGTGCGGGTGCGGGTGATAAGTGCGGGTGCGGGTAACAGGTGCGGGTGCGGGTAAAAGGTGCGGGTGCGGGTAAAAGGTGCGGGTAACAAATTATCAAAAAATTAAAATAAAATACCAAAAATTAAAAAGAAAAAAAATACCAAAAACTTACTTCTCCCAAAGCGGAGTTTCGAATTTTATCGTCCACTAATCATATTAGAAATTTGCAGTGGCATAGCCACAATTAGTGACTCTTCACTATTGTTAACAGATCGAATTACAATGTAAAAATTTTGTTTTTGTTTCTTTTTGTGTGCGCGGAGAGAGGAAAATCGGAAAACCCGGCGAAGCCTTTGTACAGCGGTATATACATATATATTTTTACCGTTTCGTCATGTTCAATCGTAATCCGTCGGTAACAAAAGAATAACCGCCAAAATGGGACAAAATAATTTATAAACAAAAGCAATAATTATCAATTTAAAGTGAAAATTCCTGATAACGTCCAGGCATTTATGCTGAGCCGATTTCAAGGAATCTTCAAAGGAAATACGAGGTTTATTAATATGTACCGTTCAAATTAATAAAGACCTTAATACGAAACCACAACGGCGACACCAACGCAAACGTCACTAAAAAATCAATCCGCAGTTATAAAACTACTTCGCGATTATATAAATCGACAAGTTCAATTTGTATAATGTAGCCGAACTACCCGCGTGTTAAATTTGTAGAGAAGGCTTCTTTAAAGTTCAGATAGAGTTTCAACGAAAATTCACAGTCACGTGTTCGCGTTCTCTTCAAAACCTTGAATTTGGTAATTTCACGTAGTTGTTTTGCAAAGTCTTCAACCTGATACTTCAACCACCAGCTGTTTCGCATGGGTGATTTGGAACCATTAGTTAACAACATCCTCATAACTAGGCCCTGGCTTAGGCGAACTGTCGGAAAAGAAAATGTTCTTCGTACTGTTTAATACTCCGTGAAATTCAAAACTATAAATTAAAGTTTAGCACACGTGCACGCATGTTCAATCGTAATCCGTCGGTAACAAAAGAATAACCGCCAAAATGGGACAAAATAATTTATAAACAAAAGCAATAATTATCAATTTAAAGTGAAAATTCCTGATTACGTCCAGGCATTTATGCTGAGCCGATTTCAAGGAATCTTTAAAGGAAATACGAGGTTTATTAATATGTACCGTTCAAATTAATAAAGACCTTAATACGAAACCACAACGGCGACACCAACGCAAACGTCACTAAAAAATCAATCCGCAGTTATAAAACTACTTCGCGATTATATAAATCGACAAGTTCAAATTGTATAATGTAGCCGAACTACCCGCGTATTGAATTTGTAGAGAAGGCTTCTTTAAAGTTCAGAGAGAGAAAGGAAAATTCACAGTCACGTGTTCGCGTTTTCTTCAAAACCTCGAATTTGGTAATTTCACGTAGTTGTTTTGCAGAGAACGTCAGAGAATTGTGCCAAAACGTATACACTAGACTTTCTCAAACGTTCTTCGCTTCTTATTTCCGGTTCCGGTAGTAGGCCCGTGCTCCCCTCCCACGGCAAGTGTAGATGATGATTCGTCTTGCTTGGAAAAATTCAAGAAAAACCTTATGGAGGGGTGTACACCCGTATACACCTTTTGTACACCCGAGGGTTAATCGGTACATAAACTTACAATATTACAAGGAAATTGCCGGTTTGCTCATCTCTATGTAACAGCGACGTGCATTGAAATGGGAGTGAAAAAAATCCATCTGTCCACTGTGAACAGCCGCAAACCCCCTCGGACCGAAAAAGCGCAGCGTGTAAATCGTCTTTACTTATGTCAACTTATTTTAAGTAATGCCACATTATTTTCTTTTTCTGCAACTCATGACATAAAAAAATAGTTTTTGGTTGGGATAAATGCGTTATCTCCGCAATTATTTTTTAATTATTTTTTTATCTCCGCAATTATCAGCAGCCATTAATTTAAATGCTTTTTGTCACTCTATATAGTCAGTATGACATTTTCCTTTGTTCCTCTGTGCTCTGCAGACCGAATAGGGCGTCCGCTCAATACACCGAGATATGGAGGATCTTTGCTGTGATAATGAGAATGTCACTGTCCCCTTCATGCTAAATCGTGCTATCATTTTTCGCGTTGATTGAATTGCTACAATGAGCGCCGCAAAACGTCTTTTTCCTTGCTTTTCACTCTAGTAAGGATAAGACACGTCAAATTGAACAAAGGAAACTTGGATTTTATTTTCAATGGCAAGAGTTTTATTATATTAAAGTGTTCGTTTTATAGTACAGGTCAGGTTTTGACGATGAGAAATGACCATTTATTCAATGTAAGTGTCCGCGTCCGCTTTATTGAGGTGTTCACTTAAAGAGAGGCAGTTTTTACGGTTAATCATGGGTTAATACGGGAACAAAATTTTGGGACATCGACAATACAGGTTGGACTGTTTTTTTTTTCTTCCACAAAACTTCACTAGTTTCGGGTGTATCGTAAAAAGAAGTTATGATTTGATAGTGAACATTGGTCGTTCGTGTCAATGTCGGCGCGGTCGCACGAAGGAATTTGTTATCCTTGGCCCATCGAGTTTTTCACACGGTACTGGCTTGATCAGCGCCGGTATACCATGCGCGATTTAGGGGTAACACTTATTCTTTTGTTAAAACAATAGAATATTAGAGCACAAAAGAACGACAATACAATAGAATACAATACCATAGAATATATTAGAATACATAATTTTACCTAATACAATGAATGTGTACAATGTACAATTGAGCTAACACCCTAAATCGGGCATCATATGAGCGCCGGGGTCAAAAGGGAAAGAGGGTGCCATGGCAACAGTATGCGTGCACGTGTGCTTGGCCCATCGAGTTTTTCACACGGTACTGGCTTGATCAGCGCGGGGGTCAAAAGGGAAAGAGGGTGCCATGGCAACAGTATGCGTGCACGTGTGCTAAACTTTAATTTATAGTTTTGAATTTCACGGAGTATTAAACAGTACGAAGAACATTTTCTTTTCCGACAGTTCGCCTAAGCCAGGGCCTAGTTATGAGGATGTTGTTAACTAATGGTTCCAAATCACCCATGCGAAACAGCTGGTGGTTGAAGTATCAGGTTGAAGACTTTGCAAAACAACTACGTGAAATTACCAAATTCAAGGTTTTGAAGAGAACGCGAACACGTGACTGTGAATTTTCGTTGAAACTCTATCTGAACTTTAAAGAAGCCTTCTCTACAAATTCAACACGCGGGTAGTTCGGCTACATTATACAAATTGAACTTGTCGATTTATATAATCGCGAAGTAGTTTTATAACTGCGGATTGATTTTTTAGTGACGTTTGCGTTGGTGTCGCCGTTGTGGTTTCGTATTAAGGTCTTTATTAATTTGAACGGTACATATTAATAAACCTCGTATTTCCTTTGAAGATTCCTTGAAATCGGCTCAGCATAAATGCCTGGACGTTATCAGGAATTTTCACTTTAAATTGATAATTATTGCTTTTGTTTATAAATTATTTTGTCCCATTTTGGCGGTTATTCTTTTGTTACCGACGGATTACGATTGAACATGACGAAACGGTAAAAATATATATGTATATACCGCTGTACAAAGGCTTCGCCGGGTTTTCCGATTTTCCTCTCTCCGCGCACACAAAAAGAAACAAAAACAAAATTTTTACATTGTAATTCGATCTGTTAACAATAGTGAAGAGTCACTAATTGTGGCTATGCCACTGCAAATTTCTAATATGATTAGTGGACGATAAAATTCGAAACTCCGCTTTGGGAGAAGTAAGTTTTTGGTATTTTTTTTCTTTTTAATTTTTGGTATTTTATTTTAATTTTTTGATAATTTGTTACCCGCACCTTTTACCCGCACCCGCACCTTTTACCCGCACCCGCACCTGTTACCCGCACCCGCACTTATCACCCGCACCCGCACCCACGACTTTCAGTCGCGACTCGCGACCCGCGACAAAAAGTGCTACTCCGCCGCGACGGCGGAAAAAAAAAAATGACACGTGCACGTGGGGGGCAAATCTTTCCTCGTCCGCAGTATAATTTCTACAATTGTTATGTTCAAATCCATAACCATTTCTGCCAGTCCGATTAAGACTTATTTTTGAAGGAAACTTTGACATTCTTCTCGATCTTATTTTGAAGGAAACTACTTTTGAAAGAAACATTCTTCTCGATCTCGCCGCCTGCTTATAGCATTTACTCGCTTTCGGTTTGAGAAGCGGTCATGTGACACTTGTTCACTGACGGGACAGTCATGTATTTTTTTGGAGCGGAAATATTTTTTTTCCAATTTCCGGTTATTTGAGTGTTTGAAAATTTACTAAAACAGTTATTCATCTCGGCCTCGCCGAATATGAGCTGATATATAACCAACTCGGCGCGGCGCCTCGTTGGTTATATATATCAGCTCATATTCGGCTCGTCCTCGATGAATAACTGTTAAATATACTTCCAGCCTAAATAAGGTACCCCTTTCGGGCGGAGCATCCTCGTATAGCTCATTATAGGAGTAAAAAGAACAATGACTTCTGTAAAACTGCAAGGACCACTTGAACAAACAGTAGCAAAATGCAGCGGGATCTTTGTGTAGATCCGGGTCAGCAATTAACTAAATAAAAAAACTTTAAGGCTGATCAAACAGCTGAATTTGTTCGGTTTCTTTTAATATTACCCACTATTTCGGTTAGACAAAACTAACCTTCATCAGGGGCTAAAAAGCTAATTGAAGATGGAAACAAACGAACTATTGAGCAATATTAAAAGAAACCGAACAAATTCAACTGTTTGATCAGCCTTGCATGTTAAAGTTATTGAACAACTGATCATGAGGACGTATAGTAACAAAACCCTGTTCTTTTGCTGACGTCCGATCTCATGAGACATGTCAGTATGTGCGCTATATAAAGTCATTCATTCATTCATTCATTCATTCATTCATTCATTCATTCATTTTACGTGATTATAGGGCCTGAAGCAAAATCCTCTGTCTGTAAAACGCGTTGTTGACCTACAAATAAATTTGTCATTAGAATATAAACAGTAAGCAGTTTTAATTATTTTTCTGCAGAAAACAGCGCTCGCTACTCAGCTGCCATCGCGTAAGACTTTTCTCCATGCATTGCGTGACGCGCAGATGCGCCACAATCTCGCCACGCACAATCTCTAAATCTAAATCTAAATTGAATACTGCGCAAAGCTCCCACATGGGAAATATGTGCACAGGGAACGGTCAGCGGTCATTCAATTATAGCAATGGCATAAGGGAGGACTTAAAGCGTTCTGACATGTTCTGAATGTGAGGGGGCAGATGGAAGTGCGAGCAAAGAATGATGCTTTGTATAAACAACTCTCGAGCGCTAGGATATTCCTGAATTGGTGTTAACCTTGGGATTGTCTAGTTACACGCCCACTCCTGACCAGAATCTGACTTTCAACGTCCACAAGGCGCTGATGACAGCCCTGCGCGCTTGGAGGCTCTGCCATCCGAGATCAGCGATATCATTTGCGCGACACTAAAACGTGCGGCCCAGTGGGGTATGGGAACGAGATTGTTCGTGTCACGGAAAACCTGGGACCAGGGGGGGTTGGAAGCCTATCCCATGATGCAACGCGAATGAAAGATATATACAAAATTCGTCTGATCACGTGACCTGGCATTTGCTTCTGGTCGTCGAAGCGATCACGACCGCGGAGCTGCTGTTCTTCATGCTTTTTACAGTCTTCGAACTACCATTTCGCCTTTTATCGGTTGGTAACACAACAGAACTATGCTGTGAAATCAAAAGCTGTCGGAAAAGGCAATGTTTTTCATGTCATCTCGTTTTAAAAAGTCTTAAGGAAACCAGAAGGACAAGAAATCAACTTTTGCAAGCTAAGTGTGGGCATTTGTTTGACATTTCGTCTGAGCATTTGGTTACAAGGTAAGTTAAGGTTATTTGTGCTCCACCTAGGGTATACAAAATGTAATATTACATTTGTATAACTGCAATTGCTGTAATTGATTAATTTAAAAGCCTAAGGCTTTGATTCAGTTTAAGCAGACAATACAATAGGTTGTAGAGGAGAGGTTTCGATAATGTGGCACATGGGACAAAACGAGACAAGTTACAGTTCAGTAAAAACAGACAGTTAAACATAGTGATTTTATTTCCCTGTATGCTAAGCGGTAAATAGATGGTGCCACTGAACATAAAGTAGAGTTAATTAAAAATACATAGGGGTAGGAGTGTGGTTTATTAGGTCCATGTCAATAAAGAGAAACAGGACAAGAATAACAAAGATGAGACAATAGTTCAATAAAGGAGACGGCTGCAATCAGATTGATTTTGATCACATTTATTTAGAGTGAAAATTTTGTGAAAGTGGTGATGCTAAATAGAAAACCTCAAGTACACCATATATGATATTGAATTATACACTAATAACAATAATTAATCCCCATTGGGAATGCTTTTTCCATAACTCATTAAAAGTCTTCTTTGTTAATGAAACACTGCAGAATTGAGATGTAGCCTCTTGAAAAGTATTCATCAACACAAGGAAAAGAGGATGCAATCCATGTTGGTGTAAACAGATTGGTTTTCTCATCCTTCAAGCGTTTGATTAAGTTGAAAGGCTAAAATATAAATATCGTGTCTTGAAAATGATACTAGTGTGAGCACCCCATAGCTATTCATTTACAGAGTAGAGAAGAATTTAACTATTCTGGTGTAGATTTTAATTTTTACAATTATTATTATAAATTACTCTCATTGTAGGATTTAATTTGAATTTAGTAGTTTTTTTTATAGATAATGTAGCATTTTAGACGTTTATCTTGACCTACATGTATCAGCCAACATATAACGGGGAGGGGAGGTCTCATAGAAGTTTCCTACAGGTCAAAAAACAGCTATTTAAATAGTCAGCAGTAAATTTAGTGACTTCATTTTTTATTGGGTCTAGTGGCGGTTTGGGGGTTAAGGGCGTTGAAGGACAATGAGGGTTATGAGGTTTTGTATGTGTAAACATGAGTTTTTATTTTCTTTTGTTCAGATAATTTATAGGAAGATAAGGGGCATATGAAAGGAACCAAAGCAAATTTAGGACAGTTTAAGCATAGGAGTAGACAGGGTTAGAGGGGTTGGGGAAATTTTAGATGGGGGTTGGGTGGTGGATTTGTGGGTTTATGACATTTACAGTAAGAAAATAAAAATTTGGAACATGCATGAAATGCCATTTTATTTAGTGTGCCTACAGAGATGCGAATAAATTAGTAGCGATACTGCTTACATTTTGTTGACTCTTAGTGCTTATTTGATTTTCTTTTAATTTCCTTTACTAAACTCTTTTCAGAAAGAAAAGGGCATATAAAAGAAACCAAAACAAATTTGAGCTAAACACTAACACTGGAGTTGCCAGGGGTGTTTTTTTTTTGTTTGGGGGGGGGGGGGGGGGAATTTTGGATAGGGGGTTTTTGGTGGTTGCAGTTTGGAGGTTAGAGAGTCAATGTGTTTTTTCATTTTTCTTAAATATTATCAGGTTGATAAGGGCATTTAAAAGAATCAAAGCAAACTTGGGTTAAACAATGCATTAAAGTAGGCAGGGTAAGAGGGGGTTTGTTGATAAAGGATGGTGGGTGGAGGCTTGGGGGTTTAGTGTTTGGTGGGGGAGGGGGGAGGTGTAAAGCCGATAAGGGTCTTGATTTTAGGTATGTGTGAAATGAGTTTTAATTTTTTTCTGAAATCTCTTGCAGGTAGATAAGAAGCACAAGAAAACAACCAAGGAGAGAAATAAGAGTGGAAAAAAAGCTATTCCGAATGTGAAATATCAGTTTATTAAATGTAAACAGACATATGAATATGATTGCGATTAGCGACAATACTCCATTTATAGGTTGAGTGTAACAAGCAACAGCAGTGCAGGAAAAATATTTTTTTTGTTTACTAGAGGACTGGCTACTCCAAATCTATTTTCCTGATTAATAAATCAATTTGTCAGTGCCATCCATTAGTTGCATCTGTGCTGCTATGTGCTTGGCTTCTATTACTACTTTCTTTAGTTGTAAGGCCTTCACTCAAATTGACATAATCTCCTCCTTATGTGATACATATCCCTCTTTTTGCTCATTCATGCCAATGTGTGTGTGTGCATTTTCACTCTCCTGCAGAGCCCTCAGAGCTTGCTGTATGTCATGCTTTTGCTCAGGTGTGAGTTTCAACAAAAGATATTTTATGTTGTTTGCAAAGCAAAAAATATAATAACTGCAGATTTTCTTGCGTTTCTTTGGTGATTTTTTCAAGAAGCTCTCCCAATATTTATTGTGAGATACTTAAGCTTTCTTTCACACATTCTTTTTACTGACATTAGAAACACTGTCTGAATGACTATTTCTACCCTTCCAAGAACTGCTGTCTTTTAAAAACAATTTCTGTAAGATATCAAAGTTTAAAAAAATCACAAAAAGAGACTTGAAATATTACAGAATTATTAGGTCCATTTTTGCACACTGTTTGCCATTCTTAATATGCTCTCTTGCCCAAAAAGTAACTACTGATCCTTACTGGTAAATCATGTGTGCCAAAATATTTCATTGCAAGACAATAAAATTAGACTTCATTTTTAAGTCATCATCAGGGTTCCAAAGGGCTAGGACTCCACGGCCATGGGGCCAAAAAAGCATGCCACCAGGGCTCCAAGGCCAAAATGATACACCATGGCTTTTTTAGAGCCCCCAGTTCCAAACATGTTCAAGAGGAAAAATCTGTGGGGCTCCAGGTATCCAAAGAAAAACAATCCTTGCTCCACTGTTCTCCCCCCCCCCCCCCCCCCCCCCCCCTCCTTTTTTTCAACATCCCCGCCCCCGGGCATACCCCGGGCATTTGACACCTTTGCTGTCCAGGGAAGAAGGGAATTTGATAATCATAGTCTTCCAGGGGGTGGGGAATCCATGCATAAGGGGTGGGAAATTTGAACCCTAGCCTTGATTTCCTGTGACATGTCTTGCTTGCATGAGGCATGCTGGAAATCATGGCGGATTGCTGTTATACATGTAGAAGATTTTAAAGGAAAAGATTGTGCGTACGTGGCTGAGTGGCTGAAAAGCCAAAGCTTGCATAAGTTTTGCACTGTATTTGAAGGTATTTAAAATGGTTTTTATCATGCTTTGAATATATGAATATATTATTTTGTGTTTATGTTGTAGTTAATTTTTTATCTCGGGTAATTTTTGTTTTTCCATTGTTTTTGGGTATGGTAATATATGCTAATGAATTTGAAACAAAGGAAAAACAAAAATTACCTGAAATAAAAAATTAACTACAACATTTACAATATTAAATAACAAATGTCAATTACTTTGACCGGCCACATGTATTTATGCATATTTTAATACACGATGTCAGTAAAAAGGCATGAATGTATGAAATGTAGTAATTTAAGTAGGTGGAATGTTTTAATAGAAAGCTTTAGATGTTGTATGATATGCAGTATAAAAGCTGTGCATTCAGTGTGTTGTATATATTGATTTCCGCCGCTGCACACAAGATTAAAAACAATTATTAAAAGTATAAGTTTAATGCGGGTGGGGGCATTTGATCACCTCGATTGGAGCATTTGAATTGCTTTTTGGTTCAGGGAGGGGGGAATTTGAACACTAATTTTCTAAATATTCAAATGCCCGAGGGGGTGCTGGGGGGGGGGGGGGGGGGGGGGGGGGGTTGTTGAAGCTTCGATTTGACCGGTACATAAGGAGCCACCGGACCTTAAGTTCAATTATACTTACTTCTGGGTAAATGAAAGTCACCTGCCAAGATGGCTAGCCAAAAAATATAGGTACCCCTAGATGGGTTGGACCAAGAATGATAATTCTCTTTTAAGTGAACCTACTAAAGAATTAATCAAAACATCATCAAAGTAACACGTTTCCAGAATAACTACTTAATGATAGAAGTCTTGAAAAAGTTGGTTACCTTCACAACACTACTTGACTTAACTTCAATAACCGCATGAGACTTGATTTCTCTGAAAATCTGGAAATAGGACTAACTTCTTTTTGCTAGACTATCTGGCAGGCTGCAGTTGCCAATAACAACAATAAAACTGAAGCAAGAAACTTCTGTGAATTGAATTGCGGTCTTCGCAGTATCGAGACAATGAACATTAAGTATTTTGTTCTCCTTAAATGGCTCCTCTTAGGTGGAAGTAAACATAATGCCATCCATGCTGACAATTTTAGAACTTTTACAAACTAAGCTGAAAAAAAGGGTACCATAATTTCTAAGGTTTGATATTGTATCCATTTAATATTTGGATATCCATTTGAGGGTGGCGGAGGGATACATTAATCCCTTTTCGGTGAAATAACACGTTTCGAGCGAATTAATATTCGATCTGTCTTACAAATACGCTACCGTGCGAAAATTATGTGTTAAGCAGTAGCCTTTTGCTCGCAACAATCGGAACCCAACAAAATGCCGAAACTTTTCACTGCCTAGTTTGGTTTTAAAACCTTGGAGAGCCTTGGAGAGATATGATGTTTTAAGTTGTTATGATATTAAGGAATACGTTATTTATGTTAAAATGTTAGTGACGCTTCGATTAAGGAGAAGGTACAACTTCACTTTCGTGGTATTTTCGGGGATGATCGCCATTTTCCTGCGAGCGGAAAATGATATTTTCTAAGGACGAGAAACGAGGATTAAACTTGGAAATATAAATGAAACTCTTACATTGAGGTTCTCTTCTGTTACCAACGGACTACTTCGCTTATTCCCAAGTCTCCCATAATTAAAACCATAAAATGAGAGTACCGGCAAAATCACCAAAATATGAGATTTTACAAAAAGTTTGTTTATTTTCTTCAAATGTCGCGGGTAACTCGTTGCGTTGCGTCATGGGATAGGCTTCCAACCCCCCCTGACCTGGAAGTGAATCAGACGAAAAAACGTCGGCCAAAATATCTATTACATGTATGGAGTGGAAAGTAAAAGTAAATGATTTCTTTCGCTTTGCAAAATCAAGTGAAAATCATTTTCGAATTTTCATGAAAGTTGCTGAGGATGTTAGCGATCCAAGGATAAAGAAGGCACTCGCCATTGTAACTGTTGATGCAAACATTACCTTTCAAAGGTATATTACTGATCTGGGATTCGGTAGCGAAGAGGAAATTGATGCAGAAAGTAAAAAGCAAACCCGTAGTCTGCTAGAGAGAATAGAGCATCTTCATGGATCTGCAAGTGAAACGATGAAAGGGGTGGATTTCGTTTCAGGTCTCGATCATGGAGAACTACAGGAGAAACTCGTAGAAATATTTCTTTATTGTCTGGATCAAGATTTGAATTACCTCGTAAACAGACTTCACGAGGTCGCATTAATTGAAACTCTACTCAAATGCCTTTTGAGGGATAGGCCTAGCGTGTCATGGCTTAAATGGCAGCTTGATTTGACTGGTAGTTCCGTCGAAGATTCCCAAGTCCCAGACATGAGTTACAAAGATGGAGTTGGATGCGTGAATGTAAATCCTGAGTATGATATCATGTTGAGCGTGTCAAACGTCGCTCTCGGTCTAAATGATCATCTGCAGTGTGTAACTGATGCAAACTACCCTGGATTTGTGTACTTGTGTGCCCCATCATTCTCGCCCAACAATAGCGACAATTTGCTTCAATTACTGACGCTGAGAGATTCGAAGTACTATCTGTCGGCTTCGAAGTTTAGAAGCGAGATATATCGAATGCTTCACGATTTTATTTCTTCAAGTGAGGAACCGGAAGTAGAGGAAACAAGTGGGAAAACCGAAGAGAGGGATTTCGAATTCAAGGTTGCTCCGCACGGACCAGCCGTTCAAATGGATGAGACATTATACGGCGAGGAGGATCCATATTTATCTTATGACGTGGTTCCAGCGATCAAGTTTAATGGATGGCCAAAATGCAGTGTAGAGTGGGCAGCAAGGAAGAGGGTTTGGCCTCCTGAAGCATTGGTGGAAGAAATCATCCAAGAGGGCTTTCACCTAGTACCTAAGACATCTCCACAGGGTGATGAAGAATTGGAATGGAGAATTTCTTTATCCAAAGCAGAAGTAAAACTGATGAAGGCAAAGGGCCTTGGGAATAGAAACTATTGTTATCGCATGTTCAAAATGGCTATCAAAGAAAATATCACATCAACTTGCAATCTTATAAGCACATACCACTTGAAGACCCTTCTACTTTGGGCAAGCGAGCGGCATCCCCCTGACAGATGGTCAGATGAAAATATTGCTGTGTGTTTCCTTGGGTTGCTAGATGATCTTTTGCATTCTTTGGTAAACTGCTCATGTCCGCATTATTTCATCCCAGAACTAAACCTCTTTGCTAATTGCAGTGTGGATCACTTGTATTACCTTGCAAGCCAAGTATCTGCCATTCGTAAGTCCCCCTTTAAGTATCTCAAGAGACCAGGGGAAAACCCTAAAGAAGGTTTTGACACTTTCATATCAGCTATGAAGGAGTGGAAAGAAATGGACTATGGAGAATTATAATTCTTCATATATTGTATCTTAAGCAGCTAATTATTGGTGGAGTATGACCTGATAATAATATTGCTACCTGCTGCCCTGCAAGCTTATGAAACTATAGGCTTTCAATTTTTTCCAAACTCCCTCTGGTGTTTGCTTCTGTTAATATAAATACTTGTCCCATTTTCTATGCTAAAATATATGATGCAGAAGTGCAGTGGTCCAAATACATGTGCCACGTGAGACTTGAGTTTGGAAGGTTGATGTAATATATCAAACACGACAAAGAGTGTTTTATTAGGATTTTCCAAGAAGTGGGTTGAAAAAACAAGGCAAGCTTCTCAAACTGATCATTACAATACGGAAAAAACGAAGAAATAATATCGCCAAAATTTATGCCAATTTATGCATCATGCTTATGATTTTCTTTGTTTAAACTTAATGAATTATTAATGAGTTTGAGAAGGTTCAATTCCTCTTTGTATGGTACTCGTCCATTATGTTTTAATATTCGCTAAATTTGCAGTCGCTTAAAACTCAATTTGCAGTCACCAAACTCAATTATCAGGCGCTGTATACCCTTGTATACATGGGGCGTAGCCAGGAATTTTTCAGAGGTACGCACAATCAATTTTTAAACACTTCCCTTATCTCCTCCCCCACCCCTTAATTAAGTCCCAAATCTTTCTTTTTTTTTTTCGACTTTTTCAGGTACATGTTGTAGTTCAATTTTATCCTTGGTTCAATTTTGATTTTCCATTGTTCTTTTCTATGCTAATATATGGTAATGAATATAAAACAAAGAAAAATCAAAATTGAACCAAGGATAAAATTGAACTACAACATACACATGTGCGTACTTGCGTACAGGTAGCTACGCCCCTGGTATACACGAGGGTATACAGGGTACACAAGGCTATGCAGGGTATATAGGGACACTATAAGTTAAGTACATTTTAATAAGGGATATGTTGTGGTGCAATTTTGTCCTTGGTGCAAATTTTATTTTCCTTTGTTCAAAACTCATCATCATACATTATCATACATTTCCATACCCAAAAACAAAGGAAAATAAAATTTGCACCAAGGACAAAATTGCACCACAACAGATACATGATTGAATTACCTATGCATGTTACAGGTAAATGGCCTGGGTTCTGGAAGTAAGACAAACTTTCCCGTGGCAGTCTGACCAGGGTAGGGTTATTTTAAAGCGCATTGAATAGACCATTTATGACAGCGAATGAAAATGTTGACAACAGTGAAGACTTTAGCAATGGCGAATTGAATTTAGCGAGAGCGAATGAATTTTATCCAGAATGAATTATTTAGCAAGAAAAAAAAATAGAATTTAGCAACTATGAATAGAATTTAGTGAATGCAAATTGAATTAAGCAAATGCAAATTGAGTTTAGCACCTGTGAATTAAATTTGGTGACTGCTAATTGAGTTTGGTGACTGAGTATTGAGTTTAGCAAATATTGAAACATATGACAGAGCCAATTAGCATGGGGAGGGAATAATTTTAAAAGTTGTCTTTTCTGTCGAAGTCAACTCAAACTGTGATCCAGTTAGGCAAAGAATTGTTAGTGTCCGTGGGGTCTACGTAGTAGGTTCATAACATTATATAATAATTTGTTAACTAATAACTTGTATTGTAAGGAAGCCTGATTTACTGTAATTTAGTTGTTGTTGTTACAAATTTTTATCAGAACTATCTATAATTGTTGGAAAAACATCAAAGTGCTAGCTCAACTGAGAGAAACAGTGCTTTACACATATACCTAATTCAATAAAGGTTGCTTTGGCAATTGGTCATTGGTAATTGGGCATTGGCATTTGGGCATTGGCATTTGGGCATTCGGAACACAATGCAATGCTTTGCTTGAGTGACCGCCAAACAATAGCTTCCCAATTACCAATCACCAAAGCAACCTTTATTGAATTGGGTATATACGAAAACTTGTCTTTCAATACATAATTATAACTATTGAGCTATAAAAGCTTTTATTAACATAATATAACCAGTGGTCCAATAAAAGGTTTCTAGGTACACATATCATCAAATACATCACTAACACAAACCAGAAAACGACATTCTAGC
Organism: Dendrophyllia cribrosa; assembly: GCA_024195265.1. NCBI lineage: Eukaryota > Metazoa > Cnidaria > Anthozoa > Scleractinia > Dendrophylliidae > Dendrophyllia > Dendrophyllia cribrosa. Next base: position 12,254,900 of record JAJLRJ010000007.1, on the reverse strand, counting down.
TGAGCACCCATGCAACAATTCGTTATAAATTTGGGTGAAAGCCTAGAATCGACTAGAAAGTCTACAGCCCCTCAAATGCCCTGTGGTTAGGCCACAACATATTTTTTTGGTCAGTCCACGCCGTTTTAGCTTGCTGGAAACTACTCTCAGAAGGTTGGAAATGCTATTTCAGATTTCAAAAAATTCCGGACTGCTCCTAGAAACTCCCGCCTTCGGCGCTTGTGATGGGCCCTCCTAATAATTTTTACCGTGCTACGGCCCTGTACGGACGACAATATCTTTGTAGTCGCTGTGTTGTGTCCACCCACGGCACCAGCAAACCCTGAAGAAAACCTAATAAACAAAATGCTGAGGATGTACTAAAGCTTCTCATTCCAGCAGATGTAAGTAATATTCTTAGTATTTAAAAGAGTGGTTCAAAAGGAGCTTCATTCCTTCAATTTTTATTTGATCCCCGATCCCGAAATGATCCCCAAATCGACCCCGAAATGATCCCGACCCCGAAATGATCCCCATTTTTTTCACACTGACCCCGAAATGATCCCCAAGTAATTTTTGGAATGGAATGGCCTTCCATCCAGGGAAAGCTGGAATGAATAAAATAAAGGCAGTTGAGGAAACTTCAATGTCTCGTCCCAGTCTTCTGTTTCATCCGCTACTTCTGACCAGAAGATCAGTGAGATGTCGCGAACCGCGTGGTTGTCAACTGTCCTTCTATTTTGCTTTTTAAAAAGCGTAATCTCTGGAAATGAAGACAAGCTGCCGGATACGAATTCATGTGTGCGTTAGGACGCAGAGGTTAGTTTGAAACTGTAAACATTACAAGGAGCATCCCCATCGGTGACATACAGGAAGCTACACCATAAATTTGACCGCTACAAACACGCATTCAGTATTAAACTTAATAACGATTCTTTCGTATTGTTTTGATAGACTACATGTAGCTGTATTGTTACCATTTAAGTTTTTGATCATATAATTGTGTTGTACTTCTCGTTAATGAAATAATATATATGGTTGTTGATGTTCACATTCGATCATGTTTGTTTCCTCTTTTTAATCATGCTGGTCTGCTATAAGAAGCGGATCAGTTTGTATTTGTTATTAGTTACAGTTGAAAACGCTACACTCACAAAAATAAGAAATGCCTGATATAGTTTCTTGAAAAATCGTTAAAAAATGCGTTATAATTATTCATTTTAAGAATTGTCCAAAATGAATAAATAAGTGAATACTGCATATAATGAGAATAAAAATTTCCTTAACTGCCTTTATTTTATTCATTCCAGCTTTTCTGGATGGAAGGCCATTCCATTCCAAAAATTACCTGGGGATCATTTCGGGGTCAGTGTGAAAAAAATGGGGATCATTTCGGGGTCTATTTGGGGATCATTTCGGGGTCGGGGATCATTTCGGGGTCGGGATCATTTCGGGGGCTGTACAGACCCCGTGTTCTCCACAGACCCCGTGTTCTCCACACACCCCGTATTTTCCACATACCCTGGGGCACCGTGTTTTCCATTGTTTGTTCGACTGCATATATATCCGTAGTTTTTCTTCAGTGAGGGCCTTACCGCCTTCGACAACTTTTAGTTATGTCTCTATTTAGCTTTCAAAGCTTGTATTGAGTAGCTTGTTAAAGACAACAAGACGCTGGAAATTATCTTAATTTCTTTAGGTACAAACGATAATTCCACCAGAGTCAAACTTTGAGTTGTGTAATGCGACTCTAACTTGAGTAATACAATCATCAGACAGCAGTCAGACAGAAGGCTCGAGTTCACATTTCGCCGTGAACCGGTCTTTTTTTTGCGTTCTTCAAACTTTCTTCTTGAAAGTCGTTACGTTTAATTAAAAAAAAAAACATAGAACCGTGTCAGTATAAAAACATAAGCTTACCGCAATATTGCGTTACGCGTTACCATTTCTTTTTTACGGGTTGGCTCACAGGAGCCTTTGATTTTCACTCAGGAAAAACAATGCTTTACGGAAAATGCTGACTCGTCCCCAGTCGTCTCACAATTAACGAGAGAAGCGCGGCCGAGGGGAGCGCAAGGGGTGATGGGAAGGAGGAAAGAGGGGAGACCCTTTCCTTTTCTTCCTTCCCATCACCCCCTTTGGTCGCGTTTCTCTCGTTCCGCGTCTATCCCACACGCGCGTCTCCCGCGTCTTGCCTAGAGAGACGACTGGGGACGAGACAGCGGAAAATGGTCAAAAGGTTATGTTTGTGGTTGTGATTGGAGGATTTCGATCCATTTTGTTACGGTTGTGACTAGAATGGATACTCCAAAATCAGGTTGGACCACCTCGGACACTTATTGAGAATTACATAACGTAATGTCGATAAATTTTTAAGTGTAAAAAAGAAAATCTAAAATCCCCACTCAGCATTAAACCCGTGACCTCCGCAAGGGTTAGGCTTTCATAGCCTACCGTACCAGAGTACCACCTAGCTTCTCGGGCTGTTTAAGCCTAAATTTAACTACATAACCTCAAGTGCAAGCTAACCAGTTACTCCGTTATATAAGTCTCAATAAGGCGTCCGAGGTGGTCCAACCTGATTTTGGAGTATCCATTCTAGTCACCACCATTTTGTTACTTTCTGTTTTCGGGCGGTCCAATGTCTGTCGCCATAATACGATTGACGGCAGCGTAAAACGTATAAAACCTTGTTTGGGCTTTAAACTTCAGAGTTCGCGTGTGATTGAAAGGCGCAATAATGTATCGTTTGTTTTTCAGTATTCTATCAAACGAAATTTGGTTATTTTTTACCAATTTTGATTTGGGAAAAGAGTCGAGTGAAAACGTACCCTTCATGAAAGTTTATTACTTAAGTTTAACTGGTGTTGCAGTTCTAATCTTTGAGTGAAATTTATGATCCTCGCAGTGAGCTCTAGCAACCTGAAAAAAAATTCAGACTTGAACGGGATTCGAACCCATGACCTTGCGATACCGGTGCAATGCTCTATCCACTGAGCTATCAAGCCACGTGGATAGATGGTCAATTGTGAGTTCTAATCTTCATAGTTCTAACGCTTATCGACTAAACTAACAGTATTACCAAAACACTCTTCCCAGAGAAAAAGGGTACCGTGATAAGAAAAATGAATGCTAATTTAAGCGGGTAACTTAAAACACTGTTTACATGCTTCATTAATCGACCAAAGATTTTATTGGAATAAACTATTTACAATGTATGATTAAGTCCAAGGGGCATTGGCATTCACGTGCAAATCTATGTTCTTAGTTTATCTTATGTATTTTAACGCGGGTTGGCTGCCAGTCACGATTGAGTCCTTTTATAATGTGGTTCTAATATTTGAGTCCAACAGTGTGACCATCCAAATGAAAGCCATTAAGCAGTACTTTCCTATAGCTTCCTGTGGGGCTGTCTATTATGTCGAACAAGGTGGTTCAAATTTTTTAGTCCAACAGTGTGACAATTCAAATGAAAGCTTTTGACCAGGCCCCGGTTGTTCAAAAGGTGGACAGCGCTATCCACCGGATAAATCACTATGCAGTGGATAACACAAAGGATTTTGTTAATAGTTATCCATTGGATAGTGATTTATCCGGTGGATAGCGCTATCCACCGGATAAATCACTATGCAGTGGATAACACAAAGGATTTTGTTAATAGTTATCCATTGGATAGTGATTTATCCGGTGGATAGCACTATCCACCGGATAAATCACTATGCAGTGGATAACACAATGGATTTTGTTAATAGTTATCCATTGGATAGTGATTTATCCGGTGGATAGCGCTATCCACCGGATAAATCACTATGCAGTGGATAACACAAAGGATTTTGTTAATAGTTATCCATTGGATAGTGATTTATCCGGTGGATAGCGCTATCCACCGGATAAATCACTATGCAGTGGATAACACAATGGATTTTGTTAATAGTTATCCATTGGATAGTGATTTATCCGGTGGATAGCGCTATCCACCGGATAAATCACTATGCAGTGGATAACACAAAGGATTTTGTTAATAGTTATCCATTGGATAGTGATTTATCCGGTGGATAGCGCTATCCACCGGATAAATCACTATGCAGTGGATAACACAAAGGATTTTGTTAATAGTTATCCATTGGATAGTGATTTATCCGGTGGATAGTGCTATCCACCGGATAAATCACTATCCAGTGGATAACACAAAGGATTTTGTTAATAGTTATCCATTGGATAGTGATTTATCCGGTGGATGGCGCTATCCACCTTTTTAACAATCGGGGCCAGTACTTTCCAGTAGTGCTGTTTATTATGCTGTACAAGGTGATTCTAATTTTTCAGCCGGTGGATAAAATCCTGAAGTGCGACCATTCATATGAAAGCTACTGAGCAGTACTTTCCTGTGGTACTGTTTATTATGCTGTACAACGTGGTTCTAACTTTTGAGTCTGTGGATAAAATCCTGAAGCATTACCATTCAAATGAGAGCTACCAAGTAGCACTGTTTATTATACTGTACAAGGTGGTTTTGAAGCACAAAGTGTGACCATCCAAATGAAAGCTGCTCAAACAGTACTTTCCTGTGGTCCATTCAAATGAAAGCTTTTGAGCAGTACTTTCCTGTGGTACTGTTTATTATGCTGTACAAGGGTGTTCTAACGTTTGAGTTTGTGGATGAAATCCTAAAGTGTTACCATTTAAATGAAAGCTATTGAGAAGTTTTTTCCTATGGTTCTATTTGTTATGCTGTACAAGGTAGTTCTAACTTTTGAGTCTGTGGATGAAATCCTGAAGTGTGACCATTCAAATGAAAGCTTTTGAGCAGTACTTTCCTGTGGTGCTGTTTATTATGCTGTACGAGGTGGTTCTAACTTTTGAGTCGGTGTATTAAATTTCTAAATCGTCTTCTAAGTGTGACCATTCAAGTGAAGGCTTTCGAGCAGTATTTTCCTGTGGCACTGTTTATTATTCTGTACAAGGTGGTTCTAACTTTTGAGTCTGTGGATGAAATCCTAAAGTGTGACCATTCGAATGAAAGCTTTTGAGCAGTTCTTTCCTGTGGTGCTGTTTATTATGATGTACGAAGTGGTTCTAACTTTTGAGTTTGTGGTTGAAATCCTAAAGTGTGACCATTCAAATGAAAGCTGCTGAGCAGTACTTTCCTGTGGTACTGTTTATTATGCTGTACGAGGTGGTTCTAACTTTTGAGTCTGTGTATTAAATTTCTAAGTGTGACCATTCAAATGAAAGCTATTGAGAAGTTTTTTCCTATGGTTCTATTTGTTATGCTGTACAAGGTAGTTCTAACTTTTGAGTCTGTGGATGAAATCCTGAAGTGTGACCATTCAAATGAAAGCTTTTGAGCAGTTCTTTCCTGTGGTGCTGTTTATTATGATGTACGAAGTGGTTCTAACTTTTGAGTTTGTGGTTGAAATCCTAAAGTGTGACCATTCAAATGAAAGCTGCTGAGCAGTACTTTCCTGTGGTACTGTTTATTATGCTGTACAAGGGTGTTCTAACGTTTGAGTTTGTGGATGAAATCCTAAAGTGTTACCATTTAAATGAAAGCTATTGAGAAGTTTTTTCCTATGGTTCTATTTGTTATGCTGTACAAGGTAGTTCTAACTTTTGAGTCTGTGGATGAAATCCTGAAGTGTGACCATTCAAATGAAAGCTTTTGAGCAGTACTTTCCTGTGGTGCTGTTTATTATGCTGTACGAGGTGGTTCTAACTTTTGAGTCGGTGTATTAAATTTCTAAGACGTCTTCTAAGTGTGACCATTCAAGTGAAGGCTTTCGAGCAGTATTTTCCTGTGGCACTGTTTATTATTCTGTACAAGGTGGTTCTAACTTTTGAGTCTGTGGATGAAATCCTAAAGTGTGACCATTCGAATGAAAGCTTTTGAGCAGTTCTTTCCTGTGGTGCTGTTTATTATGATGTACGAAGTGGTTCTAACTTTTGAGTTTGTGGTTGAAATCCTAAAGTGTGACCATTCAAATGAAAGCTGCTGAGCAGTACTTTCCTGTGGTACTGTTTATTATGCTGTACGAGGTGGTTCTAACTTTTGAGTCTGTGTATTAAATTTCTAAGTGTGACCATTCAAATGAAAGCTTTTGAGCAGTACTTTCCTGTGGTACTGTTTATTATGCTGTACAAGGTGGTTCTTACTTTTGAGTCTGTGGATGAAATCCTAAAGTATGACCATTCAAATGAAAGCTACTGAGCAGTACTTTCCTGTGGTATTGTTTGTTTTTCAATATTATATAAAACTAAATTTGGTATTCTTCATAGGATTTTGATTTTGGTCTGTATAGTAGCAGCGAAAGGATCCAAAACGGTTAAAGTGGAACCTCGCTGTACAGACAACTCGTCAAAATGGCCAACATATTATTACGGTCACTTTTTGTGTCCAGTAGTACAGCTCAATCATTTGATTAACTTGGGTCCAACCTTAATAAACCGGCCTCCCCGTTAATAGGGTAGATGCTGACCGCTGAAAACTTGAAACAGATTGACACAACGCGAACAGATCCGCCTCCAGGTATGCGGATTGTTCGGATTGCAATCTAAGATTACTTTGTCCCTAAAATGCTGTGCAGAAGCAATTTGAGGAATGTAATGAAATTCGGGACTTTCAGCAAAAATTTCCTAAATTTCGCTTAAAAAAATTGAGGAAATTTCGCCGAAACGTCGGAATTTTTCTATTTTGTTTTTTGCTTTACTACTTCGAGAACAAAGGGCGAAATTCCATTGCATTACTCTTGAAATTTTCGAACCCGAAATCCGAATTTAGATTGGTTAAAATAATGCATTCATATAGTTCACATTCAATTGAAGCCGGATTTTCTATAAAATCTGAAAGGGCCTCTGAAAGGGTACAAAAATTGGCCAGTATATATACACCATGTACACTGATAAAAAAACAATTATAATGAAGAGTCCAGCAAATTCAGTTTTTTCCAGATTCGTTCCCGGTCGCTCTCGGCGCGTAATAGGATGTGACGTCACCCATCGAGCCGATTAGAACGGGACTGAGTATTTTCTTGTGTAGTCAATGAGAACCTGTCCTGTCAGCGCGAAATCGACGTAGTCACGTGCAGATCACATGCGGTCAATTGGTTTTGCTCAGTGCTAAAAATAATTACCAAAAATGCAGTGTTGCAACTATGGCCATTTTAAGAAAAACCTGAGAAGTTTACAGAAGTTCTATGATATATACCACGTTTCCAATATGTTTTGTCCAGCAAATTTAATGCCTCTGCTTTGGGGCAACAAAATCGATATTCCTTATTGAATTACAAAGTAAGTTATTAATTTCCTTTGATCCAGTCAAAAGTTTGACTTTACACTTGTGTATGGAAGTCTTTTTGCCCTCTACGAGTCCTCAAAAGGGCAAAGATCGCTTCGACATCTGCAGAAAATTTGGTTTCAAGCCTTTCTAAACAAGTCGACAAACTGTCCAGTTTGTTTTCCATAGCGCTGATAGATTTGCAACAGTCTTTACACACAGGCCTGTCGCATTGTTCCGTTTCTAGCTCAGATGCTCTTGGCAAACAAGCCTCTTCCCTTTGTAAGGCACTAAGGACATATTCACAATCAAACGAATTTTCAGTTCCTCTGCTGCCAACAGCATGTCTTGGTTTAGCTTGTTCAGCAGCGCAAGGCTTTAAATTACATTCTCGAAATGGCTTTTCAGTTTTTGACGTCTCATTTTTTACACCCAAATGATTAGGAAGATTCAAACTTGTTGGTCTTATTCTTCCTCCGGGTCCGTTCATCGGTCCGTTGGAATTTCTAACATTTGGTCTTTGTTGCCTCGTGTCCACTGGGCTGGAGTCATTTGAAGATACCGAGGACTTCTCCTCTATGTGAGATGGAATCTTAGGGAAACAGTTTCTTTCCTTTTCGTCAAAGAGAAAGCCCTGTGAAAAGATAACAAACTTAGTAACTACAGAGCAGTTTTCAATCGAGTCGAAAGTAATCGAGCGATTCAACGCTTTGTGATTGGCTAAAAAAATCTCGCGCCACTTTCTCAACCAATTAGAAGTAAAACCAAAACCAATCGTGACTTGCCCGCACGCGTTTTCCCCCCCTTAGCGCCGGCTACAT